>PVJD01000948.1:0-325099 GCA_004026545.1 Mormoops blainvillei | reverse complement strand
TGCAGTGGCCCACTCCTCGAAGTAGGACTTACTTCAGCAGGGCTCTGGTGCATGCTGAATCCACCTTTTGAGTGTGTCCTTTGTGGAGTAGCTTGGGTGGTACTTCGATGTGGTCTGAAGCTGTCTACCAGGTGAACTGACTCTTGGGCATCTTGGGAAGTGCAGGCCAAAGTCAGTCAACACCTGTGTTTTACCTGGGATCACTCAGCATGAGCTACAAAGCAATCTTCAAATAGCTGCTACTTATGCTGGGCTCAGAGGTGCCCAGCAGAGGCCGAGCTGGGAACCAAGGCCAGAAACTGCTAGTGCTGGGCCCTGGGGCCACTTAGGAGAGGTATGGGGCATGCTGAGGCCAGATGCTGCTTTTTTTGAGAAGTTTTTTTTAAAAAAGATTTTATTTATTTATTCATTTTTAGAGAGGGGGGAAGAGAGGGAGAAAGAGAGGGAGAGAAACATAAATGTGTGGTTGCCTCTCTCACCCACCCCCCACTGGGGACCTGGCCTGCAACCCAGGCATGTACCCTGACTGGGAATCAAACTGTGACCCTTTGGTTCACAGGCTGGTGCTCAATCCACTGAGACACACCAGCTAGGGCTTTTGAGAGCCTTTATAAAAGTCTGAAGCATGACCAAGGTAGGTTGTTCATATGGAGAAGGTCACTGGATATGGCTTGGGTTTGGTCAGCAAGTTGGGTAGGGAAGTGTCTCAGGGAATTACCAGGGCAGGGCTGACCACATTTGCCAGGTTGATGGAGACTTGGATATGGCACTGCCTGCAAGCTGTGTGTGGGGAGGGCCCAGAAAAGGAACAATGGTCTCTGTTAGCAATTCTACCTGGGAGAAAGCTGCCCCTCCAGCTCCCACCCTGATGCCAGACAATTTGGTTTCTCCCTATATGTGCCTGGAGCCTTTTGAGCTGCTCCCTGGGGGCTGGAGCTCAGAGCAAGTAATCCAATGAGCGGGGCCTTTAAGATGACTACTAGGACTCCAGAAGTACTCTGTCTCACTCAGCCAGAACTTATGGAGACTTCTCCTCCTGGTACTGGAACCCTGGGCTGAGGTGTCTGATGTGGAGCTGGGTCCTCTCTTTTTCCCAAGGGGACCCTCCATAACCAAGATCTCTCCTGAATTTTATCTGTTAAACATGGGTGTGGGGATATATGGAAGTTCCGGCCAAGATGGAAGCATAGGTAGAAACACTTCGCTTCTTCACACAACCAAAAGGAGGATAACAACCAATTTTAAAACAAAAACAACCAGAACAGCCAGAAAATCAAACTGCATGGAAGTCCGACAACAAGGAGTTAAAGAAGAAACATTCACTCAGACTGGTAAGAAGGGTGGAGCCAGGAAGTTGGTGCAGAGAGGACATGAGGCAAGGCAGTGGCTGGCCACCCCAGGCAGGTGAAGTGGTGGCTGGCAGATCAGATTTCCCACATTCATACCTGGATAAGTTGGGAGGAACAACTGGGGAGGGAGGCAGGCCGTGCAACCCAGGTTCCAGAGCAGGGAAAAAAGCCTCAGAAACTCAGGCTATAAAAACATGTGGGGGTTGTGGTGGTGGGAAAAACTCCCAGTCTCACAAGAGAGTCCAACGGAGAGGCCATGGGGTCCTAGAATGTACACAAGCCCACTCACCTGGGAATCAGCACCTGAAAGGGCACAATCTGCTTGTGGGAAGAGAGAGAAGTGATTGAAAGTGGGGCGAGAGCCTAGCAAGCTAGCAAGTGGCATTGTTCTCTCTCTGATCCCTCCTTCACATACAGCACCACAATGCAGCAAAGCCAGTTGCCCCATCCTGGTGAGTACCTAAGGCTCCACCCCTTACAATATGACAGGTGCATGGAAACAAAGAAATTTGGCCCAAATGAAAGAACAAATCAAAACTCCAGAAAAAGAACTAAGCGTCAAGGAGATAGACAACCTATCAGATGCAGTGTTCAAAACACGGTGCTCATAGAAATGAGTGAGTTCAATTGCCAGACAAAGGAAGAAACGAAGGCTATACTAAGTGAAATAAAGGAAAATATACAGGGAACCAACAGTGAAGGGAAGGAAACAGGGACTCAAATCAACATTTTGGAACAAAAGGAAGAAATAAACATCCAACTGGAATAGAATGAAGAAAAAGAATTAAAAAAAAATGAGGAGAGGCTGAGGAATCTCTGGGACAACTTTAAACATTCCAACATCTGAATCATACGAGTGCCAGCAGGAGAAGAGGAAGAACAAGAAACTGAAAACTTTTCTGAAATAATAATGAAGGAAAACTCCCCCAATTTGGTGAAGGAACTAGATATGCAAGTCCAGGAAGCTCAGAAAGTCCCAAACCAGTTGAATCCAAGAAGAAACACACCAAGACACATCATAATTACATTACCCAAGATTAAAGATAAGGAGACAATCTTAAAAGCAGCAAGAGAAAAGGAGAGAGTTACCTACAATGGAGTTCCCATAAGACAATCAGCTGATTTCACAAAAGAAAACTTGCAGGCAAGAAGGGACTGGCAAGAAGTATTCAAAGTGATGGAAAGCAAGGACCTACATCCCAGATTAGCCTATCCAGCAAAGCTGTTATTTAGAATGGGAGGGCAGAAAAAGTGCTTCCCAGATAAGATAAAGTTAAAGGAGTTCATCATCACCAAGCCCTTATTGTATGAAATGTTAAAGGGACCCATCTAAGAAAAAGAAGATCAAAAACTATGTACAGTAAAATGACAACAAACTCTTAACTATCAACAAAAACAAAAACAAAAACTAAACAAACAACTAGAACAGGAACAGAATCACAGAAATGGAGATCACATGTAGGGTTATCAGTGGGAAGGTGGAGGGGCAGAATGGGGAAAAACGGTACAGGGAATAAGAAGCATAATTGGGAGGCACAAAATAGAAGGATGGGGGGAGGGTAAGAATAGTATAGGAAATGGAGAAGCCAAAGAACTTGTATGTACAACCCATGGACATGAACTAACAGTGTGGGGAATGCTGAAGAGTGGGGAGGTGCAGGGCAGAGGGGGATAAAGGGGAGAAAACAATGGGACAACTGTAATAGCATATCAATAAAATGTAGTTAAAAACTTGGGTGTGGGACCAGCCCATTCTGTGTCTCCACCTCTCATAGCAATCTTGAGTGGCTTCTTCTTTATATTCTTGCTTGTGGAACTTTTTTAATATTCTTAGTTGTGGAACTTTTGTTCAGTTAGATTTCAGGAGATCCCGAATGATGGTTGTTCTGTAGGTTTAGTTGTAATTTTGATGTGGTTGTGCCTGCACTGCATCTTACTGAAAGCTCCCTTATCCATTTTTCCTTACATCCCAACATCATATCATCTCATCTATAAATGTTTTAGCAATATTCACTTAAAATATTCATATTCACTTAAAAATATGACTAGATAAAAATAATTTGGTTGAAGATAGGTTAAAAATGATAAAAATTATTTGATTCTCGTCTATTTCTTGGTAGGGTCTATGTCGCCTCCTTTTGAATTTCGGCAGACTCTGTCACTATAATATGGTAGATGTGATGTTGTAGGCGTTTCAGGGCTCCAGCGTTATAAACTTTTGCTTCCTGTCTCTTAGAATGCTTTTTTCTTGGAGCCTTGAATTTCATTTAAGAAATTCAATTACCTTGAGACAGTATGTGTAAGTACTCCAGTAAACAGTCTCCACTGAGTTCAGCCTTCTAACCCTCTCTGCCAAGGCACCAGAGATGTGAATGAAGTCATCTTGGACCATCTACAACATGTACAGCAAATTGTCCAGCCTAACCCTGTTGAATTTCCTAACTCAAAAAATTATGAGAGATAATAAGGTGGTTTATTGTTTAATCTACTAAGTTTTTAAGAAAATTTGTTAGTCTTTTAAAATTTGCATTCCCAGTGTTTCCTGATGAGCACCATATCTCTTGGGAATGTAATTTATTCTTCCCTTTGAAGGTCTTTTTGAAATTGTGTCAACCCATTTGATACATAAATAGTTTTGAGTATTTCTTGCCTTTGTTCTTACTATATAATTTATTTAATTATACATTTCTATAGGTTAAATTTTATAATGAATGTCACAAGGCTTATGAAAATTTAACGGTTGAGTTCCCCACACTGGCATGAGCTGCGTCTGGCACATCACCGATTGGCAGCCCTGTCTTGCTCAGCCTGTGCTGACTTTACTCCCATGCAGACCTGGTAGATCAGTTAAGTTATCTGGCTTTGGGGTTGGAGTTGAGTAGCAACTCTGGCTTTATGCCTTACTGGTGTGACCTTGGGTAAGTTATTTAATGTCTAATCTGTGGCCTTATACGCGAAACAGGGATAATTGTTTCTACCCTAAGTGATTATGGTACGGGATTAGAGAGGAAACATTACAGAACTTCACACATTGTCAGTCCTAATAATATTAATACTATTTGGTTTTCTGGTGAAATACAGAGACTCATTTTAGCAGTAGTGCTATTAAAATTCACAGCAATAAAAAGAAAGACAGCTTTTTGGGGGGAGATGTGATTAGAGTGATTTTTCTCATCCTCTGCTTCTTGGTTTGGTATACTGGAGCATTAATCTTTACAGAGCGGTGGGGTAGATGCAGAGCAAGGCAATGGGGAGGCTTGTAAACACCTGAAAAAGATATTAGCAGACAGAAGCCCCATCTCCCTAACACGTGGATTCTTGATAGCCCTATCCTTCTGGGAGGTGCTTGGGAAAGAATTGCATGGTCCACCTTTTGCATACTGGCAAACTGAAGATAAAATAGGTTATAACTTGCCCCAGGATCATAGTAACAGGGCAGGAAAAAAAATAGCAGAAATATTCGGCATGGCTTTTTGATATTGGATTCACTCCAATAACCAGGCCATGCAGGTTCTTTAATTTCCCCCATACTATGCCCTTAAATGAGGCCTATTTCAGGCAGAGACACTAATCCAGCCCCGAGGTGGAATAATTCCTGCTCAGCACCCTTCTTTGATGTGTAGCTGATATGGAACCGAGTGCCAACATATGTTTGTACAAATATATTGGCAAATGTAAGCAGCCTACTGCTAATTACTATGCTGTGAACCTCATGTGAAGTTTAAATGATGCCTTAAGGAATTTGAATCCAAGAAGATAATATGTATATTTTAAAATGTTAGTAAAATTGGTTAACTTCTTTTTTTTAATTGAATGATTGGGCTGACATTGGTTAATAAAATTATGTAGGTTTCAGGTGTACAATTCTATAATACATCATCTGTATATTGTGTGTTCACCACCCCAAGTCAAGTCTCCTTCCATCACCATTTATCCCCACTTTACTCTCTTCTACCTCCCCCCACTCCTCTTCCCCTCTGGTGATCTCCATACTGTTGTTTGTATCTATGCGCTTTTTTTTCTTAATCCCTTTTCACCCAACCCTCCAACCCCCTCTCCTCTGACAGCTGTCAGTCTGTTCTCCATATCTATGAATTTGTTTCTATTTTATTCATTAGTTTATTTTGTTCATTAGATTCCATATATAAGTAAAATCATATGGTACTTGTCTTTGTCTTACTGGCTTATTTTTTTTATTGTATTTCTTTTTCCATTATCATTCATCCCCCTTATACACTCTTCCACCTCCACCCACTGCCTCCCCCCACAATCGCCACTCTGTGGTCCATGTACATGAGTCCTCTTTCCTTTTTTTTGCTTGAGCCTTCCACCCCTAACCCCCACATCCCCAATCCAGAGTGGTCAGCCTGCTTTCTATCTATGAGTCTGTTTCTATGTTGTTTGTTAGTTCATTTTGTTTGCTAGAGTCCACATACTAGTGAAATCAAAGGGTATTTGTCTTTCTCTGACTGGCTTATTTCACTTTGCATAATGTTCTCCAGGTCCATCCATGCTGTTGCAAAGGGCAAAATTTTCTTCCTTTTTAATACAAGTCTTATCAAGATACAAATAATCTATTTCACAGAACTAGAACAAATATTTAAAAAATTTATATGGAGCCATAAAAAGGCCCTGAATAGCTATAGTCATCTTGAGAAAGAAGAAGAAAGTTAGAGGAATTATGCTACCTAATATCAAACTATACTATGAGGCCATGGTAGTCAAAACAGCAGGATACTGGCACAAAAACAGACACATGGATCAATGGAATGGAAGAGAGAGCCCAGAAATACACCCACACCTTTATAGTCAATTTGACAGAGGAAGCAAGCATGTACAATGGGCTAAAGATAGTTTATCCAATAAATGGTGTTGGGAAAATTAGACAGATATGTGCAGAAAAGTGAAACTAGACCATCTTCTTACACCACACACAAGAATAAATTCAAAATGGATTAAAGACTTAAATGTGAGATCCAAAACCATAAAAATCATAGAATAAAACATAGGCAACATAATCTCAGACATTGCTGGTAGTAATATTTTATTGATATATCTCCCCAGGCAAGGGAAACAAAAGAAAAAATAAGCAAATGGGACTACATCAGATTAAAAAGATTTTTCACAGCAAAGGAAATCATCAACAAAATAAAAGAAAACCCACTGAATGGGAGAACATACTTGATGATACATCTGATAAGGGTTTAATATCCAAAATTTATAAAGAACTTACAGAACTCAACACCAAAAAAACAACCCAATTAAAAATGAGCAATGGACCTGAATAGACACTTCTCCAGGTAGGACATACAGATGACCAAAAGACATATAAAAAAATGCTCAATGTCACTAATCATCAGAGAAATGCAAATTAAACCCACAGTGAGATATGACCTCTTTTAAAATTTGAGAGTGTTATGCTCAACAAGTGCTGACAAAGATGTGGAGAAAAGGGAACCCTATTGCACGGTTGGTGGGTATGCAGACTGGTGCAGCCACTGTGGAAAGCATTATGGAGTTACTTCAAAAAATTAAAAATGGGCTCTCTGCTCCTTCTGTTCAACAGAGAGCCATATCTTCCTGAGCAGTGCCAGCCTCAACCCTGAGACATGATGCTGAAGGTCAGGGTGAACAGGTATGGCCGTTTTGGGTGCCTGGTCACCAGGGCTGCTTTTTACTCTGGAAAAGTGGATGTTGTCACCACCAATGATCCTTTCATTCACCTCAATGTCATATTCCAATATGATTCTACTTATGGCAAGTTCAAAGGAGCAGTCAAGGCTGAGAACGGGAAGCTTGTCATCAAAGGAAAGTCCATCTCCACCTTCCAGGAGAGAGATCCCGCCAATATCACATGGGGTGATGCTGGTGCTGAATATACTGTGGAGCCACTGGTGTCTTCACTACCATGGGGAAGGCTGGGGCTCACGTTAAGAGTGGAGCCAAGAGGGTGATCATCTCTGCCCCTTCTGTGGATGTCCCCCTGTTTGTGTTGAGTGTGATCCATGAAAAGTATGACAACTCCATGAAGATTGTCAGCAATACCTCCTGCACCACCAACTGTTGGCCCCCCTGGCCAAGGTTATCCATGACAACTTTGGCATCATGGAGGGACTCATGACCACAAGTCACCCAGAAGACCGTGGGTGGCCCCTCTGTGAAGCTGTGGCGTGATGGCCAAGGGGCTGCCCAGAACACCATCCCTGCTTCTACTGGCGCTGCCAAGGCTGTGGGCAAGGTCATCCCTGAGCTGAATGGGAAGCTCACTGGCAAGGCCTTCCATGTCCCCATGTATTGGTTGTAGACCTGATCTGCTACCTGGAGTAAATGCCCAAATATGATGACATCAAGAAGGTAGCAAAGCAGGCATCAAAGGGCCCCCTCAAGGGCATCCTGGGTTATACTGAGGACCAGGCTGTCTCCTGTGACTTTAACAGTGATACCCACCCCTCCACCTTCTATACCAAGGCTGGCATTGCCCTCAATGACCACTTTGTCAAGCTCATTTCCTGGTGTGACAATGCATTTGGCTACAGGAACAGGCTGGTTGACCCTATGGTCTTCGTGGCCTCCAAGGAGCAAGAGCCCCCTGGACCACCAGCCCCAGTGACAGGAAGAGAAGCCCTCAGCTGCTGGAGAGTCCTTGCCCCAAATCGACCCCCAACACACTGAGAATCTCCTGACCTCCAGTTTCCAACCTAGATGCCCTGAAGAGGGGAGGGGCTTAGGGATCTCTACCTTGTCATGCACCATCAGTAAAGCTTACTGTACTCCTCTTAAAAAAAAAAAAAAATTAAAAATGGAACTGCCTTATGACCCAGATATTCCATTTCTTGGAATATATCCAAAGAAACCCAAAACACTAATTTGAAAGATATAAGCACCCCTATGTTCTTTGCAGTGTTATCTACAATTGCCATGATTTGGAATCAGCCCAAGCGTCCATCAGTAGGTGAGTAGATAAAACAACTATGGGACATTTGCACAGTGGAATACTACTCTCACTGGTTTATAGTGCTTAGCATAACACTCTCAAATTTTAAATTTAGTTTAGTTGCAAACAAGGTATCTAAATTACAAGTATGGAAAAAAAGTTTAAAAAACTACTCTACCAATTAATAACTTCTACTAATTAATGAGCTAATTAACCAATAAGCAATTTGATAAAATTATGGTTTAGTTTCTTAGGAGATCTGTACCAGTGAAAAGAAATGGTGGATTATAATTAGAATTTAAGTGTTGGTATTTATGTGCTTGTTTCTAAATCTTTCTAGTGAACTTGAATATAGGTTTCCTCTTAAATGTTTAGAATAATTTCCAGAGTTTCAGTCCCTTTATTAAATTTTTCTTCTTCTGAAGAGAAGCATAGTTAAATAATGTGAATGTATTTGGTAAGTTGCACACACAAAAAATATTGTGACCAATACCACCACCACCTTTGAAATCTTTAAGTACAACATAAGAAATGTAGTCAATAATATTCTAATAACTATGTACGGTGCCAGGTGGGTACTAGACTTATTGGGGGGATCACTTCATAAATTACATCAATGTCTAACTATTACGCAGTATACCCAAAACTAGTGTAAAATAACATTAAATGTCAAAACTAGAGAAAATTTTAAGTATATCATTCTCTGCCACCCACCTCTTATTTATCCAGCTCAATTACCCACTGCAACAATTCTTGAGTGTCATGGAGACCTCCAGTTTATCAACCCTGCATGCCCTGTCCATCAATTCCCTCCATCTTCATTTCCTTTCTTGTCCAGCATAATGTCATGGTCCATCATTATTATCACTCCCGTGCTCATGCCCTCAGCTCCCCTGCCCCTCTTTCCCTTCTTCACATTAGGCTGGCAAAAACTCAGCCCTGATTAAGCCTGTCACCTTTCCTTGAGCACTGTTTGGGGGAAAAAACATTCCTACACTGAAGCTGACTTATGCAATTTTAAGTTATTGATCTCAAACTTCAAATGGACTCAAACAAAACCTAGAAATTCTTTGACTTTTCCCTTTTGTAGTTAAGTGAAAATTTTACATGCTGTAGCTCTGATGTGAAGAAAGATGTGGCTTATTTATTTTCTATAATTGATATAGTCTCTCTTCCCAGATCTCACCTACTTAGTAGCAGAGGTAAAAACCGGGGAGATCAGATAGTAGCATAGTGGAAACTTAGTCATAATTTTAATTAGTGGAATCTCAAATTCAAATCTCAACACTTTGGGCAACATTTGGATGCTTTTTCTTCCAAATCCCTTGACTCTCTCTAGCCCCTATTCATGATGGTATCTGTATATATGTAGCAAACTTACTTGATTTAAGATAGAGAGCAAGGATAGCTCAGATATACTTAACAACAAACTCTAGATCTTCCTGTCTTTGCTGGAGACAAAGAGTATCTTATTGGTATTGACCTTTGGTCTTTGCACTGGAACCCACTAAGGTACGTCTGGCCTTCTGTGGCCTTTTGGAAACCTTGTGTGTGCATCTGTTTCTGAAATCTGTAGTTGTAACCAATGATCTGGTTGCATGGATCTCATGCTTTATGGCCTCTCTTTCTCTTGTGCTAGTTATTCTCTGGTCAACTTGCCCTCTCAACTGCTTTATAGTCACACATCCAAATAAACACTAAGAAACCAATAGCAATATGTATGCTATTGGTTCCATGCACAATGGACATGGTGCTGAGACAAATGAGGGACTTCTGCTGGTGGTTTGTGTCTTTTCCAGGTTCTGCCTGGGGAAGCATACTGCTAGTATTGATGTCTCTCTACCTATTAGAATGTTCTATGACCCACTATAAAAAATCAGTGCTGAGAGGGAGGAAGGATAAAGACCTGACTCTGCCTTTTCCTCTTCTCCTTTCCACATTCTCCCAGGGCTAGGTTGGTTGGGCTTCTCCTCTTCTCATGTGGTGGGGACTTATCTTATACTCTATCTTGAATTTTCTCTACTGATAATAATAAATAAATTTCTCTACTGATAATAAATTTGACTAATGTATCAAAAGACTGGGTTTTGATATATTATTGACAGTTTAAGACATTAAAAAGATATTTTTCTCTTGGCAAAGCCTGTTTTTCAAATATATGGGATTGCTAGGGATTAAACTGATCATTGGTGCTTAACCTTTCTATTCCTGTCTTTGTGTCCACTCTCCTATGTTCCCAGATACCTATTCTCTAACTTCCCTTTAGTCGGATGCCTCTAAGTAGAGAGATGGTCATGTCCATGGAAATGCAAAACCCATTAATATATAAAAAATTGTTATCCTAGTTACACTATTAACCTTAACTTCTACTTTACAAGATGATTATTATATCCATCTCCTTGATCCACTTCAGAGCTCTCATTACCCTTCCACCTCTCCCCTACCCAGTTCTCAGCAGACAGCCCAACCTGTATGTCACTGAGAAAATTTATAGCTGTTATAGAACGCTCACTACTAAATCTATAAATAACCTACATCTCTTTCTTTCTCAGAGAAAAGATGGGGAGTTGTTTCTTCTACCAAAAGCCAATCCTTCCAATTTTGCTTAGAAGCTCATTCTCTCTTATCTTCTTAAACACTCAGACCTCCCTTTGTTTTTTTTTAAAAAGTGTCAGTATATTTTTAAAAAGATTTTTTTATTTATACTTAGAGGGGAAGGGACAGAGAAAGAGAGGGAGAGAAATGTCAATGTGTGGTTGCCTTTCACCCGCCCCTACTGGGGTCCTGGCCTGCAGCCCAGGCATGTGCCCTAGACTGGGAATCGAACCAGCGACCCTTTGGTTCACAGACCAGCACTCAATCCACTGAACCACACCAGTCAGGGCTCAGTCCTTCCTTTATTTTTCACATTATGAATATCTCCCTTTCTACTAATTATTTTCATCTGTATAAAAATATGCTATAATATCTCAATTCTTAAAGAAAAAAATGCACTAACTCCATATCTCCCCTGATCCTCAACCTAGTTCTTCACTTCTCTGACACCCTTCCTGACTACATTACTTAGACAAGTAGTAATCTGTATTTGTTGTCTCCCTTTCTCACATTCTACTCAGTTTTCAAACCACCCAAATCTGGTGTGCATTTCTACCACTTTTCTGAAATTACACATGCCTATTCAGTGGATACATTTCTATTCTCATCTTACTCAGCTTCTGCAGCTTTCAGCACGGTCGATTGTTTTTCTCTTTTGAAAACATTTTCAGTGTTAACTTCCATGGTACATACTCTCTGTTTTTCTTCTTGGTTCATTAGCAACTTAGTCTATATTGCCCTTACTAGCTCTTCTCTTGACTCAGTCCCTAGGTGTTGGAGAGGCACTTCCCTTTTTACATTTTTTCCCAAGGTGATCTTGTCCAGTTTCAGGACTTTTAATACCATATATGATAGACTTTTTCATATTTGCATCTTCTCCTCAGACTTCTCCTCTGAGCTTAGATTCAAATATTCAAGCTACTTTCTTCATATCTGTAGCTGGAGGAATGACAAGTATCTTAAAGTTTACATGGTTAACACAATTTTTGATTTTCAATCCCCCCTCCCCAATAATCCTCTTCAGTCTTTCACATCTCAGCAATAGTACTGTTATGTTCTACAGCCTTAATCTAGAAACCTGATAGCCTGTCTGGATCCCCCAGCTGCAGCTTCTCAGTCTCTTACAGATTTCCTTTTTCTTGGTATATTCTTTTTAAAAAAGGTATTATTTATTTATTTTTTATAGAGAAGGGAAGGGAGGGAGAAAGAAAGGGTGAGAAACACTGATCTGTTGTCTCTTGTGCATCCCAAGCTGGGAACCTGACCTGTAGCCCAGACATGTGCTCTGACTGGGAATCAAACCAGTGATATTTGGGTTCTCAAACTGGTGCTCGATCCACTGGACCACACCAGCCAGGGCTCTTGGTACGTTCTTTAAGCAGTGGTGTTTTGTCTTAGCATTAATTCTCTTTTCATTTGCATGCTTTTCTTTAATGAATTGAAACTATTTCTATTGTTTCATTATCATTATATGCTGATGACTTTGAATATTCCATCTCTAACCCAGGATTTGTTTCTGAAGTCAAGGTCCTTATGTTTATTAATGTTTTTATCCTATTTTATTGTTATTTTGTCCCAGTTTATCCTCCTTTGCCCTCCTCCACTAATCCCACCCCCAAATCCCACAGTCAATTTCCACACCATTGTCCATGTCCATGGGTCATTCATAAATGTTCTTTGATTCATCCCTTCCCCTCTTTCCACCATTATCCTCCCACCCCACCAACACCTCAATCATTTTCCATCTGTTTCGTGTTTCCATGCCTGGGGTTATATTTTATTTGTTAGTTTATTTAGTTCGTTAGATTTGTCTTACAGGTGAGATCATATGGTATTTGTCTTTCTCACCAACTGGCTTATTTTAACAAAGGCCCTTATTTAAATACTTAGCCACTATTTTTACTATGATGTTCCATAGGAAATTTCTAATTAAGTTGTCCAAAATGATATTTGTTACATTTCCCCAGTAATTTGTGCTTCCTTTTGGTCCCTTTTTCAGTGAATGATACTGGCACCTAATTGAGTCATATGCTAGAATCTTGGGTTGATTTTTGATAAGTTGTCTCTTTATAATTCCCATTCAATCCAAGCAGAAGGTTCTGTCTCCTCATGTTCTAAAACATATTGTAAATTTGTCAACTCATCTTCCTTTCTTATGAGATCACCTTGGAACTGGTCTTCCTAATATCTTACCTGGACTATTAAACTGATCTCCTCATTTTCATTTTTGCTCACTTCTATTCCATTCTTTGGGAAACCAGGTTGGTTTTTAAGAAAACAAATAGGATCATGCCATTCTCCTATTTAAAACCATTTATTTTTATATTACACTTCATAAATCTTCAATTATTTTGTTTATTCATTTTCTTATTTGCCTATGATTATAATCTTCCACTGGAATTCATGCTTCATGTGAGCAAGGTGCTTGAGAACCAAGCACCTTGCACGGTGCTTGATAATTGTAGACAAATAATGAAAAGCAACAAAGGGACTCAATTATCAACATAAATGTCTGGTTATCACAAATTCCAAAGTACTATGGTTCAAACTTTTTGCTAAAATGACAGCTTAGGAAAATGTCCTTTTCTAAGAAGTAGATTAAGAAGTTTCATTAAATATGCCTATGTATGAACTCTACGTTTCAGCTATATTTCCAAGGGATTGCTATTCTAAGCATGTAAGTGACTGGCTACTTCCTATTGTGCTATATGAAACCTAGGTTTTGCTCAAGGAACTTCAGGACTACAGTTAGGTAATTTGGAAAAATGTATTTGTATTAAATTCTAACCAGATCAGACTCAACTTACAGATATTCATAAAATGACTTTTCTCTTTCTGAATTACTAGGCTTTGACATGATATTACAATTTCAGTTAAAAAAAATGAGGAGACACCTCTTGTGCAAAATGGGATATGACCAAGTCACTTGGTAAGAAAATGACTGTATTTATTTATTCATTTGTTTTTAGAATACCAGTTATTAGTAAAATAAGCCAACCACTGCAGCTGTTTCCCAGCACCCCGAACCCAAACCAACAAATCCAGGTACTGTAGGACTATTTAAATGCAATATGAAAAGTGACTTAATGTTTTTTAGATTAATATTTCTTGATTTCTCTCATTTGTCAACTGATTATCAGTCTTAGCTTCTCTGGAGAAAGCAGCCTGTGTCTTGTTTTATTACACATCATCAATTTGAATATGTTTCACATTAATTGCCAGTGTGCAGGGCTGAGATAGGGGGTTTAAAAATAAGATGATGATAGTGTGAAAAGAGAGGTGAAATAAATATACAGATCAGTTTTTAAAAATATATTTTACCAGTGTCAGGGGTGGGGAGTGGGAATGAGAAGTTACTAACCCTTATGCCCTGTCTTCATTCAAATATTTCACATAACCACGGAAGCGCTTTCTTGGGAAGCCCACAGTGACATGGCAAGAATGCACACACTCAGGTTAGTACAGAGAATACTTAACTGGTAAAATCTGTGAATTATTTGTGTATAGGCAATCACAAATACCAGGTGAAACAGTATGAATCATTAAACTTCAAAACCATACATTTAAGTGAACTCGATAGTGAGTTAGAAAACCTAAGCATTTCATTAAAAAAAAAATCTTTGTATTATGAATTTGGTGGTTAATTGTGCCATTAATTTCAGGCTGGCTACAGAGGGATCCCTTTCTCCAGATGCAATCCCATATAAAATGGGTCTTACCAGCCTATAAAAGGAAAAGTTGTATATAAACATTTATTGTTATAAATTGAACCACACTCCGAATATAATTATAGTATTCTTTGTTGAAAGAAAATATATCTAAAAAAGGAAAACATATCTAAAGAATCCTCTTTATATAAGAATAATATTTGCTTCATCAACTTACCTCCAAATTTGTATTAGGATGCAGGAAGTTGTGCTACGAGGAAAACAAGACTTAGCCCAAAGGATGTGGGTTTCAATTTTACTTGCTGAAATGAGAATTGTGGTAGATGTGGTTGCACGGTCTATCTGACCTGGTGCTTGCATTTTTTTGGGTCTAGACTTATTTATTGTTGCTCTACCACCCACTGGCCATGTGACATTGTATGTGTTACCTAATATTTCTGACTCTCAGCTTTCCTAGGCATCAGTTTCTTCTCCCTCAAAAATGGTAGCTATTATATTTGCTACTCTTATTTTTTTGTTGTTGTTGTTTTGCAGACATCTACATTTCCTGAAAGAAAGGGTATTTAAAGTTCCATGGTTAAGTCATTTATTTCCCCAATTCTCTAATCTCATTGGACATTATTATTTAGGATTAAATTTTACTGAGAGTAACAGACATCCAAAATATAGTGCCTTAAATAGAACTAATATTTATTTCTTGAATAAGCGAGGGCTTGTAGATAACTAGTTTAATATTGATATGGTAAGTCTGTTTCACAAAGTACTCAGGAATTGAGCTTCTTTTACCTTGTTGCTTTTTTGTGTGTGAATCCATTACCAAGGTCATCTCATGGCTCTAGAAAGGTACTGCAGCTCTGGCAATCGTGTCCATATTCTAGCTAGCAGGAAGGAGTTAAAAAAAGTTAATGGGTGTGCATTACCTATCATTTAAGGAAGGTCCCCCCAAAGTTGTAGGCGCTTGTCCATTGGATGAAAATATAACCACCTAGGTGTATCTACCAACAAGGAGGATATGAAATATATTCTTAAAGAAGAGGAAAAAATATTGGGGGAAATTTTACCTTCTTTGTCACAAGAACAGTTAACAGAGGCATTCTAAAACATTTCTCAGACTATAGAGACAAGTAGTAAAAAAGGAAGGGGACGTATATAATTATGTTAGGCTGAGTTGGGTGAATATCATGCAGTTTTGCTGTTGTTACATGAAATTATCAAAGAGAAGTTACAGCCGACACTGGAGACTCACTTGCATTCCTGAGTTTGTACATGGATACCTTCTGTAGTACGTATGCTGGCAAAGGTATGGACATCTTCATTAGTAAGCTTATTCTGTTTTCTGTGAAGCATATGCATTATCTTTCAAACACATTGCTTTTATTCTGTAAAAGTTATTTTTTTTCCACTAGAAATCCATGTGTTTAAAAAAGATCTAATAACTTGGTTCAGGGTGTCAATCAATAAAGCACATGAATAACCAGTGGGAAGCAGTCACTACGCTGCCCAAGGGGAAGTCATCCAAGAATGAAATCAGTGCAACAGCTGAGTTGCATCCTTCATCAAACACATGTAAAACAGATCAGAAAGACATCAATTCCCAGTGCTGGCATGGGTGGTCTTTCTACTGCATGTGTAATTTCTACTTTAACAAAGGTTCATACATTTTTGTAATTTGAAATGTCAAAATAGTAAATCCTATGTGGGTAAACTAGGGGGCAGTTTTAAAATTTATAGTGAATATTCAGTTAAAATAAAGTAATTTTACTTATTTGCAGAGTCATTTTAAAACTAGTATAGACATATATTCTGGCTAATAGTTTTTAAGGGTCAGCAAGAAAACATCTGGCACAATTATCTTTTGGGTCAATACGGCCTGATATGATAGGAAGGAGGCAATAAAATATTGTTAATTAAAGTAATTTTAATTCATATGCACTTCCTTTTGCTACCTTTTAATCATCTGCTACTTTCATTTAGTTGTTTATTCCTTGGAATAACTTACTTTAGAGACTAGTTTGAATATTTAATCTCTTCTTGTTTCTTATTTAAAATTTCCTCTTAAATTTTAGTTCATAAATTATTAATATTAAATTTACTCATTCATAAGATAAAATATACTTGTAATATTTTGCTTCCTTTAATTGAATCAATTTTCTTTAATTAAAATTTTTTCTCACACAATCAAGGCATGAAAGATTGAGTAGGTTACATTTGCTTCTCTCCTTTAATTGTGGTAAATCTACCCTGGCAGATGTGTGTCTGTCAATAATAAAACCTTTTTACTTTTTTTTTAAAAAAAGGCCACATCATCAAAATGATGACTTTTCAGTTTTTGGTATTTCACAATTTTTTTTGATATAAGTTAGTCCAGTTCATTTCAGCAATCACATATTGAAAAGCTACTTGGTTCCAGATGCTTTGTCAAGATTCAGAAGTAGAAGGATGAGTGAAGCAGGGTTTCCTGAATTTTAGACCTTTAGAGTTTAGACTAGAATATTAAACTCCTAATTTCAACCGCTTTTAGAAAACTAAATAGAATAGCAATCGTTCAGAGAGAACAAAATAAAGGATTTAAAGTAAGAAATGGATGATTTAACCATAATGGAAAGCAACATAGAAATGTGCTTTTGTTTTAAATATCTATCATTGTACTGAACTTACATGTGAGTTTTTTCTCATATATTAAATATTTCTCTATATTACTGATGGTCCAGAAAAGGTGTGGTTTGATAACAAACAGATCCCTTTATCCCAAATGCGTTACAAAGTTCAATTTGGATATAACTTGAAACCTGTGAAAATCTAGTTCTCTTTTTTTACCCCAAGATACTTTCTATTGTATGCATTTTGCCTAAAAAATAGAACTAAAACTAGAAGTGGTATTCAAATCTTTTGACTTCGGTAGTGGTGCATTTTATTCCAAAGCTGAGTAACAAAGAAAGCAGTCAATGATCAAGGGTAGAAATTGATCCTATATATCTCAACCTCTGTGAAACTGTTATGTTGCAAAAATAAGTTTAGTATTTAACCCCAAAGCAGTATTTCCTTAGGACTCTACAGTATATAAAACACAGAACATCTGAGAAAAGTAAATACTGAACCTTAATCATATTACATTTTAAATAAAAATAAAAGTAATAAAGCTGCGTTGGTATAAAACTTTAGTAGACTTACTATGTAAGTAGGGAATTCTTAATGTTCCATCAGTGCAAAATAAGAAATTCTTATGTAAACTTTTACATAAAATAAAAAGGAAACAGGAAATTTTATATCAAAATAAAAACCCCAAGAATCAAAATACATGTGAAGGTGAAATCCTCCTCCACGACTGACCTGTTGGTAAAATTTTCTCATGTTTCTCTTCCTATGCTTTCGGCAGTGACACCATTTTTCTGTCTTTACTTCTTCCTTTCTCTTCTATGTGTGTGTCATAAATTTATATATGAATGTATGTTATCCTGATGATGCGTTTCTGGTCTTTTTGTATGTTTTTCTTCTTTGAAACATGTGCTTTAGCTGCTGGTGTTCTGTACATTTCTGTTGTTTGTTTCTTAGATTCAAGAAATTAATCAACTTCTAACTAAATTACCAGGAGAAATAGATTAACTCATATCAGTAGTTTGGTCCTACAAATTCTTTCAGGATGAAAGTGTGTCCCCTTTTTTCTAGTTTGCAACTCTATGAAAAATAATCCCAGTTCTTCTCCTTAGAGGCAACCACTTTCAACTCTTTTAGTTGTTTCTCCTGATAGTCCCTCAGTATTTCTAAGTGGTAACTATTCCTTGATGTGTCCACTGAGACATCATTTATTGACTTACATTCATGGTAGAAGAGGACTTAACTTTTCAGCTACCACCACACTTCCCTTCCCAATATCCATCATAGTTGTGGTTAAATCACAATTCAGTGTTGTTATTATTATGACTTTGCAGATACTGTTCAATGAAGTGAACTAATTGTGTACTCTGATTATGTATCCTTTAATGAACACTGTTATCCCTCTGGAATTGATATTCCCCAGAATGAAAGAAAGGTCTTTTTCTGGTTTGTTTAGTTTTCTATGTATCTACTGAATGTTTTTTTTTCCCCAATACAGAGACTTTTTGTACATCAGCTCTGTAAAAATGCCCAACAGTCACACAGATCAGTTAATATACCAATGACCACTCTTTCATTTGTTTTTAATGTTCCAGATATGTGTTCAGATTTTCACTCATTGTTTTTTACTTTGTACTCTCTCATTCCCAAACTTTTAAAAATTATTCCTTAATCTTAATATTGTATGCATTGGGCAGGAATATGGAAGGAGACCGTGGCTGGAGTGGGCATGTCCTTCTGGCTCCCAGTGTTGGTAACTGAGCTCCACATGTGAGGCCCTGCACAGGTCAACCTGTCCTACTTCTGGTGCAGTTGGACTGGGATTTTGCATTAAACTGAAATTTGATGTCATTAAGTCCCATCTGTTTGCCTTCTTCCTATTATTTAGAATTATTTAGACTATTTATTCTTTGTGCTAGTTTCCTATTGCTGCTGTAAAAATTTACCAAAATTTAGTGGTGTAAGCCAACACAGATTTATTATTCCACAGTTAGTTCTGGAGGTCAGAAATCTAAAATGGGGCAGCAGAGCTATGCTACTTCTAGAGGCCACCCACATGCCTTGGCTCATGGTGTCACATCACTCTGACCTTGTCTTTTATCTGTTACCAGATCTCCTTTTCTGACTCTTCCCCTTCTATCTTTCAAGAGTCCTTGTGATTTCACTGGAGTCACTGAGATAATCCAGAATTATCTCCCCATCTCAAGATCCTTAATAACATCTGCAAAGCCCTTTTTGCCATGCAAGGTAACATATTTACAAGTTTAAGAGATTAGGTTATAGCCTTTTGGGGAGCTGTTATTCTATGTACCACACTTTTTTGTATAACTGAAAATATTTGAACAAATGTTGTCTTCTTTAAGGCATCTTCTCTTTTTTCAGGGTAGTATATGAAATTTCTTCATTTTTTAAATATTTGATATGACTTATATCCGTCACCATTCTCACTACCACCGTCTGTATTTACTTCCTTTTGCTAATGTCTCCTTTAAGTGTCCAGAAGTGAACATGAATGTGATCAGATTGAGGAAGATTCAATGACAATATCATTTCCCTGCTTCTGGAAATTCTAATTCTATTAATGCAGCCCAAGACTTCATTATTTTCTTGGAGAACATTGTTTGCTAAAGGTGATCTTTTCACCAACTAATATCTTTTGATCTTTTTTCACATAAACCACTTGTAAGTGAGTTTTTTCCCCATTCTGTATTTCTGCATGATTATTAAAACAAAACAAAACAAAACATAACAAAACAAAACAACGAAGATGTATTCGGGTCCTATTAGGTGCCAGAAACTGGACCTCTTATACTTAGGTAAGTTGAGTGTCAGCTGCCTAGATGTCCCTACGGTCCCCCTGTTTGCTTTCAGATTGAAATAAACTTGGTAGTGAACTTATTTCAGGAATAGAGGGAATTACATTATTTCTCCCAATATGTTCAAGGCTTTCTGGGGAAGTTTATGCTGTGATTGGTGACCTGTAGCTAATCATCTATTTCTATAGGACTCTCAACTCCTAATCTGCATCTTACCTTCCATGCTGCTGTCACCTTTCTACACTGTGTTGCTCCATGCTGTATACCTCAATGCTTGTACTCCCCCAAAGTCCCACTGATCCAAGTTTGCATATGTAGACTTTAGTGAAGGTGTGAAGTTGTGAAGGGAGTTAACATGCAGCCTGGGAAATAATCAACAATAAATACTAGACCTCAAATGTCCCTTTGTCATTCTTGCTTCCAGGAGCTCCTCATAGGACCAGTTCTTGGCACAAACTGCAAGTGTACATCAAAATGCTTGACTACTCCTTTTTTTAACCCTCACAATAAAAAAAGTGAAGAAATTTCACCCTAGGATATTTTGACTAATTTTTATTTTTTAGAAAGAGAAGAAGAGGGAGAGGGAGGGAGATTGACATGAGAAACATCTATTGGTTGCCTCCCAACCTGCGACGCAGGTATGTGCCCTGATTGGGGATCACAGCTCTTTGGTGTACAGGACGATGCTCTAATCAACTGACCCACCTGGCCAGGGCAACTTCTCCCCTCTTTTCTCTCTTCAGTTTGTCAGGCCCAATTTCTTCTTTCCTTTATTTCTTGCTTGACAGCAATGTGACCCTTGTTTGGGTCTTTGCTTTGTTTTTTTTGAACAAAAAAACTATCAAGGTATTAGACTGAACTAACAAATAACTCTTCTCCCTAATAAAGAATTCCTTAAAAAGATTTTAGCATAAGAAAAAGGCTCATTCCTGTTACATCTATCTCTGAAAAATTCAACTCAAAATTCCACACTGCTATTTATATTATGAAAATTAAGCACCTGTATATTTATAAACTGTTCATGTTTTTAGAAAGCTATTACTATAAATTATCATTTGCATAATAAAGATTATGATTAGATATTCTGAATTTCAAGCCACCCAAATAAGTGAGGACATGTGCGAGCTTTTGTTTTCCATAGTGTACACCCTGCAGGTCTTGCTCATATGCAAGTTTGCCTGTATAAGAACTGTAGGATCAAAATATGAATACCATGAATCTAAAGATATCTCTCACAAAAACTGATTTTTTCCCCTTTACTTAGAAAAGACTATTTTTGATTTAGTACATTTTATAGGTTAAATTGTGTCCTAAAAAGGTACATTGAAGACCTAATGGTGCCAGTACCAAAGAATTTGGCCTTACTTGGAAATAGGGTCTTTTTTAAAGGAAATCAAGTTAAAATGAGGTTATTATGGTGGTTCTAATCTAATAAGACTGGTGTCCTTATTAAGAGGGAAATTTGGACACACAAACACATACATGGGGGAGAAGAAAATCATGTGAACCTGAAGACAGATATCAGGTGATGTGTCTACAAGCCAAGGAATACCAGCAATTGCCAACAAACCACCATAAAAGCTAGGAGACAGGCATGGAGCAGGTTCTTCCTCACAGACTTTGTAAGGAACCAACCCTGCTGATACCTTGATCTCAGACTTCTAACCTCCAGATTTCTAAAGCTGCCCAGTTTTGTAATACTTTGTTACAGCAGCATTAGCAAACTCATATAGAGCATTTGACTAAAATAAAGACTTTATTAATATTTCTTAAGTCCTTGGTCAATTTTTAACAAAATATTGTGGGAAGATTCTTCGGTGAATTTTTTTTTTCTCACTGTAAGTAAACTGTTTTTCAATTTGAATCAACATATTTTGTCAAATACACTGGATTGAAATTCCTTTCAATTAGCCAAATAATCTATCTGGAAATGATAGTTTTAAGTGGGGAGATTAAGTAGATGTTTACTAATGGGCATTGTGTTTCTTCTTGAAAGTACTACTTGTGGATGAACCAGATGCTTGTGAGTATGGAACAGTCTGGAAATCAGAAATGAATGCATTGGGAGTACCGAGGGAGGTCCAAGACATCTAATTCATATAAACAATTCATCCTAAAACAAAAAAAGCAAGCAAATGAATATTTCTCTTGATTCTACTCTCAACCCTAGTGTACAAACAAGCTTAGAAAAACAAAAACAAAAACCTATCTATACACTCTGTGTTCACTTCCTCATCCTTCTTTTATTCTTCTATCTGCTCCAACCTGGCTTTACCCATTGCCATTCTGCTGATACTGTTCTTGCCAAGGGTTCGGTGCCTCTGTGCCAACAACATTCCCCCTTCATCTTACCCCTCCTGCCAGTACCATTTGTCATTGTTAACCATATCCTTTTCGTTGAAACTCCTTCCTGAAGCCCGTGATCCCATGCTCTCTTGGTTTTCACTGGGCCTCCCTGATCATGCCTTCTGTGTTTGCTGGCTCTTGCTCTTCTACCTAACTCTTTATACGGTGCTTTGTCTTGGATCCTTTTTTCTTATCTGTTGATATATTCTTCTTAGGTTGCCCCTTCAATATCAGTTTATAAGGCTGTGAAAATACTGATGACTCTTAAATTGATATCATCAGTTCAGATCTGTCTTCTGATTTCCAGACTTTTATAACCAATTACCTGTCTACTTGACACTTCCATTGGTATATCTCATTGTATGTTAAACTTAACATATTCCAAACACAGCCAAACCTGTGTTTCTTCCAACTCTCCATCATCTCCATTAAAACTCATCCGAAGTCTTGATATCAAACTTTATTTTTCTCTTATCCTATCTGCAATTCACTCTCTCCATCTTTATTGCTATCACTCTAGTCCAGACTACTATCATTTACCATTGAACTAATTTAACAGCCTCTGACCAATCTTTTCTCTGTCCCTCTTACTTTCTCCTTCCCTCAATTATTCTCTTTTCAACATTTGTAAATATCTTTATATATAAAAATAGGGTCATTTCATTCCTCTGCTTAAAACCCTTCTGTGACTGCTTATTGTGCTTAGATTAAAATAAAAAATGCATTACATGGCCTTGTATAGCCCTGTCCCTGCCCACCTGTGGAACACCATCCTGCAATACCCTTCCCTCCCTATCTGCTTTCCATGACCCTATTCCCTTGAATTTCTTGAACAGGCCAGAGTTTATCTGTATCAGGGCATTTTTCACCATTCTTCTGTCTGAAATGTTAAGCTAATAGCATGATGTGAAGTAATTAAACCAGATTTTGACTTTGGGCCACTTGTACAGCTCCTTTTATGGCAGGGAAGCTGGGGTGCTTCCCTAGTGCAGCCACCTGGGGGTTCAATGAGGCAGAATCTAGCTAATGGAGGCTTCCCCCCCACCCCATCTGTGTGCGGACCGGAACTACAGCAGGTGGGTAAATCTTTGGCATTTAAAAGTCTTAACAAGGGTGATTTCGTAATGATTTTTCCTTGGAAAGACCATATGGCCAAAATTCTTTCCTCTTAATCCATTGATTTCTTTAAGTTTTGTCCTCACTCTGAGGTGAATTGATTTGGTCACATGAGGGGAGGCCCCCCAAAACCTGGAATTTATTTATAAAAAATTGTGTGTTTATTCTTACATGTTTAAACTTCAGTCACCATAAAGTACTGTCCATTTGATGCAATGCATCTACTGAGATGTTTTTTCCACTGCTCAAAACAGTTTTTGAACTTGTCGATTTTAATGCCTTTTAGTGTTTCTGCCATTTTTCATCTCACCTCTTCCACGTTGGCAAAATGTTTTCTTTTGAGGCCTTTTTTCATCCAGAGAAACAAAACACATCCCTTGGGGCAAGATCGGGTGAATAGGAAGGGTGGGGCACAGGGTCATGCCATTTTTGGTTAAAATCTGCTGAACACTCAGTATGATGTGGGCAGGTGTGTTCATAAATCACCCATCGTGAAGTGGGCAAACACATTGAAAAGGTTTTCAAATAAATTCACTGAAGCCCAATGTAGCCTCTCACAACACCACCAGCTGGTATACTGATACAGATGGGCTCTTAGAACACTCACCCAACTGGGGAAGCTTGTACTACAAGGGGCCTGCCCTCCAAAAGATGATTCCAGTTTTTTGGGGGTTCCCCTTTGTAAAGGTGAAAAAACCTGTTAGAAGCTGTTTTACATACAAAATAATAAGTGAAAATGAATTGTATTAATTGATATTCCTGGGATCAGCCTTTCTTTTTTAAAAAAAATCAATGCAACTTTTAAATGTATATTTTCCAATCTCATAGTTTTTATTTTAGGCCTTTTGTTTTGAGAACATATACTCATTTCCTAAACTTTAATCATTCATATGCTGGCTTCAAGACTTTTACAATAATTCTGTATCATTTGTTAATGTGTGTATAGTTTTAACTTTATCTTAACAATAACATCTAAGAAATCAAGAATTTTTTGGTTTAGTTTGCATCTATTTAAAACAAAATAACTGTAGAGTTAATAAAATAACAAATGTTAATATGTATACCATATAAACTTAATTATGAATCATAAGTATGGAAGTATCACTTTTAGGAAAACTTACTACATATCATCTTTAAAGTCATCTTTACTTAACCAACATATTTATACCATATTTATATTTCATTGTGTTTTATTTAGGCTAAGATTAAAAGGAATTTATATCTCATAACCATTCACCAGTTACAGATATCAGTGATGTTATGGGAAGCAGGTAGCCAGGCAACAATTAAAACTTTACATTGTGTAATAGAAAAGAAGTAAAGTCTACTTATGAATAATAAAGGAATGTAGTATACCAAGGTATATCTGTCTCTATATGTTTATGTGTTATTAATATTTTTGTTTTGAGCTTTGCTCTTATTGATGTGCATTTGTGAAAAAGATTGGTCATTCCCACTTAGCACTGACCCTTTGCACATGGAGACCCCCAGTCCATCTTCAGCCTTTACAGTGATGGACGACTGTGTAGAACACACATACAGATGAACCCATATACAATGGCACATATTCATTTTCTATACATAAATATCCATATAAAAATGTTAAAGGTCCTTTTCAGTAGAATGATAGATGGTATATTATCTAATATTCTTGGTCCTTTTTATGAACTACACCTATTTGCTACTTAGGCAATACAGTTAGATTGGGACATTGGTAATAAAACAGATCAAAGTTAATTGGATGAATAGGAATTAAATTAAAGACCAATTTTGATCTCATTAGCACAATGATATAGTCAGCTAAAAAGTCATCTAATATTTTGATATAAGAACAATAGGTTACTTGCTCACTTTTATAAAAGCACTATTGTTTGAAATTTTGTTCTTTTGATTAAGATTATACCATCTTAATGATATGTTATCATATTATGTTATTTTGGACCTCAGTTCAATTTATAC
The DNA here is from genome assembly GCA_004026545.1 of Mormoops blainvillei. Taxonomy (NCBI): domain Eukaryota; kingdom Metazoa; phylum Chordata; class Mammalia; order Chiroptera; family Mormoopidae; genus Mormoops; species Mormoops blainvillei. The sequence goes on along the minus strand of PVJD01000948.1, from coordinate 299,721 downwards.
TGTGTCCTAGTAATTGAAATGCTTATTTCCTTGAGTCTAAGAGGAGTAACTTGAACAAGTTCACCCTGATATAATATGGTAAAGTTCAATAGCAATCTTTACAATATTCAAGTTAAAGTCCTTCATCTCCACTCATCTCATTGCACAAAACCTCTGCTCCATGCTCCCTGCCTTGATTGGGATTCATCAACTCATTCTTTTTCCTCAAATTCTGCTTCTATTTTTTTCTCCCACAAACGAAATTAATTAATAGGTTTTGTAAATCACATGATGAAAATGGTTCTCATGCTCATCAGTTCATTTACATTCTCTGACATGGTTGTAACTTAGCTTCTTGCTTCTTCTCAACTACAAAATTGTGCACACTCCAACTTCTTCCTCTACCTTCACTGCACCCCTATTAGCCTGCTCTAGTTAGAGTGAAGCTCTGATCATGACATTTCCTAGCTAAAGAGCTTTCAAGCACTCTCTCTATTGCTGAGAGAATCAAGTCCAAAATCCTGGGCCTGAATTTATGGTCTTCTACAATAAGGGTAATCGATTACCTTTATAATGTTAGCTTCTACTACAAGCTCCCATTCCATGTTCCTATACACCAGTCCCACCATATGCCCTTTATCTTACTCTCCAGGAATTTATTTGCATGATTCCTTCCACCTGACTGCTTCCTCCCGTACTCTGATGTCCAAAGTCCTAGCCCATTCCTCATAAGTGCCAACTTCCATGGAAATTTTCCCATCCTCGGCCAGAAGACATTTCCCTTTTCTTTCTCCTATTATTGCATCAATTATTAGAGTAGCTAAAGCTACTCTGTTAGGTTGGTATTATGTATTCATAGATGTATTAATCAGGTGAAGGTATATAATTCTGTGGTAACAACAACAACAAATACCAAAATTTTAGTTGCCTAGCCTTGCCCCATGTAGTGGTTAAATTTTCCAGGCTTCTAGTTACACTTCCATCTCAACAAATGCTTTCACAGCTGCCACAGCAGGAGAAGAAATCATGGGGAATCACATACCATCTTCTAATCAGTTCTATCTGGAATTGAAAAACATCACTTTCTTTGTATTTCATTGGCCAAAGCAACCTATCTGATAGAGCTGATAGAGAAATGTAAAAACACTGAATATGCAGAAAAGAGAGAAGATCTAGAAACATTGGTGAGCGCTATTAATTTCTTTCTTCTCTATGTGTACATCTTTTATTTCCTTTTCTTGCCTTATTACATTAGCAAGGACTTCCAGTACAATGTTGAATAGGAGCCATAAGAAGGGACACCCTTTTCTTATTCTTGATCTTAGGGAGAAAGCATCAGTAATTGAGTAAGATGTTAGCTGCAGGTTTTATGTAGATGTTATTTATTAAGTTGAGGAAATGCCCCTTTATTCCTATGTTGTTGAATTTTTTAAAAAAAATTACGAATGGGTATTGTGTTTTATCAAATGATTTTACTGGATTTATTGACCTGATCATATGATTTTTTTCTTACTCTGTTGATGTGATGGATCACATTAATTGATTTTTAAATGTTGAACTGGCATTGTATATCTGGGATAAATCCTACTTGGTAATGGTGTATAATTCTTTTTATACATTGTTGAATTCAATTTGCTAATATTTTTTAGTATTTTAGATTTATGTTCATGGAAGATATTGGTCTATAGTTTACCTTTCTTGCAATGTCTTTGTCTGGTTTTGGTAATAGGATAATGTTGTCCTCAGAATTAGTTTGAAAGTGTTCTTTCAGCTTCTATTCTGTGAAAGAGATTATAGGGAATTAGCATGATACTTTCTTTACATATTTGGTAGATTTTACCAGTGAAGCTATCTTGTCCTGGTGCTGTCTGTTCTGGAAGGTTATTAGTTATTAATTAAACTTGTTTAATAGATATAGGCCTAGTCAGATTATCTATTTCTCCTTTTGTGAGTTTTTGGCAGATTCTGTTTTTTCAAGGAATTAGTCCATTTCATCTAAGTTATCAAATTTGTGGGCAGAGAGTTGTTCATAATATTCCTTTATTATTTTTATAATGTCCATGAGAAAAGTAGTAATGACCTTTTCATTTCTGATATTAGTAATTTGTGTCTTCTGTATTTTTTTCTTAGACTGCCTAGAAGTTTATCAATTTTGTGGATGTTTTCAAAGAAGTAGCTTTTGGTTTTATGAATTTTTCTCTTCTTTTTGTTTTCAATTTTATTGATTTCTATTCTAATTTTTGCTACTTATTATCTTCTGCTTAGTTTAGATTTATTTTGCTCTTTTTTTCCTAGTTTCCTCAGATGGACGTTTAGGTTGTTGACTTTAGATCTTTCTTCTTTTATTTCTTTTTTTTAATAGATTTTATTTATTTTATTTTTCGATAGAAGGAAAAGGAAGGGGAGAAAGAGAAGGAAAAAACCATCTATCTGTGGTTGCCTCTTGTGCGCCCCCTACTGGGAACCTGGTCAGCACCCCAGGCATGTGCCCTGACTGGGGAATTGAACCAGTGACCCTTTGGCTTGCAGGCTGATGCTCAATCCACTGAGCTACACCAGCTGGGGGGTCTTCTATTCTAATAGTACTATCACTTTCTCTTACTGTGAAAATTATCATGAGACTGCATATTTCTGAAGTTGCCATGTGTGCCTTGTTCTTCCTTCTATCTCTTAAGTCACAGAAAAGCATCAGTAATCAGTTGATCAGGAAGCATCAGTAAGTCAGTTATCAGCATGAATAATCTCAGTCATTCCCATTTTATCTTTACACTTTGTCAATCTTGTGTCATTTATCATAATTAATATTTTGATATTATAATTTTTAAATTAAATTAACATCTTTAGAATGGAACCTTTAAATGACAACTATAAGTAAAAACTAGAATCTTTTCTCATCAATAGAGGTTGTTTTGAAAAATAAATATTAAACTATTAAAATAAAAATATTGGTTGGATACTATCTAAAGTTATCTCAACCACCAGCAGTGGTCTTTTTAGTTAGTATACTTTAGGAAACAGTGGAGCAAGTATTAGTGAAAGAGGACTGAAAATGTATTTCTAAGTTCTTTCCAGTGGTTGAAAATTTTTACTTTATGTTTTTGGGTTAACATATAGCAACTGAAGATAGACATTAACAGAATGGTTGTCTTGATGTGAAGGAAAAAAGTATTAGATTTGTAGTCAGAAGTCCTGGTTATTTAAGTGTCCTGCTTTTCTATTTTCTTGCTGCATGTTACAGAAAGTTACACAGAATCTTCATCGGTAGAATCAATGATGTCCACTCAGTTGTATTATATATAAATTATAAATTATGCTTTAGAATTGTCTTGCCCTAGGAGAATATGATTATGATTGTGAACAGTTATGCCTATATCTACCACTATGTAATATAGGAATCAAGGTGCACCAGAGGTTAATTATTTGCTTTTCAGCAGGATTTGTGCAACTTTTTCTTTGGAGTTGAGTACTTGTCCAGAAGCATAGGTAGAATTACAAATTGCCAAAGAAGATTCATATTACAGAAAATTTTAATCAAAATTAATGGAAAATGAATTTGGGGGAAAGACTGTTAGCTTGGAAAAATATTTCTCTCTGAGATTTTCTTAAAGGTGAAAAAGCCATTCCTTTCTGAGAGGTTGTCATTAGAGAACAGTAATAAATTTTATCTGTTATTTTGGTGAGTCAAGCCCTGTGGCCTAACCCATCCTGTTTTCTATTTCTCAAGTTTCTTTCACTCTTTTTTTTAATTACCATGATTTTCTAAATAGCTATTTCAGAATTGCTTATAAACAAGCTGGCTAACCATTGTTTAGCACAATATAAGCAACTATCCCAAAATGATTAAATATTTTACCCACTGACTAAATGATTGGTTTCTTAGCCACTGTACTAAATAGTTGGAATAAGAACAAAGATAAATTAACAAATAATTTATGAGTCAAATGTAAGTACATCCTAAGATAAAATTTCTCTTAAAATGAAGTTCCTTGAAACATTTTGTAAGAAACAATTTTTTAAAAATGTCCATTTGGGAAGTTATTTAATACAGAAACATTAGAAGATTTTGTTATCATCGATATAATATGATTGACTGTTGGACGGGATGGTAGTTGTAATTTCTGAGGTAATAGTAATGTCTGTATATTGAAGTGTAAATAAATAAATTTATTTAATTTTTAACATAGCATAATTTAATAGTACATACTCTTGACATGAATAATAGACATAACCCTGGCTACATAGATAATTAAATTCTGAAAACCACACTTTCAGTGAATACGTACATACCCTTTGAGTAAGACTAATAATGAAGCCAATTCCTGTGATATTTATGCAACTGCTAAACTCTCACTGAAGTCAATGGGAGCTTGCTTACGTAAGGGCTGCCAGCCTTAGCCTCAAGAGATTAAAGGGGAAAAAGTCCTTAAACTCTTTCAACATTAATATTGCTTGTAAAAGAATCCAGCCGTGGTCTAAGTCATGCAGCTTTCTGAACCTAGCAAGGAGAAGGGTAAACAATAAACACCAGTTATTTTAAGCACAATCTAGTCAGAGTTCAATGAGAAGCAATATTATATTTGATCTCTAAGGTATTAATAGTTATATATCACTATTAGACATTTTTATGTAGTCCATTATCCAAACAATGGCTTAAGTCTGTGGTATTTAATAAATTAAGATTCTGTGGCCATGGGGCTGAATGGGAGTGAGGAAGAAGCATCTTCTCTCCATTTTTTTCCCCCTCAGGTGCAGTTTTATGTTAATATAAGAGAAGTGTGGCCTTCCTTCTCATAGCACTAAAAGTGAGATAATCCCTGTGTAAGAAATCAGTAAGTACGGTCTGCTTAATCTAGTCCCAGTGTGAAACTGTTGACATTTGTTCTTTTTTCTATCATTATGTGACTGGGCCTGTTTTGTGCTGGATTAGGCACAAATCTCCTGTGCAGCACATTTGGCATGTTACTAGTAGTTTAACTTCATTAATAATGTATGAAGAAAATGTAATCCACGACAAGGAAGGAAATTTTTTTTTTTTTTTTTTTTGCTTCTCCCAAATCATTTGGAATGAGTAATTATTCAGCATTTTATGTTTGATGTTATATTTTACAATTGAGCTCCTCTGATTATATTTAAAAAAGAAACTTTGGCAAATGCTTGTAAAAATCACTCCTTTTAAAATGTTAAGTGTGATTTACTGATAGCCAGTAAAACTTAGTAGGAAATTAAATATTTATTCAGCTTATTTCATTTTCAGGGTCATAATACTCTTTCTGAGTCAGTCCCAAAAATTTCTACCAGCAAAGCCATTAACAGGCATCAAGATAGGAGAGCAATAAATTATGATGAGATTGTACAGACAAATAAGAACATACGCAGACTTTCACAGGAGTGCAAACGATCATTTCTGATTGAAACATGTATGCCTAAATGAGTTTGGCTGCATCAAAAACAAACGTGCCAAAAGATAAGCCCCTTGCTGGTGCTGCTGTGTTTTTATGTTTTCTAAGCTGCTTTAAAATGGAACTGTACTTGAAACAATGTTTTCTGTTTTTCCATACTCTTGATATTTGTGGAAAGTCACAAAATGGCCTAAGGAAGCTAAGCTCACCCCAAGCACTGGTCACTACAAGTACTTTTGTACTCTGTACTCCTGTCACATTTGGGCGATCAGAGCAACAGCTGGGGAGACTTTCAACAAAGATGAGTGTCAGATAATCCTGATGAGATTCCACATCCAACATCTTTTGTAATTATGTCACATTCAGCTGTAATGGAATAATTCAAGCTGAAAGAACAAGCTTTGATCCTTTCTTAAACCTTTCCCTGTGGACTGGCTATCTAAAAGATTTAAAGATATTTCTGTTACAAGATCTAGTGTTTCCTCAGAGAAGTCATGCTTCTGAAGCATCGTGATCTACAAGAACATCAAGTTTGCCAAACACATTTCTGAAAACATTTTTTTTTGAGTGGGAGGGGTGTATCGAATGAAGACGTCAATAATATACTGTTTTTCAATTTTCATCTAGACTATCAACGTTCATTGTCTTATTCTGTTACACAAATGGGCAGATAGAAAAGTGATTAAAATACACTGTGGAGCTGTCTTATTTGCACATTCAAAGCATCTGTGTGCAAATTCATGCATGTACTTATTAAATTATATTTTAAGAGAAAGTAACCTAGTGAAATATTAGATATGTTATAGAATTAAAAAATAAAGTAATTAAACTACTAACAAGTTACAGTTCCAAGTTTCTCATTTATAGTTAAGTTTTTTGTACAAAATTTGTATATTTTACTTTTATTAGATATTTCCATTATAATGAAACTGAAAAAATATGTTTTCAAATTTAACTTAACACAGGATTTTTGCTTAATAATAAAGATTAGTCAAAAATAAAGATTAGTTATGTCAGAAATCACTTATTTTTGCTTATAATCATTCTATTTCTATCTATTCTTTTTATTTCATTCTTACACTATACCTGTTTTTCTCTTTCTCTGTTTCTTTTTTCTTTCTACTCTCTACCACTTTTTTCTGAGACTGAATTGTTGAAAATGAAGAGTGTGATAGAGACGAAAACATGGACTTGAGTTTAATTGTGGCTTGAAGAAAATTATTGCTAACTCTTAGAGCATGCATTTGACTACTATTTGGTTTATAGAGCATGGAAAAGATGATTGATGCATGAAGGCCCCCAAATGAAAATCAGAATTTGAGTTGGTAGAAATGCAAAGAGGCAAATATGCAGGACTAAGAGGTCCAAATATTAAAACAATTTTTGCCCAAAGTGATGAAGAAACTTAATTCATGTGATAAAGGCCCTCTGAAAGATCATCTTTTCCCACCAAACATTTCTTCTGTGCCCCCATTGTTAAATAAAATATTCATGTCTTTAGTTCTCATTTTGATATTGTTTTCTGGTAAATTTACATATGAAGAATAATTATACATTTTCTTTTGTTTTATTTAGGTCTTTAACTGTATGTTTGATTTAATCTTAATATCACCAACTCTGAAGTATCAGTATTACCATTTTTATAAATGAGAAAACTGAAGCTCAGAATGACTGACTTACACAGATGACTCACAGATGTGAGACAAAACCAGGATTGAAAATTGGAGTTTCTTTCTGTAATATAGCTACTCAAGACTCAAGATTACATCTCTTAGATGTTGCTTTTGTTTTTATTTTAATCCTCGCCCTTGCCTCTTGTATGCACCCTGACTGGGGATGGAACCCACAACCTAAGTATATGCCTTGACTGGGGAATCAAACCCACAACATTTTGGTGTACAGAACAGTACTCCAACCAACTGAGCCACTCAGTCCGGTCTAGATGTTACTTTTAATTGTAACTTGATAATAATTTTTTCTGGAGATCTAGAATGCGCCCTGGCTGGTGTGGCTCAGTGGATTGAGTGTCAGCCTGTGAACAGAAAGGTTGCTGGTTTGATTCCTGGTCAGGGCATATGCCTGGGGTGCAGACCAGGTCTCCAGCTGGGAACCTTTGAGAAACAGCTGATCAATATTTCTCTCCCTCTCTTTCTCCCTCCCTTTTCCTCTCTCTAAAAATAAATAAATAAAATCTTTCAAAAAAAAAAGTTTCATCTCTATTAACAGATGATGACTGAAGAGAATGAAAACTGCGCTCTCTGACTGTGACTCACCAAAATGTTGAAGGGAGAGGACAAGATGTTTCCATTCTTGTCTCTGGGTCTAAAGCTTATATTGTGACTCTATAGATATATAGAGTATTCTAAATATTCAGTGTTCTGAATATTTACTTAATTAAGTGCAGCTCAGTTTTCTCCTGTATTGCTATGGCTAAAAGAGAGTCATTTCTGGTAAAACTACAAATTGATTTTTGAACAAGTAATTTAGAATATTGAAAATTTGACACTAACAGTGAATGTCTCCTTGAAGAGACCATCCTTGCTGGTGAATATAACAAAAGCCAATAATATTTTCCCAAAAGATAAAAAGTTTTGTGGCCTGACAGATTTGAAATTCCTACCTGGTGTCTGTCCACTTTATCATATATAACTTTACAATCTTTTTTTCTTTTCCTCAAAACGGTTTTTTTTTTCTTATCATGCCATCACCAAATTAGTACCTATATTTTTATAGTAGTATTGAAGATATAGGTCACATTGCTAGTGTATTCACCAAGCGAGCTTTCCTGCAAATTTTATGTCTCTAATATTACTTAATTCCTTGGAGGAAAAATCCAACAATACAGAAACTCTATTTGGTGCTTTCAGGTTTTTATAAAAAAATATGAAGGGCATGAATTAAACTTACTCTCTTATTGGCATTTTTCACCTAGTACTTTCTCGATAGTTTTCCAATTCAGGATCCTAAAAGATGTTTTGAGAAAAAAATCCCTAAGTATTTTATTCCCTTAAAACAAATTACTGGCCAGAAAACTCTAATCTTCTGCTTATTGCAGTTGATCAGATTTCAATGCTTTGTGTGTGAAGCAGAAAACACCGACTTTTCTTCATTTTGTCACCACATAAATCTGGGGATGCACACACCAGAGGACACAGTTGTGGTTCTGAGGGCAAGTTCGACGTCGCTAATGGTATTGCTTGAGTTTTACTTTTTAAATGTGGCTCCAGATAAATCATTGTTTTATATTGTAGCAGTTTTTCTTTTAAGAGACCATATATCTAAAGATCAGTTTCATTCATAAGAAATAAAATGGTTTATTTCCTATTTATAGAGGCTCTCTGAAAATACGTACCTTTTTCTGTACACACACACACACACATTTTTTCTTTACATTATTTTAAGGGACATGTTAAAAACATTTGTTATTTCCAAATCTAAAAAAAGTGGAATGAATAGTATAATCCCCAGGGTATTCATCACTTGACTTTATGATAATCTTTTTTCATCCATATCCTATCCTACCCCCGGATTGTTTTGAAGCACTTTCAGACACAGTATCATTCCACCTGAATTATTTTTCTATATATCTCTAAAAGTAATAATTCTTTTTTAAATGTGTAAAACAATCTATTAACAGAATAATTAACCATAATTCAAATATCATCACATTTAAGACAGGTTTTTCACATTTATTGAGCAGTCGCTATGTTCTTAGTTATTTATTTATTTTTTTCACTTAAATCCTCATGAGCTAATAAAACTAATTTCCTTTCTCTAACTCACGACTTAGGATAGAACAGTGTCTAAAAGTATAGATTTGAAAAATTAGGGGTTCAAATCCCTGCTTTGCCTTTTATTGGCTATGTGGCTTGGTGCACATTAATAAGTCTCGATTTCCTCATGTCATATCGTTATGTCAAATGATTTATATATGTAAAGTATTTAGCTTAGTAGCTGGTATGCAGTAAGTTTTTAGTAAGTATGTGCTATTTTTATAAAACTCTGGAGTTGGAATTTGAACCCAGGTCTGTCCAACCCCAAAGCCTGTGAACTTTCCACTGTGCCATGCTCAACTAGCATGGTGACAACATTGGCAGCACACCATCCTGGACACTCTATAAAGAGTATTTAATGTGTACTTATTAAGAGTCCACTCCTTGGTAGCCCCAAACTTTCCATCATCATTGGCAAGCTAGTAACTGGAATTCTCTAATCATGGCCATCACCGGTCACAGAACGCAGCTGAGCCTCAACAGGTGGTTATGAAGGTGAGCAGAGCCAGTGCGGGCACGCACAAGGCAGAGCAGGGCATCGTGGTGGCAGGTGGGGTTTGGTGCTAGACAACAAGGCTGGAGAACTTGTGGAGGGCAGACTGCCATAGCCAGCATTCTGCATTCATCATGTTCTTAAGCAACATTGTTATCCTGGGCCACTGCCATGACTTAGATGCCACAAGAATGAGGCTGCTCTTTGTGCTGATTTATGCTCACAATTATAGGTCTTGTGCTTTCCAACTTCATATTTTTTATGTCAAGAAATATTCCAGTCTAGATTTGGTCAAACCAGAGAATACAAATCAAGTTTTGAGAATGATTGGATGCTAAAATGTTATGGATTAATAAAGAGCAGAAATGCAGCTTTGCCACAGAGCCAGAGGATTTAAAAACTGGGCCAAAGAGTATACAAGTAATATTTATTAAGTACCTAAAATGGATCAGGAACTAAGGGCTAGAAAAGAGACTGCTTCTCCGCCCCACCCCTCGCAATCCCAGCTCTCAATTTGGTAAAGAGTAATAGCTAAAGCAGGAGATTTCTGTCAAACCTATTATTGTTATTATTATTATTATTAATGTTTAATGCTTCCATACTTTAAATTTCTCCATGATTACACAAGCCTGTCCTCCTCTATTTGCTTCAGAAATAAGTGGTGAAGTTTAATTCCTTCTTTCGTTAGTTTGATAAACATTTATTGAGCGCCTATTATATGTTGTGTACTTTTCTGGGCACTGGGACCATGGCAGTGAAGAAAACAGACAAAACCACTGCCCTGGTGGAACTTATATTCTAGAGAGGAAGCATAAAATAAACATGAAAGACATGAAGTATGCTAGCAAAAAAACAAACAAACAAAAAAACTAAGGAGAAAAATACTAAGGCAGAGGGAATTCGAAGTATGGAGGGGAGTTATGCAAATATGAGTAAGGCAGACAGGGAAGGTGTTCCTGAAAAGGTGCTTTAGGAATAAAGATCTGAAGGAAGGGAGAGGATGACCCATGCAGATATCTAGGTATGAGCGTGTCTAGGCTAAGGGGGCAGCAACTGTGACTCCTCTAAGGCAGACTGTGAATGGCATGTTGGAAGAATGGTCAGGAGGCCCCTAAGCCCTGTGTGAAAGTAGCAGGAAATGAGACAAAGGAGAAAGCCTGTGTACAGATCATGGAGGGCCTTTAGACCAGAATGAGGATGTGGGCTGAGGGTGATGGGAGGTGATTGTAGGGCTCTGAACAGAGCAGAGGCATAATCCCACTGGGGCTGTATTAGAATCACTACGGCCGCCGTGTGCAGGATAGAGGATTAATTAGGACGACGCCTGATGTGTAGTAAGGAACATTAAGTATAAACTGTTATTGCTAATTTTACAACTATCATGGTCTTACTGTTTGATTGTGGCTGTGGAATGAATTGACAAGGAGACTCATTTAATGTGAAACAATCACTCATTTTATGGAAATGATTACATAAAAATGATTAAATATGTTATGTCTTCTTTTATTTATGAAGTGATCTATAGGGAGTAAGCTTGAGAGGAAAATTCTTTGTGGCTGTGGTCTATCTTTTGTGAAACTTTAGTATTAAATTTTTTTATTTTAGACACTTTAAGTGGCTCAGCTTTAAACTAGCTATAAAAATCTACTTATAAGTTGTGCCTTGGGAGACCAGAGTCCAGCGTGCCTTCAGGATATTAAAAAAATCTATTCATCAATTAAAATGTATTTCTTGACAAATAAAACAATGTGTAAATGTATTTATGCCAGTTATTAAAAATAAATGATATAGCTTTAAATTACAATATTAGAATGTAGTTCTCTATTGTTTTACTCCATAGAAATACTTTTTGCAGTATGTCCTAATGACAGCTGTTACAGAACATTTCTTTTAGTGGGTGTTGTTTTCAAAAAATTCTAGATTGGATAATGATGATACACCTTGAATATGGAGTATATTCTAGCAAAATTATTATTGTGATTAAAATTTAGAGTGCAATATACAGAAAAACTGTTTTTGCTGACACTATTTAATGAAACACATTCTATAAATTTTATTTAATATCATCAAGCTTTTGAATTCCGCTCCCTTTTATTATGAGCAGATTTATAAATATTTTAGAACTCATGTTTCAATAGGAATATATATGTATATCTATATTTGATATATGCCTACATATCAAGTTACTTTTTTGTAACAATTGTTATTTTAGGAAAAGGTGCATATTATTCACCGGATAGTTTTCTAAGAGAATATTCCCTAGAGATCATTACTATTACACGTTATCTGTTTTGTTTGGCATTTAAAGCTGTCTGTGAAATTCAAGGAAGGAAGAACTCAAATGTTCTTGATTGTTTCCTACATCTATTTACCCTTCAACTGCCAGTTGCTTTTTAGTATAGTCAAAATTTAATAAACTTCAATTTGTTGCATCTCAGCTAAAGGTGGATGCTGAGAATGTGGATGTAGAAAGGTTTAGAACTTGAACACTATAAATTTAGCTAACACAACAATACACTATTTGGTAGTGTCTTCCCGTCTTCATTTTTAGAATACAATTTTTAAGCTTTATAAAATAGGTATTTTTTCCTTGAAAAGCAAAAAATATATTTTGCAAATATGAAACTATTTACAACCACTGATGAAAAAATTAACTTCTTATTCCATCTAACTTGCAATGATTTTAAGAAAGTAAATAATAAATATAATTTTGAAAGAAAAAAATGTTGGGATGAAGGAAGAAAAGTATAACCTTTAAGAATCAATTAAAAAATCAAATGTAATTATTTATAAAGGACTGAAATTATTATGGAATTTGTTGCTGAATCTTGAGAAACTTAAAACACACTATGATTTAGCCCAGTTTCATAGTGCTTCTTGATTTTTGATGTGCATAGGAATTACCTGAATAGCTTGATATGAGTGTAGCTCCTTGGCCCACCATGAGGGACTCTGGTTTAGTTGGCCTCAGATAGAAACTGTGCAGGAATCATAGTTTAGAAGCATCCAAAGTGATTGAAACATGTGATCCTAGGACCATGCTCTTACTCCAACTGGTCCTCTGATGCTGGGACTTACCCATATATTGTCCTTAGGCTTGTAATTTAAAATTTATTCTCCTTATGGCACCAATATAAGTTGGTTACCTTCATTCTTAGTAGATATATTTATGTTAGTGTTTAGGACGATGAAAAGCTCTGATTCATGATGCCCCTAAACTCCTGCTTCCCTTTATATCAGAATCTCATTACACTTCTTCTTCACACTTCCCCCTTCTCATCTTAGAGGAAGATGTGTCCCTATTTATTTCTAAGGTCACACCTCCGTTTGTATTCTTATATTTACTTGCTCAATGTCTGGATCTCTCATTATCTTCCAAACTCCATGAGGACACAGACTGTGAGTGTCTACTTGATCCCACCTCTTCAGAGTTGAGTACAGGACCTGGTGCATTGCCAATACTCAGTAAATGTCTGTAAATTGAAGCCATGAGGGAGATTTTTTTTCTCCTCCTGTTCCCAAGCATTCACTTCATTTTCTTTTTACCACGAATCATTCATTCTCTTTTCCCCGTGCTCCAACATTCTATTTCGGTGTCTTTATGTTCTCTCCCCCATGGCTACAGCTCCTTAAACTACAGACATGCTCGCATCTTTCTTAAAATTAAAACCCAGAAGACCCCCAAGTTTTCTACACTATGTGCTGGCTTTGCTGTGAAAAAAAAGCAGTTGCCCTACTATTCATATTGAGGAAATATTGAGTTGTTTCTCCTCCTTAACTGGACATTTGGGGTCTACACGAAAATATAGGGGACAAGAGATATACTCTCATATGGTACAACTACAAAGTTTATTTATCCAAATGCAGTTTGTTGATCTGTTGATTTTTCATATTTCTAGGCTGAGCTATTTTGCCAGGGCAACATTGTATTGCATTTAAATCAGCTGTACTGGAATTGAGGCATCTGTTAGTGTCTGTGTCTTAAGAACACTGAATGAGATGATGTTCAAGAGACAACATGTGATCAACTAGAAAATACAACTCAAAGCAGCAACAACACCTGTAAGGTATCTAAAATTGGCTTAATCAAGAACATACATGGAACCTAATGAACAAAATAAGCTGACAAACTAAATAGAAATAGAGGCATGGATACATGGAACAGATTGACAGCTGTCAGAGGGGAAGGGGCTTGGGGGACTGGAAAAAAGAAGGTGAAGGGATTAAGTAAAAAACATATATATACACACATACATACACACACACACACAAACAGACACAGGCATCAGTGTGGTGATGGCCAGAGAGAAGGAGGATGGGGGTAGGTGAAGGTGGGCAAAGGGGGATAAAAGGGGTGGAAAGAGACTTTACTTTGGGAGATGGGTGCATGATGCTGTGTACAGGTGATGTTTTGTTGAGTTGTACACTTGAAAACTGTAAGGTTTTGTGAACCAATGTCACCTGAATAAATTCAATTAAAGTATAATTACTATATTATAGAAAGAACATACAATTATGCGGAAAAATTTAACACTGTAATAAATAACCTATAAATGACTTTTATAAATAGACATTTCTCGCTTCTGGTTGGGATGACTTAATATTGTGAAAATATCACACGCTTCATAAATTAATCTATAAATTTAAGTTAATCTATAAATATCATTCCAATCAAAATGTCAGTTGTATTTTCCATGTACTAGGAAGACTTATTATTCCCAAGCAAGTCATATTTAATAACAAAAATAAAAAATGTGTGTACGAGGGTGATTCTTGCTTGCTCTATAAGATGTTGAGAAATTGGCCCAAGAACAGAAAAATTGACTAACAGAATGGAATAGAAAGCACAAAGAGACCCATATGTGTATGTACATATGTACTTAATTTATAGTAAAGGAGACAACTGAAGTTGAAGGGAAAAGGATGAATCATTCAGGAGACGTTGGGAAACCCTGTTTACCAGAGGCAGAAACACAAACTGATTGCAAACTAACAAAGTATTCAAAACTAAGCTCAAGATGTGAAAGGTAAAACTATATATGTAGTTAACAGAAGGAAGCATAGGATAATACCTGTGATATAGAGATGGGAAATGATTGTTTAAATAAAACTTCAAAGGAACACTACTTACTGCAAATATTAATGAATTTGGTTATACTAAATTTGATACATTTTGATGAAGGATGTCATGGATAAAGAGCTAACAGAATTAGAGAATGCAAATGTTCTAGATAATAATATCTATAAGAAGGTAAATGTCCAGAATATACAAAGAATGCCCATAAATTAACAAAAAAAGATAACAGAAAATTAAAGAATACAAATAGGAAAAAAATAACACTGCTATGAACATTGGGGTGCATAGATTCTTTAGAATTGGTGATTTGAGATTCTTAGGGTATAATCCAAGCAGTGGGGACCCAGGATCAAAAAGCAGTTCCATCTTTAGTTTTTTGAGGAAATTCCATACTGTTTTCCACAGTGGTTGCACCAGTCTGCATTCCCGCCAACAGTGCACTAGGGTTCCCTTTTCTTCACAACCTTGCCAGCACTTGTTTGTTGATTTGTTAATAATGACCACTCTGACAGGCGTGAAGTCCTCTATCTCATTGTGGTTTTAATTTCCATCTCTTTAATGGCTAATGCTGATCAATAAAACAAACAAATGAGCAAAATAGAACCAGAGACATGGAAATAAAGAAAAAACTGACAGTGACCAGAGGGGAGGGGGGAGGGGGACAATAGGGGAGAGAAGGGGAGGGGCAAGCCAAAGAGCAAGAATAGAGGACTCATGGGCACTGACAATGGGGGCGGGATTGGCTGTGGGAGTGGGGGGTGGGCGGTTCTGGGGAGAGC
Organism: Mormoops blainvillei; assembly: GCA_004026545.1. NCBI lineage: Eukaryota > Metazoa > Chordata > Mammalia > Chiroptera > Mormoopidae > Mormoops > Mormoops blainvillei. Next base: position 284,221 of record PVJD01000948.1, on the reverse strand, counting down.
AATGTGGAAAAAGGCAGGACAACTGTAACTGAACAACAATAAAAAAATTAAATTAAATTAAAAAAGAATATAAATAGGAAAAATAGAAAAGCTTCATGTCCAATAAATAAATTGAGATGTTCAATCAATTTATAATAATGAAAACCCAAATTAAAAGAACAAAGCAATGTCACTTTACTTCTATTAATTTGGAAACCTGGTTGATGCCAAGTATTGTTAGGGATATGAGACCCTCATACCTGCTGATGGAAAGTAAACAGGAATGGCCATTCTGAAAGCCATCTCTTCAAATATGATTATATTTATACCTATAAACCAATAATTCTATTCCTGGGTATAGTTCATATGCTCAAGAAACTGCCACATGGTTCATTATTCTTTGTAATGGTGGGTAATAGGAGGTAAGTGGGGTATCTGTCCCTTGGAAAGTGATAGATAAAATGGATCTAGTTGCTCACCAGGAAGTACTAAGCAACGGTGTAAAACAATGGACTAGATCTGTACTGAGCAACCTGAATGGATCTTAAAATCAAAGTTTTAACTGAAAATAGTAAGAAATATCAAACAATGCACATTTTCCCAATAAAGCACACAATGCAAAATATAAAAGATATGAGAGTACGTGTAAGGGAATTTTAATATTTAAAAATGATTATGTACCATACAGGATTTGGGGGATTAGAGAAAGCAAAAAGTGTAATTCCTCAATGTTTGGTTATCTATCTGTAAGCCATAAGCAAGCTAGTATTTGAGGGGAAAAATCCTTATTCTAATAGCTATAAAGTGGATTAAAAAAGAAATTAGTGTGGAGGCTGTGACAATAAAATCTAGATAGGAGCTGCTGAATGCCTGAATTGGGTTGTGTCAGCAGGCTACTGTACTTATATAAATGTTTGAGGGGAGAATAAATAAATTCAAGTTTAAAAGTTAAGCAGAGATTCTATTTCTGGTAATACTATGATTAGGATCATTTGGAGCAACTACTCGACTAAAAATGCTGGATAAATTCTAGAAATTTTTGAAGCATAAACAAGCTGGTGAAGCATTGGTATTATCAGACCAAATGCAAAATTCTTCTATCCCTCTGCAACCTTTAATCCATTGATCCTACCAACATTTCAAAATCTCTCACCCCCATGATATACTCATTCTCTCCTTAATCACTTAAATTCCACAGGCAATTGATATAGATCATTCTCCTGTATGCTTCTTTGATCATTTTGTCCTTGGGTTTCACTGTAGTTGGTTTGTTGAAACTATAGTTAAATCCAAGCTTCGGTCTCTGTCCACTTATACTTGTCCCATCAAACGCAACTGAAGTAAAATATAAAACACACAACCACATTAAATGGTGTCACTTTAAATTTAATGTTACCAAGCAAATGAACATTCTCTACCTAGTCCATTAACTTACCCACTTGCTTAGATGACTATTTTATACCTTCTTTTCTTTCCTAAATGTCAACACCTCTTTCACCATCTTCAGACTTAGTAGATCACCATAGTTCCTTTTTAAAAATTTTATTTTCCAATTACAGTTTACATTCAGTATTATTTTGTATTAGTTTCAAGTGTACAGCATAGTGGTTAGACAACCATGTATTTTACAAAGTATTTCCCCTGATATTTCCAGTGCCCACCTGACACCATACATAGTTATTACAGAATTATTGACTACATTCCCTATGATGTACTTCACATCCCTGTGACTATTTTGTAACTACGAATTTGTACTTAATCCTTTCACCTTTTTTACCCATCTGGTCAACCCTCAGTTTTTTTTATTCTCTCTCTATATGAGGCTATTTCTGTTTTGTTTGTTCATTTATTTTGTTTAGATTTCACATATAAATGAAATCATATGGTATTTGTCCTTTTCTGTCTAACTTATTTCACTTAGCATAATACCCTCTAAGTCCATCCATATTTTTGCAAATGGTAAAATTTCATTCTTTTTATAGGTCAGTGTATTTCATTGTATATGTGTACCACCTCTTCTTTATTCACTTGTTTATTGATGGGAACTGGGACTGCTTCCAAGTTTTGACTATTGTAAATAATGCTGCAATAAATATGGGGGTGGGTGCAATATACCCTTTTGAATTAGTGTTTTGGGTTTCTTCAGATATATACCCAGAAGTGGGATCACTGGGTGATAAGACAATTCCATTATTATTTTTTTGAGGAAACTCCACTGTTTTCCACAGTGGTTCCACCAGTCATTCCTGAGAGTTCCCTTTTCTCCACATCCTCATCAACTCTTGTCATTTGTGGATTTACTGATGATAGCCATTCTAACATGTGTGAGGTAATACTTATTGTGATTTTAATTTGCATTTCTTGAATGATTAGTGACATTAAGCATCTTTTCATATGCCTTTTGACCATCTGCATGTCCACTTTGGAGAAATGTCTATTCAGATCCTTTGGTCATTTTTAAGTGGGTTGTTGGTTTTTATGGCTTATATTGTATGAGTTCTTAATTTTTGGCTATGGATCTTTTATCAGATGTATCATTGTCATATATCTTCTGCCATTTGCTAAGTTGTTTTTTTTGTCTTGTTGATTTTTTCCTTTGCTCGGTGGCCTCCTTTCCTGAAATTTTTTGCAATAGTTTAAGAAGAATAAGTGTTATTTCCATTTTGAATGTTTGGTAAAATTCATTTGTGATGATATCAAGGCAAGGATTTTTATTCGTTGAAAGTTTTTTAAATTGCTGATTTGCTTTAGTTTGCATTATCGGTCTGTTCAGATTTTCTGTTTCTACTTGACTCAGTCTTGGAAGATTGTATGTTTCTAGAAATTTCTACATTTCTTCCAGACTGGCCAATTTGTTGGCATGTAATTGCTTATTGTATATCTTAACAATCTTTTTATTTCTGTGGTGTCAGCTCTCACTTCTCCTTATATACTTGGGCCGTTTCTTCTTTTCTTTTTGATGAGTCTGGTTAAAGGTTTATCAGTTTTGTCCTTTTCTTTTCTTTTTCAAAGAAACAGCTCTTGGTTTCATTGATGTTATTTATTGTTTTTCTTTTAGACTTTATTTCATTTATTTCTGCTTTTATCTCAATTATTCCTTTTTAAAAAATATCTAATTTGGGCTTTGTTTATTGTTTTTTCTCTAGTTCCTTTCCATGTAAGTTTAGATTATTTTTTGAAATTTTTCTTGTTTTTTGAGGTAGGCCTCTGTTGGTATGAATTTTGCTCTTTGGACTGCTTTTGGCCATGCCCATAGTTTTTGTGTCATTGTGTTTTCATTTTCTTTCTTTTTAAAAAGAGATTGTTTGTTTGTTTATTTATTTATTTATAGTGAGATGGGAAAGGAAGGAGAAAGAGAGGGGGTGAAACATTGATTTGAGAGAGAAACATTGATTGGTTGCCTCCCGCACATGCCCCAACCACCCCACATAGGAAGTGAACCCACAGCCCAGGACGTGCCCCGACTGGGTTTGGAACCAACAATCCTTTGCTTTGTAGGATGACACCTAACCAACTAAACCACACTGGTCGACTCTGTGTTTTCACTTTCAATTGTTTCAAGGTATCTTTTGGTTTCTTCCCTGTATTGTTGCTATTCCATTCCTTTTTTAGTAGCATATTATTTAGCTTCCATGTGTTCATGTGTTTTTCAGGTTTTTTCTTGTAATTGATTTGTAGTTTCATAACATGGTGTTTGGAGAAGATGCTTGATATGATTTCAATCTTTTCAAATTTATCGAGACTTTTTTTGTGGTCTCACATGTGATCTGTCTTGAAAATGTTTTATGTGCACTTGAAAAGATTGTATATTTAACTTCTTTGGGGAGAAATACTCTAAAAATATCAATTAAATCCATCTGGTCTAATGTGTCATTTAAAACCGCTGTTTCCTGGTTGATATTATGTCTGCATGACCTATCCATTAATGTCAACGGGTGTCAAAGTCCAATACAATTACTGTATTAATGTTGATCTCTCCCTTTATGTTCACCAAGAGTTGCTTTATATATTTAGGTGCTCCTGTGTTGGGTATGTAAACAGTGTAAGGGTTATAGTGTTATATTGTCTTGCAGGATTGACCCCTATATCATTATTATGTAATGTCCTTTTCTATTGTTATAACTTTTGTCTTAAAGTCAATTTTTTATGTAAGTGTTGCCACCCCTGCTTTTCTTTTGTTTCTATTTGCATGAAATGTCTTTTTTGTTTTCCTTTACTTTCAGTCTATATGTGTCTTTCAGTCTCAGGTGGATCTCTTGTAGACAGCATATGTATGGGTCTTGTTTTCTTCTGCTTTCAGCCACTCTCTGTGTCTTTTGATGGAAACATTTAATATATATACACTTAAAATGATTATTAATAGGTGCATAGTTATTGCCATTTTATTGTTTATATTTATGTTTTTTTCTTTCTTAAAGAAATCCCTTAAATGTTTTTTTGTAACACTGGTTTGGTGATAACAAACTTTAGCTTTTTCTTGTCTGGGAAGTTCTTTATCTTTCTTTCAATTCTAAATGATAGCCTTGCTGGTTGGAGAAGTCTTGATTGTAGGTTCTTGATTTTCATTACTTTGGATACCTTCTGCTAATCAATTATGGCCTATAAATTTTCTATTGAAAAATTAGGTGACAGTCTTATGGGAGTTTCTTTGTAGATAACTAACTAGGTTTCTCTTGCTACTTTTAAGATTCTCTCTTTGTCTTTAACACTTTGACCTTTTAATTATGATGTGTCTTGGTGTGGGCTTCTTCAGGTTCATCTTAGGTAGAGCTCTCTGTGCTTCTTGGGCATGTATAATGTCTGTCCAGAAAGTATGCAGCCATGTAATAAGAAAAATAAAGACATTTATTGAAGAAGATACAAGATACAAGAAATGCTGTACATAGAACAATGACACCTCAGTTGCCCTCAAAGTAGGCACTTTGGGACCCCACCAAGTTCTCCCACTCTCCATCAGCTGCTTTGTCTTATTTTCCTGAATCTCATGGATAACCTGAATTCTCTTCCTTTTCAAAGGCAATTTTAATTTTGGGAAAAGCCAGAAGTCATAGGGCACCAATCTGAGCTATAAGGGTGTTGAGTCACCTGGGTGATTTGATGTTTCATCAAAAAACCCTGCATGAGGGGTGATGCATGAATGGGAGCATTGTTGTGATGAAGCTACCAGTCACCAGTTGCTCATAGTTGCAGTCTTCTGAATCATCTGATTAATTTCTGTGGAGGAATGTTCAAGCTTAATGCAAAATTTGATGCAGAGGCATTGCTCTACTCGTTCAGTCATTTTGAATGCAATGATCACACAGTACACGTGCTCACTTAGTGCTGTCTACCATCCCCACTGCCTAGTACAGTGAAGTTGTCATTGTTCACACATGCTCATTCCAGTCCACTCTTCTTGGCTGCCAAGTTACATCAATGTCGTGTAAACCATTCTTGTTATATTAACAATGGATGGACTTTTTTTCTGGATGGACCTTGTATGTTTATCTCCTTTACCAGGTTAGGGAAATTTTCCATTATTATTTTTTCACATAGGTTTTCAATTCCTTGCTCTCTTTCTTCTCCTCTGGCACTCCCATGATGCAAATATTGGTACATGTGAAGTTTTCCCAGAGGCTCCTTATACTATCCTCATTTTTTAGAATTTGTTTTTCTTTTTGCTGTTTGGATTGGGTCTTTTCTTCTTTCCTATCTCCCAAATTTCTAATTTGATTCCCTGCTTCACCTCCTTCACTCTTGATTCCCTGTAATGTATTCTTCATTTTAGATATTGTATTCTTCATTTCTGACTGGTTCTTTTTTACTTTTTTTATCTCTGTTTTTATGTTTCCTATCTTTTTGTTGAAGGTCTTGCTAAGTTCATTGATTCTTCCCCTAAGCTCATTGGGCATCCTTTTAACCAGTATTTTGAACTCGGTATTTTTTGGATTGCTGGTCTCCATTTTATTTAGTTCTTTTTCTGGAGTTTTGTTCTGTTCTTTCATTTAGGACACATTTTGTTGTCTTCTCATTTTGGCTACCTCCCTGTGTTTCTATATATTAAGTAGAGCTACTATATCTCACAAGTTTGGTAGAATGACTTTATGTAGTAGGTGTCCTGTAGGGCACAGTTTTTTCAATTGCCCAAGCTGGGCACTTCGGGTCCATCCCCATGTGGGCTGTGTACACCCTCCTGTTGTAGTTCAACTTTGATTGGTGTTGGCACCTCAGTGGGAGGCATTTACTCTGAGGCTGATTGGCTACGAGAACCAACTAAAGCTACTGTATAGGGTATGCTCTACAAGGGCTCATGTCTCAGAGCAGGACTTACTTCAGTGGGGCTCTAGTGCCTGCTGAGTCCACCCCTTGAGCGTGTCCCTTGTAGAGGAGATGGGGTGGTGCTTTAATGTGGTCTGAAGCTTTTGCTGTCCTTTTGCTGGAATTTAGGGTAAGTGTCTGAGCAGGTGTGTCTGTGTGGGACCTTTAAGAGGATACTCAGGTTTCCAGAAGCCTACCATTTCACCTGGTGTGAATAGCTGCTGATTTTCACAGTCTTTTTTTTTTTGTAGAGATTCATCCCTCAGCACTGGAGCCCCTGCTCATTGGGAGGACCCCTGTAGCCAAGATATCCCTCCCAATTCTCAACTGCCACACGTTGGTGTGGGATTATTTCATTTTGAGTCTTTGTACCTTCTGCTAATCTTGATGTGGCTTCTTCTGTATATCCTTAGTTATAGGAATTTCATTTCAGCTAATCTTCAGATGGTGTTTTGAGTTGATTGTTCTGTAGTTGTAATTTTGATGTGGTCCTGGGAGGATGCAAGCACAGTGTTTACCTACTCCACCATCGTGACTGGAATTCCCTTATCTGATATAATCTTCCCAACAACTCTCATTCTCCAGAAGACCAGGATGGACAAGTTCGTGTTACTGCTCTGCGTCCTACCACTTCTGGAGCTGTGAGATGGTATCTGGACACAGCTTATTTATTTGTTTATTTAACAAGTATTTACTGAGTGCACCTTATGATTTAGACACTTTTAGATTTAGGTTTTTAGGAATACGTTAAAAATTACTGACCTCATGAGTATTAAAAATGTTAGGATTAAAACCTATACATATATGTAAATGTGGTAATGAATATCTATTGTTGACATTTATGTAGTGTTTAAAATGTTTCAGAGTATAGTACTGAGAACATAGTTCTTAGAACAAACGTTATAAAAAACCTTTTCAAAGCTGGACTTCGATTTTTAGCAACACTGTTCACTCTTCAGTCATCCCACTGAAATCAAAGAACAGAGTAAGAACGGGCGGGATATGGTTTTGGAGAGAAGTGACTGGAGGGTGGGTCTCTGGATGACATACAAAACCTAGTGCCTTTTTTGGGTCACTTTTCTCATGAAGCCATGCCAGTACCGATAATAGAAAACAATCCAAATGATAAATGGATGAAGAGGGTGAGTCATGATTACCAAGAATAAAAGTGCTGAGTTGTTGATGAGGTACAGAAATAATTAGTAACACATTTAATATTGCTGACACTTCCTAACCAACGTTCAGCTGGTTCTTTGTTGTGCATTGTGGGGAAGTTGATAATTAGAACTTATTTTGTGTTAAGTAGGGACCAAAGTGTTTTTTGTCTGGTCAAATCCTTTCTCCTTTTCTTCTAATTCTTTTAAAAGATAATGAGAAGAAGATGAAAGAGAGAGGTGTGCAAAGCTAGACCCTACCCCATTACAGAAAAAAGGAAAAAAAAAGCACTTACATTTCAGTGAATATATTTGTATGTAATGCAGACCATATTTCTTGCTGAAAAAGGATGAAGCTGGTTATGCTTCTTAGGCTCACAGCATTTCCTCTCTTAGCAAAAAAAGCAAGGTAGATAAATTAAAAAATGGAGACAGTCTAATGGATTTACCAGGTTGATTCTAAAGTAAAAAACTATACAATATTAAGGTACAATGTCATAAAGTCTACTATAACAAAAATAGTTCATCTCTAACTAAAAAGCTACTTCACACATATATTCTCTTGATTATGTTTCAGACCCTAGGTCCTAAATATGATTCAATAAACATATGAAGAGTAAGTGTTGAAATAAAAGACCTGCAACCAATAATTTGCCATAGTTTGTTTAAGTGTGAACCCAGAAATATCATTTTCACTAATTGTGACACTGTCCTAATGAATTGAGAGGAGATTCAGTAATTTAGACTTTCAAATAAAAGGTTTTCTTTATTTTTATTGTTGACACTATTACAGATGTCTCCATTTTCCCACCTTTTGCCTGGCTCCATCCAGCCCCTGTCCTTCTTCCCTCAGGCCATCACCACACTGTTGTCTGTGTCTATGGGTTATGCATACATATTCTTTGGCTAATCCTATCACCTTCTCTCCCTGCTCCCCTCTGACAGCTACCAACCAGTCTGTTCCATGTGTCCCTGCCTCTGTTTCTATTTTTTGTCAGTTTATTTTGTTCATTAGATTCCACATATAAGTGAGATCATATGGTATTTGTCTTTCTCTGACGATCTTATTTCACTTAGCATAATAATCTTGCACCCCTATATCCAAATAAAATTTTTAAAATATTTTTTTAGTCTACTGGTTTCTCCTCAGTGAATGTAGTATTGGGTACTCTTTATCGCTCAAGAGACAGAAAAAAGGTCACTTGGAAGAAAATGCCTTTTCTTGTTTCATCTAAGCTTATTCTTTTTTGGCTGTGGCATGCAGTTCTCTACATTTTTGAGCCACTTGGGTTATTCAGGTTCAATACATCAAAGCCATTGTTTTCAGTTATTGGGCATCTCCTGCAGAAGTGTAGTTGACAATGGGTTTTTCCATGCAAAACCAGAAGATTAGCTGATATTCATTTTATAGATAAATCAGCATCATATGAGAATTCTGATGGGTTATTAAAACCCATTGCTAATATTTATTGAATTGATGGAGGTCTCGTATAAGTAAGGAAATGCTATCTCTGGGTTGACCCACTCACTCTTGGGTTTGTTGTGTGGGCTTCTGTCATGGATATCTGTTGATCTTGGCATTCCATGTCCCTTTACTCCGCTTCTTCCACTTACAGTAACACCTTTTGATGTTTATTTAATGATCATTTCTATTTCCTTTTTCTCCTCTGCGGTTATAAATGACTCTCCCACTGATTCTAGAGGTGTGGTTTCTGAGTTCAGATTGATTTGGGGCTACCCCCTTCCCTGCCACTGTGATTAGCATGAGCACACCACCCTGAAACAGAAAGACACAAAGGGAATTTTGTAGATGACTGTTGGAAAGTTTATTCCTGCTGGGCCTACCTCTGGGAAGACGGAACCACGATAATGGCAGAGCTGAGTAATATAAAAAACATGCAGAAACATTTCATGTTGATGACATTGCTTCATCACCAAATTCACCCCATCCAGTCCTTCCCCTGGACTTTTCCAGTCACAGGAACCAATCAATATATTTTCTTTTTGTTTAAGCCAAGTTGGATTAGGCTTTCTGTCACTTGCACCTAAAAGAGTTTTAATTGTTACAGATTATTATTATTAATTTTTACCTTCTAGGAAAACTTTGAATAAATCTCTTTGGACATTGGTCTTAGCTATGCATAGACCTAGTGCTTTCATCTTACCCAAGTTGGTCACACCCACAGAGACATGGTCTGATTTTTTTTCTTTACTCAGATATTTTTTAACACAAAGAATTTTCTACCAAAAGAAAAGCTTTACAATGGTGTTATGTTTTGAGTTGTGTGTCCCTTCCCCAAATCCATTATGTTGAAGTCTTAACTCCCAGGACCTCAATGTAACTTTATAAGGAGAGAGGGTCTTTACCGAGGTAATCCAGTTAAAATGAGGTTCTTAGGGAGGGCCCTAATCCAATATGAGTGGTCTTCTCATAAAAAAGGGAAATTTGGGGACAGACACACATACAGAAAGAAGGCCATGTGAAGAGGCACAGAGAGAAGCTGACCTTCTATAGGCCAAGGACAGGGGCCTGGAACAGATCTTTTCCTCACAGTACTCAGAAGGAAGCACTGCTGACTGGCAGATCTCAGACTCCCAGGCTCCAGAACTGTGAGACAATACATTTCTGTTGCTTGAGCCACTAGGTTGTGGTACTAGGTTACAACAGCTCTAGAAAACTATGACAGAGGCTAAGGGGACTCATTTGGAAACCTGAGTGAGAAATAAATAGCACTCTTTTATTCACTTAATTTATTTTTTACTCTAAATTGTTGCTATTTGTAGAGCTAGAAATGGATTAGAAACTTGGGATAATCAAGTATGGCAGAGTTATCAACTAAATATAGGAAAAGATGCAATGTATTTCATATTCAAAGCTGATTTCAAGGAAGGTTGTTCTTGGAAAGAATGAATGGACTATCTTTTTAGCATGTGTGGAAATATCTATAAGTTAATGTGATGTGGTATAGCATTTCATGCTTTCTTAAAGATATTTCAGAACATATATCTTTTGCAAAACCTTTAAAAAAAACCAAAATCTTTCAGGATAATCCCAGTGTTTCCACATTTTCATTGCTACCTCCCTTCACAATTTTTGTGAAATAATTAGTGAAAATTAATAAAATTTTCATTAATTGAAGTTGCCCTAAACCATGTGATTTCTTCTATGGGACTACATAAAAAAATATTAAAGCTCAAGTTAAATTCCTACTTAAAGCCAAATCTCTTTAAGATTAAATTCTGGTCTTCCATTCAAAGGTTTGGAATCAGATATTGGCTAATTAGACAAAAAAACCCAGAATTCTTGTGAAGGGCTATCCCCTTTTTTCACATAGGTGTTTGTCTTCACACACATGCGTACACAGCATAAACACACACACAAATGTGCAGAGCATTGTAGGTGGTCTGTTTTAAAATGAGCAAGTTTATTAAGTCAAAAGGCAGAGAAACATTTTATCACATCTTACATAAGGTACCTCCAAACTAAATGGGTGCATTTTTAAGTAGGGTGGTCCATGAAACAATGTATAAATATAAACTTTACTTCTCAGTTTATTAAATAAAATGATTTAATCAATGGTGCATTGGTTCCTTAAAACTGGCACATTTTACAATATTTGTTTTTGTGTTGAAGGAAGGAGCCAAGACAATGCCGTTTTACCTAAAAGTTTCATTTGTCCAAATTCATGACAGTTATAGAGGTTAAAAAAAATACCTGTTGTCTGTTTGCCCTTCCTCTAGGAAATAAAATAGTAAAACCCCACCCATAAGCAAAAATTATTTTTTAAAAATAAAAGAAGTTATAGTTTACCCTTTGTATCTGAATTGCAGGGTATGATCATGGTCTTAATTTATTCTATACGTAGTTTATAAGACTATTTCATCTAAAATCTTTGTGGAAATTCTTAGGAAAAAGAAATTAGGCCAATGGACAATGAAATATTCTTTCTTGTTGCATTTGCAAATTTAGAAAGAAAAGTTTTCAGCATGTTGTGATTAGTTTTCTCCATCATCTATTCTATTTCAGAGCTTGAGGTTTGTCATCTTCAAACATTTAGTATTATTTTCAAAGATCTACCTTTGAGTAAGGTTGAACAGAGAAAGCAGAATTGTCCAACTGAGAAGAACATGGCATTAAACAAATTTTAAATTTTATTTTTAACTCATTACTGTGCACCTTATTCCTTGCGTAATCTTGGCCTAATTGCTTACTGTTTTCAACTTGTCTTTTGACCATGCTCTCCCCAACCTCTCTCATACTTTCATTTTACCCAGGGGCTCATACAGCTTCATAAGCACGTGGGTACACACACACATACAAGAAGAACAACCCTGAAGGAAAAGTGTTCTTTTACTAGAAGCTTTTGAGTCTTGCTAAAGGAAAGGTAAGTTTCTATATAAAATTCTAGATACCCACCACAAGTTTTTCTTCCATCTGAATTCTGTTTCTTTTTGGAAGACCATGTATGTGTGTGTGTCATGGACGTCTGTGCCCACTGTGAACTTGAGTTTGAGAAGCCGACATCAAAAGACCAAGCAATTGCCAGTAATTTTTTTTCTGTATTCTTATAATCTACTCGAAGATACTATACTGTTCCTAGTTCTATTGATCTTGATTATTTCTCTGACTACTTCTTTCCAATCAATCAAAGATACTTCAATTCTAATTTTGTTGTACTGCTTTTCTTCATTTTTGAAATTTTTATTGCCAGAAAGCACATTTTCTCTTATCCAGTTGCAAACTTAAGCTTTCCATTTCACTGGGTCACTGATGGCAAATGTTAAACAAATTTACATTTGGGATTTTCCATTCATTTCCCACCCAGTTGACACTGAGCCAATGATAACCACTCATTAACTGTTCAGCTGGATCATTTGTGTGACCCAGGCACTACTTCCAGTGAGTTGATGACTCTATCATGTGCAGCTAAATCACAAGGGTCTATGTCGCCTTCTCTCAGGGTTCCAAGAGCTCCATCCTTTGAAAAATGTGAAAAAGGTTTTACTGTGGTCAATCTAGATGTTAAATAATATTTTTGTGAGCACAAGTTTCTATAAAATTAGGCCTGAAGACTGTAAAAATAAGATTCATAGGCACATTTTCTCTTTCTGGCCCATTTGGAATCATTCTGCAGCAGTATCTGGTGTGGAAGATTATTCTCTAGTTAAGAGTTTCTTCTCAAGTTCTCAGAAGCATGTAGATTCAATTTTCGGTAATTTTAAATTATTTTCATTTATTAAGCCATGATCGATAACTACAAAACAGATTAAATTGAAGACAGCTCTGGTCCAGTGAAGTGACAGCTTCCATTAGTCAATATGAAGATACTGACTGGTTGCCAGAGTGCCATGGTCATTTACCTCCCCAGCCTAGTTACCTGTTCTTGAGCAAGATTTTTTACTTCTACCTCAGCTTCATTACCTGAAAAATAAAGGTAACACTTATTTTACCTAATGTGAGTGGGTTTCCCACTGTCAGATGAAATACACTATATGTAAGTTGTTTTAAAACTTTGAAACATTTAATTGTATAAATGTAAGATATTTTATAATAATAATAAATTAAACAATATATTTTATAAAAATAAAGATTTCCATATTCTGATAATTGTGATTTCTACTTTGTAGCTGAGACCATGGTATTAAAAATAAATGTGAATATGTTATCTGATATATTGCCAATAAATTAAGTTTTTTGTTGATAGGAATTGGATCATGGAGAAGCGAAAGCAATTATTTTGATAATTTGAGATAAAAACTACTTCCCTCCAAATTCTCCAAATTTGTTTTGTGCATTAAATTGTCTTGGAGGACCAAAGAACTGATATTTTGACATTATGCAAGAGGAGATAGAACAATAAAATCAAATTGTACATCTGTTAAGGACATGTGACATTAAATGTTTTTTTATTATTACATTATGCTCTGAATTATTGTTTTGTAGTCAGGTTAATGTGCATAGTTAACCACATCCAGAGACACACATTACCTTTGGGTACTGTTAGTTTTTTCCTATATGCTCATGTATAAACACATTATTGTAATCACATCATTGGATGTCAGTAATCTTATAAATGATATAATGTTATAGGGTATTAAAATTGTTTGCCATCTATTTTAGAGAAATAATTTTAGAGAACTAATTATTCCAAATCAAAAAAATTAACGAACAGAGTAGTGTGTGTTATACATGGCAAAACTGTAATGAGACAGACAAGCCTCTTCTTCCTGGCCCATGAAATTCAATTCTCATCTCATCCTGGTCACACTGTAGATGAATGTGTTTACAACAGTTATAACATCAAGTAATCTGAAAGCAATTTTAAAGATATAAGGATTTCCTGAGTATCCATAGCATGTTCTGATAGTCTACAATAGTCTAGGTGATATGGAAATGTATATGAGCAAATACATATGCCTTTGCACCTAATTAAAAAAAATATTCATTTATTTTTAGAGAAAGGGGAAGGGAGGGAGCAACATCAATGTGAAGGAGAGACATCAGTTGCTTCTCGTATACACCCCAAACCAGGAATGAGCCTGAAACCCGGGTGAGTGCCTGACCAGGAATCGAACCAGTGACCTTTCACTTTGCAGAATGACCCCCAACCAACTGAACCACAATGGTCAGAGTGCCTTTGCAACTAATTTACTTTATAAATTTAAGTGACAGGTAATGAGGGTGACAGGTAGGTGACAGAAAAACAGAGCACTGACAATAAATGTATTTTTCTCATAGATAGGTTAGGGTAAATATAGTATTTTTCTTTTTTGAAGAGTGGAGAATGTTGTGGGCAGACAAAAAGACAGATCAGTGCCAGGGGCACCTCCAACTCTACCAATGAGTTCCCACCATCCCTAAGCAGAGGGAAGCAATACTAGAATAATGGATGATAACACTAGTCCTTTTAAAATATATTTTTCCTAATTACTAGCTAAATAATTAGAGGGAAAATAAGTTTTCCTTGGTTTCCCCCCAGATGCTGAGACTGGTCACTATGTGCAGTGTTGAGAGCTGGATGCAGGATGTAAGGGCCATCACGTTGAACCCAGCTTCACTCTTGGCCCTGGTCAACAATGCTCACATTTCTACACAGTTCCAGCCAATGAAAACCAAGATTCTCAATTGGAGAGCCTACACAGGGCCTCTGCATGTGACTTGGCTTCCTCACAGGATGGCAGCTGCCAGGTAGTAGATCTTCCTGCATCATTGCCCATGGCTCCAAGTGCGAGGGTTCCTTCTCTGACCCAGCCTTGGAAGTCATATGGTATCACTTCCACTATCTTAGCTTCATTATGACTCACAAGCCCACCCAGAATCTAGAGGAGGGGACATAGGTCCACTTCTCAGGGTCACACTGTATGTAAGCAAGTGGGATGGGAGGTACAATGACCATCTTTCAAAAATACAGTCTATCACAGAGCTTATGTAACTCTTTCTTTTCTTTATATGCATTTGCTTCTGAGGTAATTTCTTTCAGTCCCATTGAGACAGGCCAGTAAGGCAGGACACGTGGAGTAGGGAAAGTGCAACAGCTAGTTAAACAGCCAAGCGGTTTGCAGCCATCTACTAAATTGCAAAATCCTATCTTTTGTAACCAAGGACACTTGAGTACATGGTTTACACTTCTCCTCCATGTGGTCATTTAAAACTCTAGGCACTATGCTTCAGAATTATTTTTGTTGCTTCTGCTGTTGATAACGATGACACCACATAACCATATGCCAGATATAAATAGTGAAGTGACAATTGTATTCTGCATACAATAGAATGGGTCACTGGCTGCTTTTGGCTGCTCTGTTTCACCAAACAGAGGTGAAATAACTTAAATCACCCTACTCAGGGAGATAGATAACAGAAATCCAATTAGTGCCATTTGTGCCAATCTTACCCTAGGACAGATGAAGTCAGGGTAATAAATCTCATTTTGGTACATCACCATAAAGCTGACGACTGTCCTATTGAGACCTTCCCCTAAGACCTCCCTCTAAAATTCCTACCTTTAGAAAACAGGTAAGAGCCCTCAACACAAAGACCCAGCACAAGCTCTCTGTGGAGC
Organism: Mormoops blainvillei; assembly: GCA_004026545.1. Classification (NCBI taxonomy): domain Eukaryota; kingdom Metazoa; phylum Chordata; class Mammalia; order Chiroptera; family Mormoopidae; genus Mormoops; species Mormoops blainvillei. The sequence continues at coordinate 268,731 of PVJD01000948.1, read as the reverse complement.
ATGCCCCCACCTTTCTTTCCTCTCAGGCATGCATCTTTATTTTTTTCTGCTAAACTCTAATGGTCATCATGAGACTTGCAACCAAGGGAGCAACCAGCAGTGGCAGCTTGTCCCAGGCTAACCCCATGAATCTGCCTCCCTTTTCTCTGACTTTCAGGGAGCTAAAAGAAGTCCCACCTCGGCTCACTTCTTTCACAGTGACTTTTACTTCTCAGTGAGTCCATGCAGCCCAGAATGGCCCACTCCTTTCCTATAACATTTCTGGAGAACCGAAGCAGAACACTGCGTAGGTCCTCTCTTGTTGCTTCCTCTACCCCAGACTTTTCAGTGAGCCAACAGCAGCCCCATCTACGCTCACTTCTGTCCTGTAATGTTCCTAGAGAGCCAAAGCAGAACACCACCTAGCTCCCTCCTGCTGCTTCTTGTACCCTAAGATCTTCCTTTGTTTCACTGTACCCAGCTTTAATAAATGTACTCTCAAAATCACCTGGACTCCTGTTGTGAAATCTTTTGTGCATAAATTCGATAACCCACACGTTACTGGCTGGACAGAGGCAGACCTGCTCTGGGCCCAGTCCCTTTCCAGTGATACCATAAATTTAATTATAAACTGATGACTCCTAAATTTACATCTCTAGTTCTGACTTCTACCCTGAGCTCTACATATGTGTATACAACTATCCACTTGACATCTCCATTGGATAAATTATCAACTTGACCTCTCCCTGGTCTCTACCTAGTAGACACCACTAGCATCCCCTGACCCCTTCTCCAATTTGTGATCAAAAATCAAAAATGTCTCCAGATATCCCCAAATGTCCCCGGGAAAAAAATTGCCGCAGTTGAGGACCACTGGTCTACAGTGATTTTGATTGTTTGATAACGATGTTCTACTTACTAATATTAAAAAGCTTTAACAGTAGCTTGCTTGCTGTGCTTAAAGTGTGTTTCTTTGGTTGTTTCAAATCCATAAACACACCGTATGGAGAACGCATTTCAGAGAGTCCTGTAGTAACTATTGTTTTTAAAAATAGGGATTGCTAGCATGATGTTTTTGACTGTTGTGTATAAAACCACTGGGTAAGAGAAACAAATGCATATGCACTGTTATAATTAGTGTGTCTGTTTTAGGCTGCATATCAATTTACAGTGCCTTGACCCATGTGTATTGAAAACAAAAGAAAGACTTACTTTAGGAACAAGAAAACAACAATGAATGGTAGGATATTTCTGTCAAAGTAAATTGATCTTTCTTTTGCATTAATCCTTTTATTCGATTCATTCTCATTGAGCTTTCATAGGAAATGTCCTACATGTTTGTATTATCCATACTATCTTCTTTTATTGTAATAGCCATAAAGTAAGGGGAATCAGTTTTCATGTGGTCATTTAAAACTCCAGGCACTATGCTTCAGAATTATTTTTGTTGCTTGTGCTGTTGATAACGATGACACCACATAACCATATGCCAGATATAAATAGTGAAGTGACAATTGTATTCTGCATACAATAGAATGGGTCACTGGCTGCTTTTGGCTTCACTGGAGTCCTCTGTAGTTACACAAAAGTGTGCACAGAGTGGGCCCTGTGAAGCTACTTGCACAATTTCTGGAAAGAATTGATGTGCTTTTCCAAAGGATGGAAGCAGAATGAAGTCCTCTCTCATTGTTTATGAGAAATGTGCTTCCTCCTTCCATGTCAAAGAGAATTAGAATTGCGTATTTTAATTAGTTGGGGGTAGAGTTCCTATCTTTTTATATAGCTAAAAATTAAAAAATAAAATCTCTATTGTGTACTTTACATACAAATGTAAATTATATATGTGTATATACATATAATGCATAGACCTTGTACAATATATATGTGAAATATATATATGTGTGTGTGTGTGTATATATATATATGTATATATATTTTTTCCTTCTTAGTTGGTTGTAACTTTTGTCAATCTACTTTATCTTTTTGGTATCTTTTTTCTTATCTGTAAGTAGGAAAAATATTGGGGTTTACCACATATAGTTATTTTAAGGATGGCATGAATATACTATATCAATACTTAGAATATTATGCACAGTATATATATACACTTAATAAGGCTAGCTATTGTGAATATTATAGTCCCTTTCATACACACACAACTATTATAATATTTTTTATTTCTTTAACATGCATTTATTATTTCTTATGTGTTAGGATTATACTAAGTGGGCATAAGACAAGCCAGCCTTGGCCCTGCTTTCATGAAGCATACATTCCAGTGAGGAAGACAGATAAAACCAATTTTACAGACAAATAAAAATAACTGCAATTCATAAGAGCCAAGAAGTAAATCGATAGGCAACCAAGGCAAAGAATAAGGGTGGCATGGAAAGGGGCACTCTTAGGTAGGTGGTAGGACAGTGGCATTGAAGCTGTAACTGGAGGGCTGGTGGGATTTTGCCTGACAGCAGTGTGGGAGCAGAACAGGGAAGATAGATTTGCCTGCCTAAAAACAGGTGACATGTCTTCCATTGTCCTGACTCTCAATATCCCTTTTGCCAAAACACTAGGAAACAAAACTTAGAAATGTATGCTGATGCTTTTTTCTGATCGATTTAATTAAAGACTAACCATAAGTGGTGAACACCTGCAGACCACTGACTTTTACTTAGATTTTGAGTTAGTTTGGGTTAGGGTTTCACAGAACTCATCTGGGATATGAAAATGAAATCAGGTATTTGTAATAACAAAACCCGTACTTTAGAAATATGCTAAGCCTGACAAAATTCTCTCCTTGCTGGCAGCTGCAGCTGTCTGGGTCTCTAGAGGCACATTTTACTCACTGAAGTGTGGTTTTTAATTTTAAACCAAGAAAAACTACACAATGCCAATGTCTTTGATTTTTTTAAAGGTTATTTAAAAAAAAAGAAAATAAAAGTGCTGTATGCACAAAGGGCACACAGAAAGTCAAGAGAACAAAAACTTACTCCCCGTTTTCCAGGCCACCACTTCTGTCCCCAGTCATCTCTTCAAAGATAATCATTCAGCTTCTTATTTTCTTTTTGTAGAAAAACATAATTGCATATATCAGCCCAGATATTACATATGTGCATGTATGTGTACATATATATTTTTTCATTCTTCACAAATGAGATTTTATTATAAGCACTGATATATACCTTGTTCTTTTGCTTAATCAAATGCCTTAGTTACCTTCTGTTTGCATTCATAAAAATGTACTGTTTTAAAAAAATGGTTGTATAATATCCTATTTTATGAGGATATCACAATATATTTTACTGTATTCATTAATAAGCCTTTGGATTATGCTCCAACTTATTCTTACTATACATAACTCTGTGAAAAAGATTCTAATCAGTGGTAACATTATTTTCTCAGTAGTCAATTCCTAATAGTGAGATTGCTGAATCAAACAATGTTTATGCATTATTGATTTTGATCATTATTGCTAAATGGAACTAAAAACATTTACACTAATTAAAACTCCCTTCAAAAGTGTCAGAATTCCCCATAAGTTTATAATTTAATTATAAAAAATTTTGTCAATCCGATAGATGAAAACATTTGTAATTTACATTTCTTTAATCATGAGTCAGATCAAGAATTTTTTTGCTGGCTACTGGACATTTTGTTCCTACATCTGAATTGCTTATTTATATTACTTGCTCATTTTTCTATTAGTTTTATTTTTACTTTTTCTTGTTAGTTTGTGCAAACATTATGTAAATTTGAAAATTAGCTCTTTTACTACCAAAATATGATGCAAATTTTTTTCTTTCTTTCTGACTTTCATCTGTTATCTTTGTTTATATTTTTTGGCATTTTTCCTTCATGCTTTCTCAGCTTTTTGTCATGTTTAGAAAAGCCTTTCACATTACAAAATTAAAGAAATATTTTCCTGTATTTTCTAGGGTTTCATTTTGGAATGCAAAATCTTTGATCCATCTGGAATTTATTTTGACATAAAGAATCATTTTCTTTTCAACATGATGAGGGAGTTGTCACCACACTATTTACTGAATAATATGAAAGTAGCTCGTTATTATTCTAGTAAAGGATAATGGCTCAGATTTGGGACTTAGAAATAACTAAATTGAAACCTGGTTATAAGTGTTCTTTCTTCATCTTAGTGCAGGGCTAATAGTGTAGTGTCACACTGTCTTATCTGAAGCCACTGCTGCCCAGACTATTCTAGTAGAGAGTTCAGCACATCCAGAATCTCCACCTGTGTCCCCAGGCTGAGCCTACTCATGGTGGGGCTTACATGGTGCCAAGTCATGATGGTTGTCATCTCTTCTTGCTGGCATCCACTGAGGTTTCTGGTTATTGATCTGCTTAGATCCTTTTTCAAACCTGAATGGTCTTTATTTTCCTGGTAGTCTCAGCTTTTATTTTCTCAGCTACTTTTGATCCCCTGTTTTGAGCAGGTCAGATTTCTCTGTTCTCCTGAGCCTTTCTGGATGTTGTGGAGAGCAGGACCAATAAAATGGCATTGGTCTGGTCAAGATAGTGTGAAGTAGATAAAACAATGTGGAGTCACTCATGTCAACCAAGATGGCTGCCAGTCAGCCATGACACTTTGGTTCAAGAGGGAAACTACCTAAATCACACCAGACACATCTGGCAAGGAGACACACCTAAGGTAACTGCACAGGTGGTCAGAGCAGACATGTCTGCAGAGTGGGACCATACAGAGATAGGCTCCTGGGGAAATTCCCCACTTGGCATCAGGGGTAAGACATTTATTGAAAAGACCCAGAAGGCTGGAGTACATCTCTTTCAAGGTATGTCTGAGGCAGTTTCCAGACCACTGCTGAGACAGCCAAGCTTCACACACCAGAGTGCTCCTCCCCGCTGATCTCCCTTGGCATCGGCTGCTGGAGGCTCCGCCCTGCTGGACTGAGGACTTTGTCTGCCCAGCTGCCCACCTGTCTCCAGAGATCCTTCCTTGTAAGATGCTGACAACTCCCTTGCCCACAGTTCTGTCTCTCGGACCCTCAGACTGAGACTCTGGGACTCAGGTTCATTATCCTCCATTGATTGCTCTGTGTGTGTGTGTGTCTTGGGTTTCTCTTGGATTGTAAGAGTGTGAGTAGGATATTAATGTGTGTTGATGTTCTACTTTGAGTGAACCTGCATTCAATAAAAGCTGAGTGAACAGCATAGTTGCCGTGTGTGACTCCTGCCTGTTCCTTGGTGCCGGGTTGCTCAGTAGGCAGCTGGCTGAGCAGTTGCCCGCTGACTTATAAGAAAAACTATATCTCGAACAAATGCTCAGGTGGGACCATGAACTTTCTATAGCTATCTCAGGCCCCTCCTGTACAGAACTTTTGTGCAACCATCTTTATCCTGGTGTCCTCTGTGGCCACCTGGGGTCTGTGAGGCTCTCTGGCTCCCTGAGCTCAACCACAAAACTCTGCCCTTCTTAGATGCACTAAAACATTCTGGAGGCTCCAGCGTTATCACCCGCCTCTTGTTCAGGCAACCAGAGCAGCTCAAACACCATTGTTTCCTCTGGCAGGATCCTTCCGTCTCCCTCCCAGTGGCAAACTTCAAGTCTGGGGTGGGTGGGTAGGAAAAACTGGTTCTGACTGAAAATACTTATCATTCCAGGTGTTTTTGTCCTATTCCTGGATCTCAGTCTTTGAAACTCCAAAGCCAAAGGATTTGACTCTTTTGTTCTCTTTAAACAAAGTAACAATCCTGCCCTAAGGCAATGGATATCTCAAAGTTTTTGAATAGGGAAGGCACACAGATTAAGAATCACTGAGGTGAAAGCACATTAGTTAATAAATACTATTCTTCTATGTTACTATTGCATTTAATACTATAGAGAAAACCAACTATTAAAGCTTAGAAATAAAAGAGTAAATAAAGAAAAATTTATTGCAATTCCAGGTTGAACAAAGCAATTTAGGAGTTTCACAATCACCCATACAGAAAATGTCCACATAGGAAGTTTGCTGAACTTGATGGACATTAGCTAATCGGGGGATGTTATACACGTTGCTAAGTATGCATCATTATTAGCTGTTGGCATCACGTCTAGCCTCCCAAAGAATTATAAATTCATAATTAACACCTGGTCCACAGAAAATCTCTATCAGACCTAATAGAAAAGCCTCTTGATAACCCATTTGCATGATATAGTCCCCCTTTGCCAAGAAATTGCATATAAAAATGTGAACATCTGGGTCTAAATTTCTATTAAATTACAGCTAGATTTCTCTGAATGAAAAAAGTACCCCTCTCCCATAATTTTGTAAAACTCTGGAACTCTCCCAACATTTAAAATATCATGGTCTCTCATAGTCTAATTTTTTTTTTTTAAATTGGAAGAAAGCAATTGAACGGCTGCCTTAATCAGATTTATTTTTCCTTTTGTATTTTGAAGATTCTAGATTCTGGCAGTAATGAATTTCATATGAGGCAACATTTCACTTGTTACAAAATACTTTGCAAGAATAAGTGAGGACCATAAAACTGAATAAAAAAGATTTAAAATTATTTTCTAGTTCATCAAAGATTTTCATTTAGAACTATCCTGGACTACGAAACTGATAATTTTTGGCTGTTTGAAGGTATTTCTGGCACTAAAAATAATGCTCATTTTAGGTTTCACAATGCCAAGATATTAGCATGATATTCCACTTACAGTTTGAGGAGCAGGTCTATGTAACTCTGGAATTCAAATATGGATCACTAATTATACTTACAACTGCTAAATTGTTCCTGAGTGGGTTTATTTAGTAGTCAAATGGTACCCCAGAGGAAGAATTTTTATCTAAAGAGTTATCACAGATAAGCAACATAATCAAAACCCTCTTCCTGATGAAAACTTATTCTTAATTTGAAAGAATACACCTACTGACCACCCACTCACAGATTGTGAGTTTTGCTGGCACAGGGGGTCCTCACTACAAAATTAAATTACTCTTGCTAAAAATTCAGGGTAAGATGAGTCCATTTGGGATCTTGTGCAAAGAAATTTATTTAGCGTAAATACGAGAGAAGAAACTCATTTAAAAAGGTTTTACTTATACGTGGTGTCTTGGTGGATAGGGTGCCTACGGACAGTGTCACAGCAAGTTTCCAGTGAGGTAATTTAATTTGTTAAATTAAATAATTAAATTTATTCCTCTTGTACCTTGGGGTGGTAAGGAAGAGATGAGGACATGGAGATTTATCCAAGGAACTTTTGCCATTCAGGAAAGGGGTCAGAAAGAGAAGACTTGTTCTAACTGCAGATTCACTCGTGTTCTCAAAAAAAGGAACATTGTATAAAGTTTTGGTTTAAAGGAACCAGTATTAAAATTTTGCTGCTAGGTATCTGTAATCAGATTGTGGTATTCTCATAAAATGATGATTCTACCAACTCAAACTTACAATGCTTAAGAATTCACTAAGTTTTCCCAGATGGCAGGAACACACACACACACACATGCACAAAGTTTCCATGGAAACTTTAAGTTTGATTCTTTGTGTCTCATTTATCTTTTTCATTTCTAACAGATAGAATAAAGAGGTAAAATAATATTAGTTAAGGAGGTGAAGAAGTGTAAAAGGGTAGTGCAAAATGGATCCCTAGATATTTATGCCTAGGAAAAAAAGTAAGCTTAAAAACATTCAACTCTGTCAAATGAGAAGAAGCTCAGAACATGAAAACGCAGGCAGAATGTATAGAATAGTGTTGGTACTTCTGTGGAATTTCTGAATAATAAATGTGTATTTTGTTTGTAAAAATAGAAAAGCTAATAGTGAAAAATAGATGAATGACTGGATTACATATTTTTAAATCTTCTGTAATATTTTTAGTTTTCAAAAACTCATATTGTTTAATATAATATACACTTACAGAGTCAGGAAAATGACAAACTTTTCATAACAAATTTATAATGAAAAGTAACAGTAGCCTAACTCTAAAACTCTAAGTAATTTTGCTGCTTTCAGCTGTAATTATCTCAAAGTGACTACAGAAAGTATCATATTCCATCAAAGTCACTTAGTCCTTTGTTACCCTTTAAAAATGTTTCTTGGCTGATTCACATACCCAAATTCTGCTACAAAAATTACAGCAATTAGCAGGTTTGCTAGCTTTTTGTAGAAATTTGAAATTATGATCAATGTTATTCCTAATCCATCCTCTTTAAAACCACAAAATAATACAGACTTGATTTATCCTGTACAATATGTTTTCTTGAGGGATTAAAGTATAGAATGTAACATTTATCTGTGGCTATTATGAAGAGCAGGGAAGAGAAATCATAAAAAAAATGTTTATTGAAAACCAAGCTGAGGAGATTGGGGCACACATCTGGGCCCAATTTATAGCCTATGTATTTCGCTGTGAGAATTCCCACCGAGTTACATAGGGTAGCAATTAGATGCAGAAAAACAGACTAGTTCTCTCTTAAGTTGACATTTTTATAGTCATTTCTCCCACCATACACACTTTTTAAGTAGTTACGTTCAGGTTTACCAGTGAGGGCTTTATTCGAATACATTAAATTAAATATTAAGTTATGATAGTTAAGCACATGGAGTTGTTGAGGTCTCTCTTACACGCACGATGTCCTTTCTGACTTTCATAATCATTCAAAGACTCCTGATCACTCGAAGAATTTTCACCGTCTACAATTTTGGTTGCCATTTAAAATACAGAACAATCTTAAAATAGAAAAAATGTACCTAAACAAACAGAAAGAGTTTAGGTAAAACCAACTTTCCTTTGCCTACTGGATGAATGAAAGCACAAGTACATCGCATTGACTGCCTGGTCTGTGTCAGGGGCTGCATGAGGCACCAGAGCTTACCAGCCTTGCAGGATCTCACGGCCTAATGAGATACAGCAGTATAAACAATGGATTTTTATGCTATGCTAAAAGAGTATATTAATAATGTGCTATGGGAACATTAAATAGAAAGTGATAATTCTGCCTCGATGGTGTTTGGGCTTCGGTTTGGAACTGAGAAGTTCAGAGCAGGTAACATTTTAGCTAATTTTGAAGGATGACTAAAATTTTCCAGAAATAGTGTTTGGGAATAGCATTCCTTACAGAGGGAAGTGTATGTACAGTGGCAGGAAGGTTCACAGTGTATGTAGGGCATTCCCATTGGTTTGGTCAACTCATTAGAGGGTTAAGCATGAGGTGATAGAGGGAGTGAGAAATAGGTCACTGAGGTGCGGGGGGGTGTTGGGACCTGAAAGGTAAGTGGAGGCCAGATAGAGTGAGCAAGTTTGCTCTAACCTTTAGTTTCTTTATCTAGTTTGGGTCATGGAGCCCTTAGAGCAGTGGTTTGCAAACTTCATTGTCCCTTAGAATCAGCTACGGAGGTCGAAAAGAATCCAGAAACCCACGCCACACCCAGTAAACCTGTGGGAAGGAGGCTCTGGCCTCCATATTTTTATAAAATCTCCAGCTACTTTCAAAGTCAAACAGTGTTTCTCAAAGTGTGATCCCAGGATCAGCAGCAAAATTTGTTAGGAGCTTGCTAGATTTACTGATTTTAGTAAATCTAGACTTACTACATTCAAAACTCTAATAGGACCTGGCAATCTGTATCAAGAAGCTTTCCAGGAGATTTTGATGTATGCTGAGTTTGAGAGCCACTGCCACAGGAAGTCTAATGCAAGCTGTTAATATACTTTCCAGAAAATGCACTGCGTACTTAGTTTTAGATATAATTTTAGGTGGCATATGGAAAGCCCCTCCAGTCCCATTCTATTTCCTCTCCACAAGCCTGAAATCCAGGTTAAGAACCCCTCCAGGCAGTGAGAGCCACTGACAATTTTTAAGTAAAAGAGGACAGAAAAGTCTTTGGTTGTAGAAGGATGGCTGCTGTAGTATAAAGAGTGGAGTGGAATGGGGAGAGGCTGGAGTCAACCAGATCACGCAGGAGGTTACTGGATTATATAATAAAATAAAATAGAGCACAGTGACACATATGTTGTGTGGGTAACAAAGAGGGGATAGAAGATGATTTCAAGGTTTCTAACCTTAGCTTGGAGTTAATGAGGCCTTTACCTGGGACGGAGCCCATAAAAGGAGTTAGTTTAGAGGCAAATAATGATGATTACTGAACTATAGGGAGATCTACTAAAGACAGGTCTGGAATTTAGTCGAGGGGTATAGACAGTGGATAATTATGTAAAAACCATTAGTCTATAAACAGTGAAGATCATAGTTTCTTATCTTCTCACTATTGACATTTTAGGCTGGCTAACTTCTTGTTTTGGAAGGCTGTCCTGTGTTCTGCAGGATGTGTAGTATAGGATTGCTAGAGGACTTCTGTCCTCTACCCTCTAGGTGCCAATAGTCAATATCCCTTGCAGTTGTCACAGCCAAAATTGACTCCACATACTGCTTAGTGTCTCCTGGCAGCAAAATCATGCTTATTTGAGAAGCACTGGCGTAGATGAAACCTGGAGACAGAGAAAATTCTTATTGAGTGAGTAATGGGCCTGGTGGTGGAGGCAGAGGACCCAGCAAGAGACTGGGAAATGTTCATACAGATTGAGATAAAGTGGCATCAAAGGAGCCATGAAAGGCTGAGTTCCCAGAAGAAGGTGGTTGGATGCTAAACATTACCCAGGCAGATGAGAACTGAGAAGGGGTTTTCGGCTCTGGTGATCTGTGGGTCATTGTGCAACAGATTCAGTAGGGGCGTCCCAAAGACCTGAAAGTAACACCGTAGTATGTGGAAGATTAAATGAGAAGTAGAGACTGCCAATCAATGTTACTTCTTTAAGGGAATGGTTAGGGAAAGATAAAGGAGGTGACAGAGCCAAAAAGCACAAGGAGGTGGCTTATTTAAGGACAGGAGAGATTTGCAAACATGGTGGGTTGATAGAAAAGGATAATTGCAACAAGTATAGATGTTCCTTATTTTATAATAACTATATATATTAATTATTACTAGACAAAATTAGTAATTTTAATGATGCAGTTCATCTATAATACATACAACAAATTTCTGTTTATGTAATTTTACTTCTGAAGTGGGTCACCTCAATAGCAGTGATAATTTTATTTTATTTTTTTGACTCCTCCCTTCATTGTTTCCTTCTCTCTCTCCATAGCCAGCATGGAGGCAGGAGATCTACTAGGAACAGCCTTGTGTTTGCCTCAGGACTGGAAGCACTTTTGCAGTGACATATCTCTTTAAGAGAAATCCAGAGAGAAAACAGCTCTTCTATTGTCTTGTCATTAACTTTCTGGTTGCACAAACATTAGCTACATGTGAATACATTTTTCTCCAAAACATTTTAACTTATGTGCATGCGTGAGTGTGTGCGCGTGTTGCGCCAGTGTCTCAGTTCCCATTATGACTGTGCGGCTTGGCCGTATGGCCTTGGACATCTCACTTACTCTTCCCAGATTTCAAATCTGTCATTTGCACAATGAGCAGGTGGGAGTTAAGCTCTAAGGTCATCCCTGGCTTTAAAATTCTACGACGATATGATTTCTTATCTTTGTTTGGCTAGGGTTTGTCTTAACCTGATACATTCCTAAACAATATATCTCAGATTGACTTGAAGGTTCAATTTTTACTCTGGTTCTCACACCCCCACCCTTTATTTTTTAAATTAGATCATAAGTAATGCATTCTGAATGCTTAAAAACTTACCCGTGTTCATGCAGGAAAGTCCTCAGGGGTTAAGGCAGAGTGAAAAAGAAAATTAAGGCTTTCCCATTCTCTACTGCCGAATTTAAATCCAGGACAAATCATCTATGAACATGTAAACTCTTTGCATGTCTGTCCTCTCTTCAAAAGATCTCTAAGCATTTTCCAAATTCCTTTGCTTTCGAATCCCAGTTGTAAACAACTGAATTGGTAGATTTTAAGTACACTAATAGTGAGTGATGTGTGAGTTTATTTCTATCACTAGATGCTATAACTGTGATGAAAGTAATCAACCATTTATAGGAGTAGATGGATTCCCCAGAGATTGCATTGAGATTTATTAGTATGATCTGTATTCACATGCTTAATTTTTAAACACCCACTGTTGTGTTTGTTTAGTTCACAGTTTGAAGGTTAGAAAGTATAATAATAAACTCATCTTGAATTCCCTTATCTCTGTGATACTTAGTAGGTGGGGAGGATTATCACAGGGGAGTAATTGGCTAGACTATGGGTTGCCTTAAATAACATCGTTCTTCCTGGGATTAAGAGTGAGCAAAGTTTCACTCCTGTCTTGGACCTTTATTTTAAATGGAACTTTTGATTTTTCAACATAAGATATAAATTGCATGCCTACATGAAGTTAAGCTTATGTAATGAAGGCACTTGCTTATCTTTTTAAGGTAATGGTTTTCATTCTTTGCATGACAGTCTATCCATGGAAATTGAGCAAAATGTTTTTAGTCATAGAACATTTGTTCCTCACAGCAACTCTTAGGTAATAGAGTTCTGCACATTTATGTCAAGGCTTATGTTCAAATGCCAATTAGAAGTAGGATTGCTTTGAGATAGGAAAAGAAAAGTTCTGAAAGTGTTCTCCACTCCATCCTTTCAATGTGAGCGGGCAGGGGACAGTGGGCAAAAAATAGGAGAGAGGACATGAAGAGAGCCACCAAGGTGACTTAAGGTGGACTAAAGACATGTAGCTGCTGAGAAAATGATTTAAGAGTGTCAAAGAAGAGCTAGGGAAGTGTTTCTACATATCAAACAGTTTGCACAGGGCCAAGACTTGAGTGATTACTACTCCAGGGAGAGCTTTTACTGTCTTTGTTCAGCTTTATTGTTATGGCTCATTGACACTGGTTAGAGTCATAATTTTTGGAGAGACTTCCTTAACTGTTTTGCATTAATGTTTCTATCTGCAAAATCTGGGACATTCCAATACCTGAGGATGAACCAGTGTAATTACAACCTCCCCTCCTTCTCTGTGGTGTAAAAGAGCTGGGAGTACACTTTATTCAAGTTGACGAGTTTTGCTTTCCTTCTTATGGCTTTCTTATTTATCTTTTTTTCCCTTCTGCTTTTAAAAAGATCTGAAATGTTTTCTCATCTAAATCCCACATTTTCTTCAAAACACATTTCCAAATTTATGTTCCCCAAGAAGCCTTTGATGACTAAACTGATCACTCAGATATCTTTGCCTTATTTTTTTTACCTCTTCAGCCCTGACCTGCTCAGTTTGTACCAGAAAGTTGTCATGGTCTTTCAGATTGTCTACTTGTGTCACAAAAATATCTTCGGATTCCTCAAGCACAGGCTGATTTGCCTGCTTCTCGTTCATCTCCTATAATATTGAGCACATGCTGGGCCCCGAATACTTCCGGAATGAATCATTACACGCTGAAGACTGTGAAAGATAAAATGAAAATCACCCCGAAGCTCCTCTGGCAAAAGGTCAATTGGAGTTTGTGACAAATGTCAGTAGCTGAGGACGAGATATGGGTATTGTTCTGAGATAGGAAAGCGAGATGACAGCAGCACAGAGAAATGTGAAGCAATTGTTCTGTATTCCTAAGAGTCTGTGTGTAATGCTGAGTGATACACAGGGGCTGGCCCAGGGGGCTCAGTCTGATTCCAGCGATATCTCCCGCTCGTTTAACAATGCTGCCCTTACAACATTAGCATGCTAATCTTTACCATTGGCCACAAACCACATTCCGAGGCATCTTTTAAGTAGATGGGTTGAGACTATGGCCGTAGAAAACCAAGATAATATTTAGCACGGTGGCCTAGGATTTTAAGAGGGTAGCATCAGAGGGAAGACTCAGGGATTGAGATAATTTTTCCCCCTAAGGTTCTTACCAACAAACTCAGTGAAAAATCCCCTGAAGTTTAAATATTTCTTTCTTTCCCCCTGCTTGTGCTGTGTTATCACTCCTGTGCACTTCACTGAGCTTGAAAATCGCAAAAGAAAGACCCAGTTTCCCCACCCCCTGCCCCTAAACTACTCTGTTTATAGTCAGTTTGCCTCCCTGGATCTTATGTTTTAACACATGCTGTAGTGTTCAGATTGCAAACATAGCAGAGGGATGTTTAAAGCCTAAAAACAAACTGTTTTCATTGCAATGTGCAAAACAGCATTCCACGAAGACATTTCAATTAATATTAGCTGAGTGAGGGGAGTCCTCTCTCTGTGGCCTGTTCAGTGTTTGGCCTCTCTCTGCCGAGACTGCCAACCAGGGTGCTGCCAATTAATGCCAGCTGTGATCTATTGTTTGCTTCTGACACCTGGGAAGTCCCAAATCATCAGAATCCTGCAAACAGCAGCTGGCTTAGTGGAGGCTGCCAGACTTCAGGGATTCTGAGATCTCTCAGCGAAGGTAGGGGGCCGTCTTGTTTTAGTTAAGGCAATGGTCCGGAATACCCAGTTTAAAATCCAAGATGATTTACATTAAATAATCTCCAAATTTGGGGAGGACCAGCCCAAGCCTATAAGCTTCATATCTTACTCTAGGTCGCCCCGTAGGGCAATCTTCTAAAAAATAAACAAGTGGCCCTAATCCTTCCTTATAAAGTCCTAACAAGTCCCTGTTATACTGTAAAGGTATTTTCAGGACTCCGTATATCTCCAGAATTTTCTCAATTTGGTCCAGTTTTGCTATAATTTAATTTTACTTATGTTGAAAAATGTTATGTCCTCTTTTTTTGCTTAAAATACTTTCCATTGCTATCTCCATCTGACTATCTTACAGATAAGACCTAAGAGCCAATGTTTATTGAGTGCTTCTGTGCCAGGCAATAAGCCCTTTACAAGTTTTATCATTTCATTTCGTTATCTTTAACAAGCACACTTCAATGCAGTAGTTACACAAGTGGATGAAAAGTCAGTCAGGTGCAAGGGTTTCTTTTTTCACCTTCACATGCTATTGTTCTTAAAAGAGAGTCATGTTTTATTCTGAACTTGAGTTCACTTTCAGGAAGAACTTGAGCAGGTTACACTGCAGGACTGCATTTCATGGTGGTGGGCTTGTGGGGCTGGTAGTCTCATCCCTCTTCCTTTGTTTGGTGGTTTAGGGAGACTTCTGACATTCCTCCTAGGCTTCCTGAATTACAAATGTCAGG
Organism: Mormoops blainvillei; assembly: GCA_004026545.1. Taxonomy (NCBI): domain Eukaryota; kingdom Metazoa; phylum Chordata; class Mammalia; order Chiroptera; family Mormoopidae; genus Mormoops; species Mormoops blainvillei. Next base: position 253,704 of record PVJD01000948.1, on the reverse strand, counting down.
AGGACAGAAACTGCCTATGGGTGTCCCATTTGTGCCTGCCCTACAACTTGTAAATCTTGATAAAGCCCTGGAACAATAGCAGACAACACCGAAGATTGCTTTTCCTGGGAGAGGGGACATTAAGAAGGCTGGTCACTGGTCAGGTAAATTTGATCCCAAAATATAACTCAGTATTTTGTCTCCTGATGCCTTCTTTTCATACGGATAAAAATGTCCTGAATCCTTTTCATATGGGTGTCCTTAAAATCTGGCTAGTAGCCCTTCTTCTGTTCAGGGCTCCTAGACCACCATGTGCCATGTGGAAGCCTGCTTAGTGTGTTAAATACACAGTCACTTTCTGATGTTGATCATTGGAGGCTAAGATGAAGCCATTTGCACTTGATTTATTCAGTACATAATTCCATGCCTCAAGAAGTGAAAATCCAGTGAAATAAGCCACCGCTTTAGCTCTCATTAACAACCTGATCCAAATCCACTCAAAACGCGTACTCTGAAAGTCATTGGATGACGACGATGGCATGATTTGTTTGCTGAGGTCACAATTGGGTAATTATAAATAGAATTTACATATGGCTTCTAAATAATACTCTGTTTCTTCTAAATCAATCTACAGTTTCCAAAATTGAAACTTACTTTACATTAATAAAATACACAAATAATATAAAGACTAGAGCACTTTCAGTTTCAATGTGCAAAACTGCACAGTCACTGCATACATTTTTTTGAAATAAGGTGTGTAAGATCAAGAGTATGGGAAAGAAAAATTAGAAAAAGGTAGTCTAGGTTATTTTTTCCAGACAGATCATGATCAATTTTTAATTTATATGAGGTATTTGATGCATTTCATCTTGACCGGCCTGTTTAGAAATCCAGAGTCCAAGTCCAGACTCAGTGGACTGTCTGAGCAGAGGACTATGTGTTGGCGGTAAGCTCTGCCACTTTATTCAGAGTTTGATCCAGGGCAGAATTAAAACCATACTTTGTTCTACCCCCCAGACAGTCACTCAGCACTGGAAGTTTGCTTCTATAAACAAAAGGCCATCATCACTTCTTTCTCTGTTCTTTAGATCTTTGGAAATCAAGTCAATTCTCAGAGGCCCTATATATAATATTTATAGCCTACAGAACAAATCAGAAATATCTCTACTTTCCCTACCCACTGCCCCCCACCCCTGCTTGACACTGTTAGATCTAGAAGAGGCCCCAGCATCACATAACATTTGTACCAGAAAACTCTCCTTACATTAACTATAATTGCTCTAAGTGTCAGTGTTTTCCTACTGCTGTACTTTATTACGTAAATGGGGATGCTATGATTTTAAGCAAACCAAATAGCTACTGTACTAAGGTAAATGTGGTTTGATGCGTATTCTCCTGGTGAAAGATCTGTCAGGGGTTAGAATAACATTTTGGGATGCTCGCCAAACCAAATCTTAAGACCTTTCTGGTTTTGAGCACAGTTAGGAGCTGCTAGCTTCTTGAAATAAAACAACGGTATTTTATACCTTGTAGGAATTACTGAGCATGTCATACACAGGTTCAGAAAATATTTTCACTTCAACATTAAAAAGTGCTGTGGGGAACATAGGTAAACTTAGAATATGGCTATTTTTAACTGAAAATGACTAACTTTCTTTTTGAAGATGCTGATACAACTTCTGACACTATTGGTGATGAGTGGTGTATAACAGCCGCCCCAGCTCGGAGGCTATCAAATAGTGAAAGGGAATCTTCTAAGTACAAATCCCAGGACACCAGAACGGCTCTTAACAGCCCTCATTTTCCTGAGTAAGTTGGAGATGATGGACTAAAAAGTCTGAGGAGAAATTACTGTCTAAACAACGAAGGAAGAAGAAAACCCCCAAGGAAGACAATGTAAAGATCGTCACATGGTTTGAATTTGATACAGTGTGGGGAATTCCAGTTTAATTTTAATTTATACTAATTTCTTCTAACAGCCTTTCTCTTTTACACAGAGATCTGTTTGGATAAAGGAAACATAGCAATGAGAATGCAGTTTCTCGGTGCAGTCTAAAAGGCGAGTTCTGTAATCAAAAAGAGGATGTCAGCAGGGAGGCCTAATCATATGTTTTCTTAAACCAAACTCCTTTTTTCCTTTTCATTAGGCTTTCTTGAGGCATTCAGCTAATTAATGATAATAAATAGTTATTGAACACCACTAATATGCTAAATCCTCCAGTGTCACGCATTTGGAAGTAAAAGGACCAAGAGATAGATAAATTTAAGAAGTATGTGTGTGCGCGTGCACGCGTGCAGCAATATGCCATAAAACCCCGAATTATGGTGGTAAACTAGGAAGACCTAAATAAAAGAGGGGATGGCTTAAGTCCCAGAGACAGAGGGAACCTGAACTCTATGTGATTGGTCAAGATCTCCTCATACATAATAGGTGCGAGAATAGTCATTTCCAAATCTGTATTTGGACTTTGGCCCCATGACTGTAATCAGAGTTATAAATCCTATGAAGTGGAATTAATCTTATTTTATGGATGGTTATAGAGAAAAAACGATGCTCTTCATGCCGACTTAAGGAAAAACCAGAGACCTTTGCAAAATGGAGATGTGAAAAGAGATATTCAGAGGGTAGGGTCCCCCAGAGATACCCTGGCTTTGCTCTTGTTATCTAGAGAGTAGAACGGAGGTGTCTCATCAAAGAGCTTAGCTTTTGTGGTCAGGCAGCTCTGAATTTGAATTCCGCCTCCACTAATCAGCTTTGTGACTTTGAACATGTTACTTAACCTCTTTTAGTCTCGGGTTTCATTTGTAAAAAAATGGAGATAATACCCGGACTACAGAATTGTTTTGGGAATTAGAGGTGGCTGTGTATTTGGCACTTAATAATTGGTAGCTGTTATTTTTTGTTTGCAAAGATGAACAGACCTCAGAAACCAGAATCAGACAGCTCATATGAGATCATGATGGAGCACTCTCTTCTGAGAAAGCACAAACTGATTAAAGCCTATGAGAGGAATTGCGGATGATTTTTTCGTTGTTGTTAAATAGCACAGGGCCTAATTCTCACAGATTAAACTTCATTTGGTTGCTCTCCTTGGTGTGTGTTGGTAGCACCTTGATGTTCTTCTGTTTCCCATGAGAGAATCTTATCTCTGGAATAAAAGTTACCTGGATTTATCAAAAAAGCACACGCTTCAAGTTAGATTTGCATCTGGTCACTAGCAGATCTCCTTTTTGCCCTTTGGTGCTCTCCCTAGCTTAATGGGAGACGTCCCTCTCAGATTCACCCAGACTGTAGTGTCAACTGCTGCCCTAAAAGTAACTTCAAAACTTGAAGTTTGAGGATCATATATAAAGAAAACACGGTGACTATGGGGGGTGGGGTGGGGGCAAAACTAGGTTTACAGCTGTCTGCATGGAAAATAATACAATAATTAATAAATAATAATACAAAAATAAACTGTTTAATGTACTCACAACTGTAAACCCACTTTTGCCTCACCCTGTATAGTTGATTACACTGTATTGTATAATTGACATTTGCTAAGAGAGAACTTGTCTTCTCACCCAAGAAAAAAATAGGTGAATATGTGAGGTGATGGATGTGTTAATTTTCTCAATGGGGGCTCCTTTCACAATGTATATACATATATATATATCTCATAATTTCTTGTAATTTAAATATCTTATAATATCACTATCTTATGACTTTATTTGTTAATTAACCTCAGTAAAGCTTGGGGGTAGGGAAAGTAAATATAGGATGAAAAACCTAATGCAAAGATGCATTGCATGTCTCTTATAGAATGTTGGGCATGAAAGATTTATATTTGTATAATTGTAACATTTTTGCTATTTTTTCCAAGCAACCTCAAAAAAGCATGTTAAAAAGACTGCTTGATATTAATACTCTGCTATTAGAGTGTGTGCAGATGGGCTTGCTTCTTGCCTTTCCACGGTGCTGGAGTTCCTAGAAGACATGATGACGTGCTTCCTCCTTAACGAAGTCCATCCCTCAGATCAATAAGGATTGCCATGATGACAGGTCAGCTTCTCTTGGACTCCGTGCAAGACCTTGTCCTGTATTTTGCTTTTATTAGTTCCCACTACTCTAGTTTATCTCGCCGTTATTTTTTTTATTGGTTTAAACTCTCAGTAGTCTTGCTTTCTTGCCAACTTAAAAAAAATTAAAAAATAAAACCAAACTAGCGCAGGAGTGTGTTCCCCCAACTCGCAGCACTAATTATGTAATCACCACTCAGAACTCAACACAGTAATCCAATTTGTTTTTAAACACAGGCAATTCTTGAGCCTTTGCATTTGGAAATGTCTTTCTGTCCACTTGTTGGATTTAGAACAAACGGCCTATGCAAATGAGGAAGAGCCACTGTGTGTAAGCCTTCCTTCAGCTCAACTGCCTCTCAACAGTTCACCCCTACAGTTCTTGTGAAGAAGCCTGTTGTGAAAGTTAATGGTTATAAAAAGCATTTATTTACATCTGTTTTAGTGTAGCCATGAAGAGTGCAATTAATTAAGAAGTTTCTGGTGTGGTAAGAATAATCATACAGCAGGAATGCAAACACATGACTTCCAAAGAGAATTTTATTCCATATGGAATTTTTTCCCTAACTAAGAATTAATTGCAACTTTAAAGAAGGTTTGATTGTGTCTATGAAAAAACATTTTAACTACTGAGGAATTCTAAATGACTTCAATTTAAAATTTTCTTTCTTTACATTGTTAGAGTTAAGAGAGAAAGGCTTTGATCAAGCTCTGAGTTATAGAATTTATTAGAGTGGAGGGAAGAGGATAACCTTCAGATGTCTTCTGTGGTGAAATGTTGAAGTTAAAAATTTTAAATGTTTGCAGACTAAAGACATATTCGGCTGTGAGGCCTAAATGGATAAACAAAATGTGACATGTTTTATTTTGTTACTTAACCCTTGTTTAAAAAAGCACAACAAAAATGTATATAAATCATATTTTTATGCCTTTCTGAAAACACGGACATGGATTTTTGGTGATTATCCTTCATTTAGTGGCATCATGCCATATGGTATATAGTGGTTAGTATATATGCAATAGCTTTAATTTTGGTATGGCAGTTTCTGAAAGCTGAAAGCATTTAAATATATACAACATAAATTCTGTGAAGGGATATCCTTTCTTTCTGTTGCCATGTGCTACTCATTCCAATATTTTGCTGTAGCCCAGCAATGAATAATGCAAAGAAATGAAGGGGAAAAACAAGAACATAGCTGAAGGCAAGATTGGTGGAGAAATAATGCCCATTGCTGCTTAGATGTGGAATCAGAATGTGACACGTGAAAGAAGAGAGAAGGAAAAAAAGCAACTTGGTGCAGGCAGAGAACCAATCTCGAACAAATGCAGTTACAACAGTTGCTGAGGAAAAAAATTCAATCAATAACAAAGAGCTCTTATCACATGCAACTTTAATTTGACTGGCATGGCATTTTCATTATATGCTAATGAATTACGGATGATGAGAATGCTGTTGCCTTCTGAGTGCAATTGAACATTCACCAATCAGTTACTTAAATGACAGACTGCCTGAAATATTAAAGGAAGTTGTTGCTATTTTGGAGATGAAAGTAAACAAACTGGGAATCTTGAATTAATTGAGAAAAAGATACATGTTGATAAGTAGGATTTGGCAAGTTATTACTTCTCTGAGTGGATATCAGTGCAGCTATCCTATTCTCAGTGGAATAAATGTGTTCTTGCAAAGCTAACCGGAAAACAAATTCTCTTAAGGGACTCCTGTTTTCTATTGAGTAGTATTATATAATTATTGACTATTACTCTTGGTGGGGGAAGCGGTGGGGGTGCTCGTCCTAGAATGTAATACCATCACTCTCAAGCAACTTTTGGCAATACATGTTTAAAGGAAAATAACCTTCTGCTAAAATATTTAAAATAATTCTCAAAATAGCAGTAACATTTAAATTATTACAATTGAGTAACAGTACACGTCATTAAAAAAAGGAAAAGAAAAAGAAACGCAATAGAGTTTCTATAGACACCTGATATAAAGTTACTAAGTTTTCACCTTTTGCCCATCAAAAGACAAATTAAAGATTTAAAAATTTGACTAAGTTTTTCATCAGTGTCAAACACCGAAAGATTTCTAGGTTTATTTTTTCATTATCCTTTTCATTTTTTGTTTACTTGTACTTGGCATTTTTCTCTGGACACTTTTTTTTCTAATAATTTTAGAACATTAGGCTACGGCCTAAAATATCTTATCTTTATAAAACACACATTCTGTTCTGATGTTTGCTGAGACACGGTAAGCTTGGATACTTAGGTAATGGCAAAGACTATCAATTTACAATTTTTTATGCTACTTAAATTCATCTGTTACCACCACCTCATATTCATTAGGTTGGCTACTATCACAAAAACAGAAAATAAATGATGTTGGTGAGGATGTGGAGGATGGAACCTTGTGCACTGTTGGTGGGAATATAAAATGGTACAGCCTCTGTGGAAAACAGTATGGGAGTTCTTCAAAAATTAAAAATAGGATTAACATATGTTTCAGGAAATCTATTTCTAGGTATCCACCCAAAAGACTTGAAAGCAGGGTCTTGAGGAGATATCTGTACCACCAACGTTCATGGCAGCATTCTTCCCAATAACCAAAAGATGTAAATAACATCTATGTCAACCTGTTGAAGGATAAATAACATGTGGTATATACACATAAAAATATTATTCAGCTTTAAAGAGGAAATTCTTTTTTATAAAGATTTTATTTCTTTATAAAGATTTTTAAAAATTTTTATAAAGATTTTATTTCTTTATTTTTAGAGCGAGAGGGATTGATGTGTGAAAGAAACAATGATGTGCAAGGGAAACTGATTAGTTGCGTCTCACACAGCCCCATCTGGGGACCTGGCCTGCAACTCAGGCATGTGCCCTGACTGCCAGACTGGGAATCGAACCAGTGACCTTTCAGTTTGTAGTATGATGCCCATACCACTGAGCCACACCAGTCAGGGCAAAGAGGAAGGAAATTCTGACACGTGATACAACATGGGTGAATCTTGAGGACATTACGTTAAGTGAAATAGGTCAGTCACAAAAAGACAAATGTTGTATAATACCACTTACACAAGATACCTAAAATAGACTCACAGAAACAGACAGTAGAATGATGGTTGCCAGGTGCTTAAGGGAGGGGAGAAGGAGGAGCTACTGATTTTTGAATAGAAAGTTTCAATTTGAGAAGATGAAAGAAGTTCTGGAGGTGGATGATGGTGATGGTGTGAAGGCTGCAGTGTGAATGTACTTAATGCCATTGAACTGTACACTGAAAAATGGCTAAGATGGTAAATTTTATATGTGGTTTACCACAGCTATAAAGAAAAACGAAAGTATGTAAGAAGTCGATTTGTTACTATGTTACTATGACTAGGCTTGCTAATTAAAGCAGTGCCTGCTGCTCTTATTAGAATGGCATATCTGAATCAGCAGTTTGTTGAGAATGGTAAGACTCTTTGAGCATCCACAGAGGAAGCATCAAACAGACTTGGCTTCATCTGTTGATATCGAGGTGGTACTAAATGTCCAAGTTCTAGGGCTGTGGGGGTGCATCATCTTAAAATACAGAGGTTTTTTTTTTTTGTAACTCTCTAAGTAAATTCTGCAGAATAACAGAGTTAGGGCAAAGGCTGGGAGTGTTTGAGAAATAGCCAAGGGACTGGTAACTGGAGTAAGGGGAAGGGGCAGAGGGAGGAGAGTATTTAAGATGAAGTCAGAGAGTGAACTGGGGACTTGGGCTTCTTTGTGGGCTGTATGGGGGGATCATTTTAGGGGTTTGAGCAGAGGGGTATCATGTATGTTTAAATGTACACAAACTGTACTATGAGGGGGATGAAGTGGAAATGCAGAAATGGAATTTCAGAGCAGGGTGCAAGCAGGATTACTCTTATTTGGGGGAAATCATGGAACAAAAACCTAAAACAAAGCTACAGGGGAAAAATAAATCTATTCCTTTCCATATCTGAGCATGCTTGAGGAATCTCTAAATAGCAAAATCTAGAGATTCTCTGCCAGTAATACCCTGCATTTTTAATTTGTTTATTGATCTCAGTAAATCAACCTTCATTTACTGAGTCCTGGGTGAGTGCAGACTATTTCAGTACTTAAAGGGTCTGCAGTGACTGCCCCAGAGGTAGATGTTAGCATCTCTGGGACTCCTATGCACAGGTTTTTCCTGTAACTTATAAAGCTCCTTGGATTTTTTCTGAATAAGAGAGTTTCCCTAAAGAGTTTGAGATGGTTATTGGCTGTATCATTTTATATTTCTACATTTAATTGTTAGCATAATTAATTTATAAACTGATATTAAAACACTTAGTCTTTGCTGCTTCGTGGTTTAGATCCTTTAAAGAGACTACCTCCTTATGTGCTCTAAGTTGTCACATGAGAGATACTTGTTTTACTTTGAACCTGGGAGTCTGTTTAGGTGGACATAGATGATATACTCAGCCTCTGCTGGGTGGGGCTGAACGGAATCCAACAGTGCTATAGGACATGCCCTGGGCCAAAGATTCTAGAGGTCTTGGAATAACAAAATGAGTCCTGCCTTCTACCTCCTTGAGAAAAACTCTATGTTTATAGTAACATTTTCCTCAAACTCAACCTGCCTATACAGAGTAATGGATTAATCTAATGTAACAAATAATGTCCACCCATGGGCACACATGGCAATAATGACAAACAATGAATTCAAAACCATACCTCCAATATGAAAACCGTAATATGATAAAAAAATCAAGTGCTTTTAAATTTGAAATGCCTTGACAATGTTGTTCTTTCTTTACCACCCAAATGCTCACTTAAGGTGATCTACCCAAAGTTAAAGATGGATCAAGTAGACAGAAGCAGAACTTTAATAGTGTTTTTCATATGTATGTTCAAATAGATTTCTTTGACACTATACTAGTGTATGAATTGGTCACCTAACTGAAGAGATTTTAGCTCTGATGAATAAATTGAGTTGAACTTTTTAAAATATTGAACAATCTTGCCAAAACTTTCCTATCAGCTGTGTCCTTCTTCTCTCCCTTCCTGAATTTGAAATGTTCATTTGGTGTAAATTCAGTGTTTAAATATATGTGCTAATTTAATGTTTTAATGACTACAATTCTCTTTGGAGAAAAAAACACTTGGTTAGTGATTGACTAATTATAAAAGTTATGTCCCAAATTAGAAATAACCAAAGGTTTTGACATTTAAGGAAAATATGATTTGTCTCTTTAACCCTAAACATAATTTTATTATTTTTCCTAAAATTTCATTTGTGAATTTCCATGGATTAATTCTAATTTTGTTTAAAAATTTATCTGAAATATACTAAACACCCAAAAATAAAAACTACCCAGGATTATACAATTTAAGAAACAACATAAACTTATGAGCGAAAGCCACTCGCCTCCTTCCTCTGCTTCACTAGTTCTACACATAGAAGTGACCCACTCTTAGCCTATGTTTTTCAACTTTTCCCTCTCTGTTTATAGACATTTCTGTGTGTTCATATCTACCAAAGAGGTGATCAGCAACTTAGTGTTTGCTTCCTTTGAACTGTATCATTGGTACCTTTCTGGTCAGTTCATTTAATTCCGTTTCAGATGTCCAAGCCTGGAGGTCAGTGGGGGAAAATAATCTGCAGGCGAATTGCGGTTCGGGCCACATCAGGTGTTTGAAAAAAACTGAATTTTAATCTTTTCTGGTGACAGACCTCCTGCTTCTTATGAATTGCACTGAACTCTTCACTATCACATCTGCTTAGTGATCAGAAGCATTTACGTTTGTGACTCCCAAATATTATTCCAATGTACTGTACTTTTATTTACTTAACCCCTCTCCATACTAAAACTTTAAGTTGCCTCCCTTCCCCACTTGTTTCACTCTAAAAAAATGCTTCTCTGACCCTCTTTAAATATCTATTCCATGTTATTATTTTAGTATGTTTTTTTAGAAGTGGGATTGCTGGATTGCGGGGTATTGCATATTTAAATCTTCCATTACTTCACAACAAAAAGTACCAGTTTATACTTTCAGGAAAATTATGTATATGAGAGTCAAATGTCCTACACTCCTTTTTTTTTAAATCATTTTAAAAATTGTTAACCTATTACGTTTGTCCCAATTTTTCCCCTTTACCCTCCTCCGCTCAACCCATCCCCGCTCCCAGTCAATTCCCACACCGTTGTCCATGTCCATGGGTCATTCATACATGTTCTCTGACTAGTCCCTTCCTCTTCTTTCCAAGTTCTCCCCCTTCCCCTCTCCTTTGGTCACTGTCAGTTGGTTCCACGTTTCCATGCCTGTGGTTCTATTTTGTTTGTTAGTTTATTTTGTTCATTAGATTCCTCTTATAGGTGAGATCATATGGTATTTGTCTTTCACCATCTGGCTCATTTCACTTAGCATAATAGCCTCCAGGTTCCATCCGTGCCGTCATGAAGGGTTGGAGCTCCTTCTTTCTTTCTGCTGTACAGTATTCCATTGTGTAAATGTAGCACAGTTTTTTCATCCACTCATTTACTGATGTGCACTCAGGCTGTTTCCAGCACTTGGATATTGTAAATAGCATTGCTGTGAACATAGGGGACAGTAAGTTCTTCTGAACTGGTGATTCAGGATTCTTAGGGAATATTCCCAGCAGAGCAATCACTGGGTCAAAAGGCAGTTTCAGTTTTAATTTTTTGAGGAAATTTTCTTCAGTGCTTTCCATAGTGACTTCACCAGTCTGCATTCCCACCAACAGTGCACTAGGGTTCCCTTTTCTTCACATCCTCGCCAGCACTTGTTTGTTGATTCATTGATGGCCATTCTGAGAGGTGTGAGGTGACATCTCATTGTAGTTTTAATTTGCATCTCTCTGATGGCTAGTAATGTTGAACATCTTTTCATATGTCTATGGGCCATCTGTATGTCCTCCTTGGAGGATTGTCTATTCAAGTTCTTTGCCCTTTTTTTAATTGGATTGTTTGTTTTTCTGGTGTAGAGTCATATGAGTTTTTTAATATATTTTGGAGATCAATCCCTTGTCCAATGTATCATTGGCAAATATGTTCTCCCATTTGTTCAGTTCCCTTTTCATTTTAATGTTTTCTTTAGCCGTGCAGAAGTTTTTTAATTTGATGTAGCCCTGTTTGTTTATTTTTTCCTTTATTTCCTTTGCCCTAGGAGATATATTGGCAAAAATATTGCTATGTGGGATATCTGAAATTTTACTGCCTATGTTTTCTGCTAGAATTTTTATAGCATCATGACTGATATTTGAGTCTTTTATCCACTTTGAGTTTATTCTGGTGTATGAAATAAACTGATGGTCTAGTTTCTTTTTTTTGCACGTACCAGTCCAGTTCTCCCAACACCATTTATTGAATAGGCTATTTTTACCCCATTGTATGCTCATGCCACCTTTGTCAAATATTAATTGATCATAGGGCTTGGGTTTATTTCTGGGTTCTCTATTCTCTTCCATTCATCGATGTGTCTGTTCTTATGCCAGTACCAGGCTGTTTTGATTACAGTGGCCTTGTAGTATCGTTGATACTGGGTATTGTGATCCCTCCTACTTTGTTCTTCTTTCTCAAGATTCCTGAGGCTATTCAGGGTCTTTTTTTGGTACCATATAAATTTTTGAAATATTTGTTCTAGATCTGTGAAATAAACCCTTGGTATTTTAATAAGAATTGCATTGAATCTATAGATTGCTTTGGGTAGCATGGACATTTTAATAATGTTAATTCTTTCAATTCATAAATACAGTATATGTTTTGATTTATTTATATCTTCCTCAGTTTCTTTCTTCAGTGTTCTATAGTTTTCTGTGTATAGGTCTTTTACCTCCTTGGTTAAATTTATTCCTAGGTACTTTATTTTTCTTCTGCTATAGTAAATGGGATTTTTTTCCAGTTTCTGTTTCTGCTATTTCATTGTTGGTGTACAAAAAATGCCACTGATTTCTCAATATTGACTTTGTATTCTGCTATTTTTCCAAATTCACTTATTAGGTAGAGTAGTTTTTTTGTGGAGACTAGAGGGTTTTCTATGTACACTATCATGTCATCTGCAAACAATGACAATTTTACTTCCTCCTTTCCAATTTGGATGCCTTTTATGCCCTTTTCTTTGATTGTTGTGGCTAGAACTTTCAGTATTATGTTGAATAAGAGTGGTGAGAGCAGACACCCTTTTCTTGTTCCTGATCTTAGGAGAATGCTTTGAGTTTTTGCCCATTGAGTATAATGTTGGCTGCAGGTGTCTTGTATTTGGCTTTCATTATGTTGAGGTATGCTCTCTCTATTCCCACTTTGCTGAGTGTGTTTATCATAAATGGGTGTTGGATTTTAACAAATGCTTTTTCAAAATCTATTGGTATGACCATGCAATTTTTGTCCTTCATTTTGTTTATGTGATGTATCATGTTTATTGATTTCTGAATATTGTACCATTCTTTCATCCCTGGGATGAATCCCACTTGATCATGGTGTATGATCTTTTTAATGTATTTCTGAATCCTACTTGCCAATATTTTCTTGAGGATTTTAGCATCTATGTTCATCAGAGATATTTGTGTGTAGTTTTCTTTCTTTCTTGTGTCTTTATCTGGTTTTGGAATTTGGGTAATACTGGTCTAGTAAAAAGAGGTTGGGGGTCTTCCCTCTTCTTGAATTATTTGGAATAGTTTGGGAAGGATAGGAGTTAGTTCTTCTTTAAATATTCGGTAAAATTCACCTGTTAAGCCACCTGGTTCAGGGGTTTTGCATGCCGGGAGTTTTTTGATTGCTGCTTCAGTTTCTCTAGTTGTTATGTATCAATCTATTCAGGCTTTCTGCTTCTTTTTGACTCAGTTTTGGAAGATTGTATGTTTCTAGAAATTTGTCCATTTAGCGCAGGTTGTCTATTTTCTTGGAATATTATTGTTCATAGTAATTTCTTATAATCCTTTGTATTTCTGTGGCATTGCTTGTAACTTCTCTTTTATTTCTGATTTTTTTAAATTAGGGCCCTCTCTCTTTTTTGCTTGATGAGTCTTGTTAAAGGTTTGTCAAATTTGTTTACCTTTTCAAAGAACCAGCTCCTGGATTCACTGATACTTTGGATTGTTCTTTGGTCTCTACATAATTTAATTTTGCTCTGATCTTGATTATTTACTTCTTTCTAATCACCCTGGGCTTTGTTTGTTGTCATTCTTCTTGTTTGTAGCTATAGGGTTATGTTGTTTATTTGAGATTTTTCTATCTTTTTTAGGAAGGTCTGTATTGCTATGAACTTCCCTCTTAGGATTCCCTTCATGTGTCCCATAGGCTTTGGGTTGTTGTGTGTTCATTTTCATTTGTTTCCAGATACTTTTTGATTTATTCCTTTATGTCATCGTTGACCCATTCATATTTAACACCATGTTATTCTGTCTCTATGTATATGAATGTTTTTGAGTTTTTCCCTTGAGGTTGGTTTCTGGTTTCTTTCCATTGTGACCTGAGCACATGCTTGATATAATTTCAATTTTCTTGAATTTTGAGGCTTATTTTGTGTCCTACCATGTGACCTGTCTTTGAAAATGTTCCATGTACATTTGAAAAGAATGTATATTTTGTTTATTTGGGGTGAAAATTTCTGTATATACCAATTAAGTACATTTGGTCTAGAGTGTCATTCAGTGCCACAATATCTTTGTTGATTATTTGTTTGGAAGATCTATCCATTATTGACAGTAGAATGTTAAAATCTCCTATGATGACTGTGTTGTTGTCGATATCTTTCTTGAATTCCTTCAATATTTTCTTTATATACTTAGGTGCTCCTATGTTGGATGCATATATATATTTATAAGGGTTATATCTTCCTGTTGGACTACTCCCTTAAGTATTATGTAGTGACCTTCTTTGTCCTTTTTTTGGCCTTTCTTTTGAAACCTATTTTGCCTGATATCAATTTTGCTGCCCCAACTTTCTTTTTATGTCCATTTGCTTGGAATTTTCTTTTCTACCCCCTTCACTTTCAACCTGTATAGACCTTTTGTTCTGAGGTGGGTCTCTTGTAGACAGCATATATACACAGGTCATGTTTTCTTATGCTTTCAGCTACTCTATGTCTTTTGACTGGAGCATATAAACCATTGGTTTTTAAGGTTATTATTAATAGGTACTTATTCATTGCCATTTTTTCCATAACTGTGTTTCACCCTCCCTCTCTCTCTCTCTCGCTCTCTCTCTCATCCTTTTTACAGTAGTCCCTTTAGTATCTTTTGCAGTGCTGGCTTGGTGGACCTGTATTATTTTAGCCTTCTTTTGTGTGGGAGGCCCTTTATGTCATCTTCCATTTTAAATGAGAGTCTTGCTAGATAGAGTAGTCTTGGTTGTAGGCCTTTGCTTTTCATTACCTGGAATATTTTGTGCCAATCCTTCTGGCTTATAGTGTTTCTGTTGAGAAATCAGCCGATAGCCTTATTGGAGCTCCCTTGTGTCTTTCTAGCTGTTTCTTCATTGCTGCCTTTAAGATTCTCTCTTTGTCTTCAAAATTTGCCATTTTGATTATCATGTGTCTTGGAGTAGGCCTCTTTGGGTCCATCTTGATTGGGACCCTCTGTGCTTCTGAACTTGTGTGACTTTTTCCCCTCACCAAGTTTGGGAAATTTTCTGTCATTATTTTTTCAAACAGGCTTTCTATCCTTTGCTCCTTTTCTTCTTCTGCTCTTCCTGTGTGAATATTGTTACATTTCATGTTCTCCTGAAGCTTCCTTAAACTATCCTTGTTCTTTTAGAGTTTTTTTGTTTTGTTTTGTTTTGTTTTGTTTGCTCTGACTGGGTATTTCTTTGTACCTTGTCTTGAAGCTTGCTGATTCAGTCTTCTGCTTCATCTAGCCTATTTTTAATTCCTTCTAGTGTATTTTTCATTTCAGATATTGTATTCTTCATTTCTTTCTGGTTCTTACTCATAGTTTCTATGTCCTTTTTCATGCTACTATGGTTCCCACTAAGTTTCTTGTAGCTCCCATAAAGTTCTTTGTAGTTCTTACTGAGTTCATTGAGCATCCTTATAACCATTAATTTGAATTCTATGCCTATAGTTTGCTTCCCTCAATTTCATTTAACTCTTTCTCTGGGGATTCTTCCTTTCCTTTTGATTGTGGGTTATTTCTTTATCTCCCCATTTTACGTGACTCTTTTTGTTTGTTTCTGCTTCTTAGGTTGCTCTGCTTTGCCTGCCTGTCTTTGTGGTGTAAACTTTGAGGCAAAACCAGTACAGTCTCTTTGATCTTCTCATCTGGATGCTTTACGGTTGCCTTTTTTTCAGTTTATGTGTCCTTTCTTGTTTTATTTGGGCTTTGATTATTGATGGCTCATTCACTGGAAGTTTCTCACCTCTGGCTGGTTGACTGCAAGTCACTACCCCTACCACATTGTGTATACTATTGTATAGATGCTGGTTAACAAAGCAATACTACTCATGAAACCAAACCCACACCAGCAAAAATAATCCCTTACCACATCAGCAGTATCAACAGCAATTGAGCAAAGATTAATGAAGGTGGCAAGAGATTAAGAATATTATAAGATAGGAAAAAGGGGGATATGAAATGACTAAAGGAGAGAAAAATGATTTTGAGAGGGAAGGGGGAGGAGAAATAATAAGAATAGGGCATAGAAACAAAGAGAAGTAAGGAGAAAATAAAATTTAAAATCTAAGTAAAATAAGGAAGGGTGATGACAAAATGGAGTAAGAAAAGAGTATAATGTGAGGTTTGAAATAAAATTTAAAAAATAGTGAACCAAATGGAACAAAATTGCAGAAAAACCACAACAGTCAATGACAACAACAGCTAAACAAAGGTAATAAAGGTGGAAAGAGAATAAGAATGTTATATGAAAGGGAAAAGAGAGCATGAGAGTCTACAGTAAAGAGATGATCTTGAGAGAATAGAGGGAGGAGATATAATAAGGGTAAGGAATAGAATCCAGGCTAAGAAAGGGAAAAAATAAAATTCCAGGCTCAAGTAAGCAAGGGCAGGAGTAAGGCAAAATGGAGTAAGATAGGGGGAGAGTAACCTGTGAGATATGAAATTAAAAAAAATAGTGAACAAATAGAAATGCAATTGAAGAAGAACAGCTATAACTATAATATCCATGCCAAACAAGCCACAATTTAGAAATATGGGAAGAAGAATATTATAAGAAGGGGACAGAGAATGTGAGCTGACTAAAGAAATGAAGAATGATTTTGAAAGGATAGAGGAAAGAGAAATAGTAAGAGTAAGGAATAGGAGCGAGGTGTAAGATGGGGGGAAATACAATTTACAATGAAAATAAGAAAGGGTAGGAAGAAGGCAAAAGGGGGTAAGACAAGGGAAGGGTACAATGTGCGATTTGAAATAAAAATAAAAAATATGAAAATCTAAATAAAAAGAATAAAACAATAAAAGCAGAGAGCAGTGAATTAGTTGGAATACAATTGAAGCAAAAGAAGAAGCATTAAAAGTGCATGTGAAAGAAAGAAAAAGAAATAATGCAAATTCTGAAGAAGAATGAGGTGAAATTCATCTCAGCAGAGTTTAGTGTTTGTCTTCTGTCTTACCTTTCTGGATCTGCCTCTGTTTTTTATCAGCTCAAAGTCCCAGGGTGGGTCATCCAACATTTGGCAGCACCACCTGTAGCACCTTCACCTTCCTCTAGAGGGAGTTTCTATTGTGACTGGGAGGGAGGGACCCCTGGGTGTCTCCTGGGAGGCACTGTTCAGTGTACTGGGAAAATTGTGGGTGTGTTCCCCCTGCCCCTGCACCACCCATGTGGTCTGTCCCAACTTATTTCCAATAATGTATAGTTCCCGATAAACTAGCTGTTTCAAGGGAGCGGCCAACATGCGTAAGAGCGTCAGCTCTTTCCTGTTTGGTGCTGATGGCAGCTCTGTGTGTGAGCCAAGGCTGGGTGGCGTCCTGTTTCTCCCTTGCTGCACCAATTTCTGATCTCCCTGTTTTGCTGGCCTCAGTGGAATAGGGCCCTAGGAACCAGAGTATTTTGTCTCCCTGAGAGAAGTTCATGATGGGCTCTTCAGCCATTTCTCTTTCTGTATTTCTCTTGTGGATATACACCCTGCAGGGGGTTCTTGAGCCTGTCCTGCCCATTTTGCAGAGCTTTCCCAGTGGATGCAGGTGGGATGCTTAGAATCCTGCAGGAGGTGGGGGCTGAGTGAGCCCTTCCCTTCCCAGAGGTTTGATCTCTGCCAGCTGGGGAAGGGGTTTCTGCCTGGCTGTATATAACTCAGGTGCTCAACTCTTGCTGTTCCAGTTCCCAACCCACGGCACTCACAGCAGACACAGTCCTGAATTCTCCACTCTGTGTAGCCTCTGGTCTGCTAGCTACGCTGGACTGGGGCTGAGAAATCCCCTTGCTCTGCATCTTCCTGATCTCTCTGCCCATCTGTATTCAGTGGGAGCAAACCACACTTTAAATTTTTGCCTTTTGCTGGCAGGGTAGCTATGCATGAGCTCCCTGCCCAGCACATTTCAGTTCCCCTTTTAAAAAGTCTGGGCACACCCACTGCAGCACTGAGTCACTGTCCAGTTTTCCAGATACACCCCTTCTCCAAAAAGCCAAAGTCTCTCACAGTCCCGGCTGGCCGTGGCCCAACCCAGGTGCAGATAGTGTCCCTCTCTCTCTCTTTAGCACTCTCCCGGTTGGTGTTTGCCGATGCAGTTATGGGTGTGCTGTTTGCTTTATGCGTGTGTAGCCTGGATCTCCCCTACTTTGTGAATCCGAGTCACTCCCGGCCCTGGTCTGGGGGATCCCTGCCCTGGGAGGGGAGGGAACTGCAAAGCAGCGATCTCTGAGTATTTCCCCTTCAACTTATGAAACCTCCCTACTGCCTGTGGTGAAGTGTCTTCTGTTCTCCTTGGATTCCAAACTTCGTATCAGCTGAGATTCTGTTGAATGTTCAGTTTATTTGTCGGCAGATCAGCTGAGTATCCGAGTTGGGGGCAAGAGCAAGTGAACTCAGCTTCCGCCTACCTGGCCGCCATCTTCCAACCCTCTACACTCTTGACTAATGGGTTGTATTAATTTCTTAAGTTTTTTCCAATCTGAAGGCGAAAAAGTTACTATGATTTCAATATTTTAAAATTATTAGTGAAGTTGACTAATTTCTCATACATATATTAGTGTATCTAGATATATATACCATGAATTATATATTCCTATGCTACACCTATATTTCATTTGAATTGTCTGAAATGTAAAATATTAAGTCTTTGTTGTAAGTATTGCAGTTACCTCTTTTAGTTCATTGGTTATTTTTTAACTTCTTTATTGCAGCCATTGGTGTATAAGAGTTTATAATTCTTATATAATTTAATTATTCTTATGTTACTTTAACAAAACTTTTTGTCTTAGCAAGATTGAAGAGGAGCTCATACTCACATATATTGTTGGAAATGTAAGTAATGGTATAAGTAGGTAATAGTAAAATGTAGCAAAAAAAAATCCCACCATATATCTGTATACAGTAATATTTAATGCAGCATTAAGTATAAGAATACAACCACCATCTGTTCATTTCTTCAATATTAAACAAATATTTATCAAGCACTTTTTGTATACAAAGCACATTTAAAAGTTTGAAACTGAATATACAAATTTCCCCAAAAGTATCTTTAATAAATACAGGTGGTAATAGAAACTGGTCATTGTTTTTTTGAATTTTTATTTAAATTTATGTGTATTTTCAGGAAGAAACAAAAAACATACTATAATATTATTTCCCCCTGCTGTGTTGTATTTAGCAATGTTGGTATTCAGAGTAGCTTGCTAAGGATTAGAAAAAATGAAAATTAAATCTCCATCTTGCTTTTATTCAATCTCCTACTTTCACACATTTGACCTATGAATTGAACTGATTCTATTCAATTCTACGTTTGAGTTCCTGGTGAAATTATCAATATTAGTTTACCTAAACTAGGCGGTCTTATTTGTGACTGAAATCTCAACCATAACAAACAGTACGATGAGGATTCATTTTGAGGATTATACAATGGCTGAAATTGATATAACAATAGATTACAGAAGTTTTTCTGAGTTTTCAGCTTGAAAAACTTTATAAATCTTACTCCTTCATGACTATAGAAGTTGTAGGTTGGGACAGTACAAGCTTGTCTCTGCTCAGAGAGTCTGACCCATGGGGCCCACATATAAAAACATCAAATGTAAAAAAAAAAAAAAAGCACTGCTTTTAAGCATATGTTTAAGTACTCTCTAGCTCACAATCCAGGACTTTCTTGAAATACCGGATTTGGGATTCCCTGGCTTGATTTGGGGACCCACACTTTTAGGTTTTCCTATAGAGCTCTTGCCGCCTTTCAGGCAGACTCTGAAACCATGTGTTGAGCCAGGTATGTGAAAAGGATTGAAGGTGAAAAATCACCTGTTCAGCTGAAGCAAAGCAGAGAGACAAAGGTGCACCCACAAAAGCAGGTCTTCTTGTTCCCAGAGACATGAAGAACAAGGCGGCCCCATGTCAGAGCTCAGGAAGGGAGAGGATGGGTAAGATCCTGAGTGTGCAGGAAGTTAGAACAGTAGCCGCGCCAGCTGGGTTCCTGCTCTGGAGGCACAGCAACCCTGTGGAAGAACCTAGTGAACAGAAGGTTCTTACCAGCTGGGTTGACAACTCATCCTTTGGAATATGGGAATGAAAAGGAGTTTAGAGTGGTTCAGGGACAGAGAGGCCAGAAACACCTCACTCAGTGATTATCCGTGTGGAGAGAAGTTGGAAGGCTTCTTTCTCTGAGCTGAGGCTGTGATGTATGGAGAAGAGAGGAGATGTTTGCTTGAACAGCATCTGCAGGGCTGTCATGCTCTTTGCACTCATATTTTACAACTTAAGTTGAGCATTGATAAAATTAGCAAACAAGATGCTAATCTACAAATACTTCTGGAATACTGTACTAAAGTTTTACCATGTTGACACTTACACCTTACAAACTGTTTTCAGTTGCCGCAATAGTGATAATGAACTGTGGAAACCCCAATTATATTATTTTAATTAACTAGCAGTGTATATTTGTTATTGTATACAGGTAATTACATGCTACATTCTGCGGGGACACAAATATGAGTAGGACTGGGCTCTGGCTGAATAAAAGTCGCAGTTAAATATAATTGTTAAATGTGAGGCTTTCAAGCTTTGCTTTCTGAGTACTAGTTCTCCCACTTAATGTCTTAAGCTGTAAAATGTGGATAATAATAAAGTTGTATAAAGATTAAATTAGTGTATATACAGCATTTGGGACAGTGCCTGGGACTAGATAAGAGCTTATCAAATGCTTGCTCTATCATTTTTGTGACTGTGACTACTCTACTAACCCTGCTACTACTACTATGGGATGAATTACTACTTGCCTCCAAATCACACTTCTGAGAAATTCAGCCAGAGTTGTTATCTGCTGTAAAAGTGGCCATGTGACCCTGCTGTCCTGACCACAACAGACTGAACCAGATAGGGGTATCCATAATCATTGGTTTTGAATTGTTATCTTTATGAAATACTTTTGAATAATAGAGCTCTTGTCAGCCTTGAAGAGACTGAAGTCATTCACAATTATGGCATTGGTGACTTGGTCACCTTCAGCACCATGTGGCCATGTAATTATTTGCTGTACTGATCCCACTCACATGCTCATGAGTCATGGTTCTGTCACTGAAGTGAAAATCTGACCTGTACCTTCCTCAGAGTAACTAGGTCCAATGTGCCCACATCCCACCTACTCAGCTCAATGATCTACATCACCGGCATTGCCTTAATAGATTTCTCAGTTGTGCCTTCAGATCGGCAAGTGATGGAAACACATGGGCAGGGTGTTGGGGGAGGGTTATGGCATACCAGTGGAGAACTACCTCCTTTGTCTAGGAGAACCTCATAGAACAATGGATCCTAATGTTCCAGTATGTGCACGGGAGCTGGATCAGGGAATGAACGTGTAAGAATTACCTTCACTCCTAACAAGACATCTAAAAATATAATTTACATTGAAAACCAGTAAACTACTCAGTTAAGACTCTTTATATTCCCCCTTATTAAGGTTCAGGATTGCTACCAACGTGGGAAGTATAATTGTACTGACATGTAGAGATTTATGAGTCTTTATTGTTTAGGATAAAGCCAGGCTGCTGAAATATAGAGATCCTATAATATAGCAGCTTAATAACAAGAAATTTTATTTCTCACATAAGAGTGCCAACATGGCAGGCAAGCATGCTCCTTGTATTCATTTGAAGACTCAGCTTCTCTCAGATTCATTTTTTCTGACAGTTCCAAGGGCACTGTCATCATCTGCGTGGTCTCCACTGGACCACTCCCGAGTTTCTGTTTTTAGGTTGATGGCAAGAGGAAGAAGAACATGGAGGGGCAACCTTAATGCCTTAAGGTCCAGTTCCAGAAGCAGCACAGATCACTTCTCTTCAGTTCCATTGCTGAGAACTTAGCATATGCCTATTCTTAACTGCAAGAGAGCCTGGAAAATGAGATCTAACTGGGCAGCTATGTATCAAAAATGAAGGGAAAAATGGATTTGGTGGATAGCTAGCAGTCCGACCATTAGGTCCTTTTTGAGAAACATGAAAGGTACAGTTGTAGTGTCAACTATTATCTGTGACTAAAACAACTGTTACAAAAATTCAGCTATCATTGAGTGCTTAGATAAGGAAAAGTTTATGATTTATTAAGATTAGAATTTTATACTCAATTCATTTCATATATATACTCATACATGTATAAATTCTCGGAATGATATTGTAATAAACATATTAGGAGTATGGAAAACGATGTGAGAAACTATAATAATTGGTGTAATACAGGACATGTAGGTCTCTGATTTGGGATACTAAGGATTTTGTCCTAACACTGCCCTTATCCACATGACTTTGTCTAATGCATTTAACCTTTCTGGGTCTCAGTCTCCAAGTTCTCTAAAGTTTTAACAGTACAGCCCTGTCCTATTAATTCTGTCTTCAGAATATATCTCACAGCCATCTACTGTCCTTCCACTACTGCTATCTTGGTCCCACCTCCTTTCAGAATCTATAAATCCAACTCCTGTTCCTTCTCAGCTCCACTTCAGGTTGTTTCCCTCCGATTTATCTCCTTTGATGTTTTCTTGCTTCCTAGACCACTCTGAGCTTTCCTTTCTCAGAATCTCTGCATTTATTAGCTCCTCTGGCTGTATCTCTCTCTCCATCCTTTGTGTGACCATATCCTCCTCATCTTTTGGGGCTCAGCTTCGATGATACCTCTTTAGAGAGACTTCCCTGGTCACCCTGTCTAAAGTAGGTTTCTTCAAGCATTATCTATGCCAAGCACCATTAACTTTCTTCAATCATATTTGGTTATTGTCTTCTTTATTTATTTGTTTTTTTTCTGTTCCCCTCATTGCACCATCAGCTTTCACTGAAATATTCATCCTCTCAACTCCATCACCTAGCACAGTGCCTGGTACTTAGTAGATGCACAATAAATATTTGTGGAATAAATTAAAATAGGACTTTACAAATGTATGATCTGGTAATTAGTTAAATAAAACATTACTTAGTATAATTAAAATAAAAATTATACTTTATTTTTTAAGCGTCCATACTACCCAAAGCAACCTATAGATTCAATGCAATTCCTATCAAGATACCAATGATGTATTTCACAGGGCTAGAATAAATATTTCAAAAATTTATAAGGAACCACAAAAAGCCCTGCATAGCAATAGTGATCTTGAGAAAAAAGGACAAAGTTGGAGGAATCGCTCTACCTAATATCAAACTGTACTGTAAGGCCATAGTAATCAAAACAGCAAGGTACTGGCATAAAAACAGACACATTGATCAATGGAACAGAATAGAGAGCCCAGAAATAAGCCCCCACCTTTATAGTCAGTTAATATTCGACAGCAGAAGCAAGAATATACCATGGGGTTACTGATAGCTTATTCAATAAATTGTGTTGGGAAAATTAGATAAATACATGCAGAAAAATGAAACTTAAACCACCTTCTTACACCAAACCCAAGAATAAATTTGATGTTGATTAGAGACTTAAATATTATACCCAAAACCATAAAAATCATAGAAGAAAACATAAGCAGCATAATTTTGGATATTACTTGTAGCAATATTTTATCAATATATTTCCCCAGGCAGGGAAACAAAAGAAAAAATGAACAAATGGGACTATATCAAGCTAAAAAGCTTTTGCACAGCAAAAGAAAACATCAACAAAATAAAAAGACAACCACAGGGGAAGGGTCATCAAGGAACATGTGTAAAGGACCCATGGAAAAAGACAATGCAGGGTAGGACTGAGGGTGGGAGGTGGGGGTCAGTGGGGCGGGGGAGAGTAGTGAGGGGAAAATGGAGGCAACAGTACTTGAACGACAATAAAAAAATGTAACAACAACAAAAAAAGACAACCCTGAGAATGGGAGAGCATATTCGCCAAATCATCTGAGAAGAGGTTAATATCCAAAATTTAAAAAGAACTTATAAAACTCAACACCAAAAAACCAACCTAATTAAAAATGGGCAAAGTACCTGAATAAACACTCCTCCAAAGAGGGCATACAGATGGCCCATAGACATATGAAAAGATGCTCAATGTCACTAATCATCAGAGAAATATAAATTAAAACCACATTGAGATATCATCTCACACCTGGCAGAATGGCTATCATCAATAAATCAATAAACAAGTGCTGGTGAGGATTTGGAGAAAGGGGCACTCTTTTGCACTGTTGGTGGGAATGCAGATTGGTGCAGCCACAGTGAAAAGCAAAATGGAGATACCACGAAAAGTTTAAAATGGATTTGCCTTTTGACCCAGCAATCTTACTTCTGAGAATATTTCTGAAGCAACCAAAAATGCTAATTCAGAAGAACATAAGCACCAGTATGTTCATTGCCACATTATTTGTAACTGCCAAGATATGGAAGCAACCCAAGTGTCCATTCGTAGATGGGTGGGTAAAACAACTATGGGACACTTACACAGTGGAATACTACTCAGCCCTAAAAAAGAAAAATATATCCTTTGGGACAATATGGATGGACCTGGAGAACTTTATGCCAAGTGAAATAGACCAGTTAGAGAAGGACAAATATACATGTATTTCACTCATATGTGGAATCTAATGAACAAGCTGAACTAACAAGGAAAATGGGGACAGACTCATAGACAGTGAGCAGGATGAAAGCTAGTTGGGGGGCAGTTTAAGGGGTGGAGAGACTGAGCAAAAAGGAAAAAAGACTCATGGATATGGACAACAGTGTGGAGATTGTAGGGCACAGGGAGTTATAAAGAGACTAAATAGTAATGAAAGAATAAACAATAAAAATTAAAAAATTATACTTTAAACTTTAAAGAAAAAATATCTTAAAGAATGTGTCAGTGAGTGAGACCTATTTTAAGACAAAAATTATTTCTTTTAAAAGAATTAAAAAAAATTTTTTTGGTATATTTTATTGGTTATGCTATTACAGTTGTCCCATTTTTTTCTCCACTTTATCCCCTCTGCCCTGCACCCTATCTCATCATCCCTACACCTCTTAGTACATGTCTATGGGTTTAAGACAAAAATTATTTCATAGTATGAATTAGTTTTTTAAATTTTGTCTACCTTGTTATTTCATATTTACTATCCTATCTATCTTTAAATATTCTACTTGAATGGTTTCTTAACCCAGTTAAGATGTGAGAGGGAAATTCTTTCTTCTTAGGTCTTCATTTTGTTTTGTATAATTTTAATCATGACGGTCTTTATCAAATCCATGCTTATTTAAATATTTATTTTCTTTTGCATATGTTGGGATTGAATATGTTGTTTTAATTAGCGGCACTGCTTTCTTGTTGCTAGATGCATTGCCTTGGCATTTGACCAAAAGCAAAACAGAATCAACGCAGTGTAATCTATGACAAGGGAACTGAATCTCACTGTAGAATGCCATTTCATCAGCCATTGGCTAAGGGATGGCCTATTCAGCAAAGTATGCCTTGTAGCAAGAACTAGGTACCCCATATTTGTCAGAGTTGCCATTTCTGGTTCTTTGAAGAAACTTTTTTGTTTGGCCTTGGATCAGCCTACAACTAGATGACAGTGAAATAAAATAAAGCTGGAGAAATAAAAACAACCATTAAAGGAACACCATTAACAAGTTTCTCTTCTATATGTTTTATAAGTAGAATATCAAACTTCTCAGACTGTAATGAGAACTTATCTCATAAATGTACAGAGATGTGAATCATGCATTTGCTGTGTAGGGAAGAGGACAAAAACCTTTTCATGAGAGCTGACTTAATGAGAGTTCACATGTCTTTCTGGCTAATTTTATCACGATAATTTATCATTGTATTTATTAACTTACTATTTCACAATTACGTGCTGATTTTCCTTTAACAAACTCCACATTTTTTGAGCTCTCTCTATGCTCAAGGCATAATGGGATTTTTTGAAAAAGAGCAATAATCTTAGTAACATTATTGTGAAAGATACAAATATAACATCATAATCTTTAAAAAGGAAATCCTGAATCTGTAATATAAATAATGTGTTTAAAGCCAACTTTATGTCTGTGAAACTTTGCCTCTTTCTTTTCCTTCTTCTCACTCTTAGTATTTTGGTCATGGTAGTTTTGTTTGGTTTTTTTTGTACCTCTTTTTAAAGCACGTCTGTTGAAAGCTGAGCGGTTAGTGGGAGAGGGGAAAGCTGCCTCAAAAGGGCTCGAACACAACCTCCACCAGCAACGAGGTGCTACTGGTTTTGTATTGGTTTGATTTGGTACATTCATATAAAAGGGCAAGCAGTACACCAGAACCTCATCATAATACTATTCTGTTTAGGGTACAGAATAGTACAAGGCATGGCCTTGTAAAGGTTCACCCTAAAACTATATCACAATGTCACTGGGCATGGAGTCCCACAGGTATGAAAAACCCCTGATGGCAAGGAATCCTTAACATTGCCATTTACAGGATTACTCTAAATTTAGATTTAAAAAAAGTTTTTAGTAAATACATGCATATCACTCAATCTGTACATTATATGTGAAACATTTTTACTCAGGAAATTTCTTAAAAGCTGATTAATTTTTATAAGACAATGGTCTTCTATTTCTATGTGTAATATGTTTACAGGCCTTTCTGTAAAATCCCTGTTTTGTTTAGTTTCAAGTAATGTGATAGAAGGGTCTATTGTAAAATTACAGTTGACCTCTGAACAATGTAGGGCAGTTAGAGATCCCAGAAACTTAATTACAGTTGTCCCTTGGTATTTGCTGGGAGTTGGTTCAAGCCCCTGGTCTCTCTGCACATGCCCAAACCCATGAATGATCAAGTCCCCTATATGAAATGGCCCTCTGCCTTTGTGGACTCCCATCTGTGGGTGGAAAATACTGTTTAATTTCTGGATGTGAAACCCTGGATATGGATGACCAACTGTACAGTATGCTTTTTGAAAAAAAATCTGCATAAAAGCAGACCCATGCAGTTCAAACCCATGTAATTCAAGGGTCAACTTTATTGGCAAATGTGACAATTAGGGATTTTACCAGATAATTAGAAAGGGAGCTAACTTTAAACTTTTAAGGGGTAGAGTGTTTTCTTTAAAAAAAATTAGAAAAGGAAATGAGATAAATGCTTAAGAAACAAAAATCACTTAACATTTTAGACTGTAGAAATAAAATTGTAGAAACAAAATTATTAAAAATAGCTTATTGGAAAACTCAGTGAAGATTAACTACCCCACCCTACATTATCATAGTTAAATATTAGTAATTGTAACACTGCTTTCAAATGGAAAAAATCAAACATGTTAGTTAGTTTAATTGAGAAACATTTCAGAACAGTATGTTTGTTATTTGTTATTCATTTACAATAGCAATTACAGCTTAATTTTATAATGTGTAGCTTGCAAAATATTATTTGGATATAGTGGAATTTGGATATTATTTGGAAATAGTGAATTTTAAAAAGCACAAAATCCTTTGCTTTATAACACATTCACAATAACTTTAAACCTAAACTATGGTTTAGTATATTCCACTGTTGCTTATGCATAAAAAAAAATGAGACTTGGGGAATCTTTATGCAATAGATTCATTTGTTATTGAGGTTGACCTTTTTTTTTGTTTTGGATAAAACATTTATAGTAAAGCAACCATTACTGTATTAGTGATTGTTTTTCTAAGTACTGAGAGTTTGGGCCAAAAGAGAGAATTTGAAGACATCTACAAGATGTTTCTTCCTTTCTGGAGATAGTGTTTAACTGTGTAATATTTTTTAGTTCATATTTATTATGTCATAATATATATGTATAATTATATTTTTTAATTATAGTATAATTATATATATTTAAATTCTCTTTTTTATATTTACTCACATGAGTGAATATTACAACCACTCTTTTCTGAATCAGTTCTTATTTATTGACCAGATGGTACCCCAGACCTCCTAATAAATGGAAAAAATCATGTAATTTGAAGAGACCTTACAGTTCTAGCGCTCACCAACATCATCATACAAAGGTTAATTGTGCAGCAATTGGGTGGGAAGCATTGCTGCATCATGCATGACTTCTAGAATTCTTCAGTTGCTTACCAACCATATCCCCACATACTGACATAAAGAGTAAACACCCTACAGTATAAGGACATACAGACATCATAAAAAATGAAATAAAACCCTACACAATAGCCCTGCACTCTTGGGTGATGACTGAGAGACTATAAAAAGTATTTCATGTTTAGTCAGGGTGAGGCCAGGAGAAGCTTTTCATTGCTTTTCAATATGTCAAGAGGAGCTTTATGAAGAGACAGACTTTTAAGGAGTGAGTGGAGTTACTAAATTTGCAGAGAGAGTGCATCAGGTGTAAGGTGTGTTGTCATGAAGATACCTTATTGATATTAGAGTAAGAAGATTAGACAAAGAAGTCAAGGACTAGACTTGTTCTTAGGGGCCATGCATTAGTAGAATGATAAGTCTTCTTGCTGAGCTACTCTGAGCAGAAAAATATGCTCATGAGGAGGCCATGAAATGAACAGACAGAAGTGTACCTGTCTGGGATGAATCCATTTATACAATGCAACTCATAGGATTGAAAGGAGGGCATATTTGACATGCGAATGAAGATGGGGAACGCTTTAGAAGAGACCAGAAGGTGCACTGAAGTGACCTGAATGCTGAACAGCGAAAGCTAGAGGGTAAAAGATATAAATCCAACTGCTCCTTATGGAAGGAGATAATGATTCTATTTTTTCATCAGAAGGTGCATGAACTCATGTGACTTGGGTTTTGAGGAGTTAATTCAAAAGAACCACTAACATGTTTTCCTTGTGATTCAGTATAGGCCACGGAGAATTGATAATGCTTCTAGAAGCTGTTATTCTACAACACTCCAGGCCCACAGCCATTATTGTAGCCAAAACGCATCTTAGGGCCCAGTTCTGGAGACTGTGAAGCCAAGCTTTCAGAACACAGTTTTCAAAATCATACCAACATCTTTCTGAGGCATAGCAATCATCTAATCTGCCTACAGAATTATGTTACTGTGAAAAGTGATGTCTAAAACCCATAAATTTGTGACATTAGAATGAATCGTTTTCGATATCATTTACAAGCCAAAAAGTCCTCAAGCCTGTTGACAAAGCAAAGAAATGGTGTCAAAAATAATTTTAAAACCTTTTGACCTATAAGGTTTAAAAGAATTAGGCACAGATTCTTTGCTTTAAGCCTCTTGGTGACAAGAAATATGGTACTCTGCCAGATTGTTTGATTGACAGTAGCGTTTGTAGTTTCAGCTGCTAATACAGTATGCTTCTTGTATACTCTGAGGGGGTAAATATAGAAGACTATTTGTCACCTGGGTTGATGGATTACAAATAAGTGAGACAGTGTGGTTAAGGTTCTAAAGCATAAATGAAACGTCAAAAAACTTGTATTATTTACAATACAGTGCTTTTATGATTTAATATTTGTTATTCCTATTACATCAATAGAAATGGTTTGGTTTTAAAATAAGCATGTTACTCATTTTTAATCTCTTTCCATTACATAGTTATTTGCTACAAGAATGCATCAATTAAGTGTACCAAAAGCTGATTAGAATGAAGAACTTGTTATAGATAGCTGCATTTATTTTTAAATATCATGATTCAAGTATCTTAAAATTGTTCCACTCATAGGACCTATGACTAATAACATGTTTCTCTACCCAAATAAAGCTTGTTGTTTTCAGTACCTAATTAGTATTCGAGCTTGTTATATGCACTTATGCTTAGAATAGTAGTGTTTCTGAGAAATCTTTCTTGGTCAATAGCCCTCTAATAATATTGATTTCTCTTTGTACAACATTTTGAATTTGCTAAAGTCTTACAAGTGGCATAACATAATTTGAAAATGATATCATGAATGGTTCAGTAATTAATATTTTCAAAGAATCATGCTGTTCAAGATGAAAAGATTATTAAGGTGAGATTGCAGAGCCTTTGGATTGAGAAGAGAAAATTTGCTTTGGAAAGCACATTATCACCTTTCAAGACAAGAAGCAAAATTGGCATTTTTAGCATGCTACTCTTATCTTTATTTGCTGATAAAGAAAGAATCCAGAGTTTTTCAAAACTTTAAATGAAAGGCTGTGGTGAGGTTCACATTATCCCATCTTTAAAAAAAAAAAAAAAAAGGAAGAAAGCCCATGTAGATGATGGGAATAAAATAGAAACAATAGCTTTAACATTTTATTTTAGAACTCAAAACACTACTATTCTAAACAAAACAAACATATGAAGTCTATTTGTCTTCATCTATGTAATTAATACAATATTATATTGAAGTACATGAAAGTGTAAAAGTTAAAGTTCCATAACTATAGCTTCATGTCACAGTACTATCATTTCATCATAGATTGTCAGCTTCTTTTAGAATTGGGTATCCTTTTGATGTGTGTATTTAAAGATCACTTATATTAAATGGGAGGTGACACAATTATTACTCAACTCAGCTTGCAACTTGTGGTTTTATTTAAGAAACTGTGTAGAGGCAAAGATACTGTTTTTTTTGAATCTCCATCACAACATATTTGCTACTCAAAACTATATGCATCTGCCTGTATTTGCTAACAGAACAATGGGAGGATTGGGTTTAAAATTTATAAGTAAATTATAATTCAGTACCTTGAAACATGCAGTATTTTAAAATCAGTACTATGTCAATAACACACACTTGGTAAAATAGAAGTTAAGAATTATTTAAATGTAATTTTTATCCTTTCTTTATAAATTATTTTTCTGTGCTACAAAAATTCTTTCATATTCTTGCATCACCAGTATAGCACCATAATCCGGACAAAAATATTTAATTTCTACATTACTTCAATAGCAGTTTGGTTTTTCACCTGTTCAGAGAAATGCTAGCCTAGTTTACAAGTTTAAGTTGGATGGCCGACATCAAGTATACCATACATCTTGTGAAAATTTGAAACCAAAGGCTATGTGTCGTAAGCTGAAATTTCAAGCAAAGGAGGGCTAACCAGTATAGCTAATAAAACCCAGATATCAGTTTAATATTTTGTTTTCCAGAAAGAATCAATCATTGGATGTTAGAATTTTAAATATAGTGCAGCCCAGTGTTCTCATTTTATGGATGAAGAAACGGAAAGGGGAGTTGAGGAAGTTCTGCAGTAGAGGCCACATCATGGTGAGTGGGGCAGTGGGATGCGAGAGCAAGGCTGCCTTACCGCACTGCATTGTTACTAATGGGCCAAGACACTTTAGCCCAATTTCCTAGAACCCTGTGGCCAAGATTTTTTGCTTAATTTCACAGAAATATTGTACTCTACGTTGCTTCCAGAAGTATATACATAGAAATATGTATATCTTCATATATATAAAGATTAATATTTAGATATCTTTAACAACACAAAAGAGGAAAAAATAAGCTTTTCATTGAAAGAGCAAAAATTGTAGCTCTTTAGCAGACAGAGTTTTGCTCTCCAAAGGAGCCGCCTTAGTCTTTACTCTTGACACTTTGATGTTATTAAAAGGAGAGGGAGTTATGGGATATTTCTAGCTGCAGTGACTCTCTAATTTTTCAGGAGATTGTGGCATAAAAAGTTTCTCCTCTTATTTTTACCCACAAGAAATACCTTAAGAAAATAAGAATTGACAGTATCTCATATTCGTACCAATTGTCTACATAATTTGAAGGTAATTAAGTATCATTTAATTTAACGGTTTCCAACAATTTGACACAACTTTTCTGAGAAATAACGTCAGCAGCCTGACCACTCTGGAGGTAAAACCTACAAAACAGACTTTTCTAATTGAAGTAGAGATTTAAGCACACAGGAATCTAAGAAATGGGGCAGAAGGCCAATTGTTTGAGGCATAAATCAAGTGTGTGTGCCCAGTTAGGAAAGACCTGTTGTCTTTCTTGAAACATGGACAGAACTTCTTAATTGCCTTACTCATTTTTTATTTCCTAAAGTAGACATGTTAATTATTAAAATACTACAAAATGCAAAATGTTGTTATATAAATGTAAATAATTGCAATGTTAATATAATATTTTAAAAATTACTCTCAGGTAGGGTTAAGTTACTCCCTTGGGGTCAGTGGTAGATCTAAGAGCCAGTTGTGCCTCTAGTTTATTATCCTCTGCACTAAGTTCCAGGTTCAGTGCATTTTATGACACATGTGCAAAAAGAAGGCATTTCCAGGTGCAGAATCTGAAGAAAATGAGAAGACATTTTATGGAATGCTAATAAGGATATGAATAAGAACTAAAAAAATCAAGAGCTCTGATGTTAAAAATTCATTGAGGCCACTAATTAATACCCATTGTCCTTAATGGCGACACTGGCAGTACAAAAATTGTTTTTATGTTTGAGGACAACTGTCAGAAAATTTCAGGCAGTTTTTAAAAAATACTAATACATTAAGTTTTCTATGTCTGATGTTTTGGTTTTTGGTATGAGAATTATTTTAGAAGAACAGGACAATTCAGTTACTGGATTTTTAAAATTCAAACTAATGGATTTAATGTTCTTCATACAAAAATCTATATTTGAAAGAATAGATTCATTCTAAATTTAATAGGAGCCTAGTAAACAGTGCTAAAGTTGTGAACAAATCAATGTTAAATCAAAAGCAAATCAAAGTGAGAACCCAAATTACGTCCAATTTAATCAAGCATTTATTTACTGCTTTTTGTCAATACAGTTAAATGTGATAATATATGTCAATTAAATGAAGATGTCTGACTATGAACCTCTGGTAAGTGTATTCAATTTTATGTGAGAAATTGAGGGTTTTACAGGCTATCAAACTAAGACTTGATAAGAACTACATCATGATTGAATAAGTACATGTTGTGTGAGGAACATTTACACCAGTACATGAAAACCTAGTTGATTGTCGAGTAGAAAGTCACGTTGGCAATGGTTGATTTTACTGTATATTTATTTATCTTGTGTGATGTGCTATACACATGACTACTGTGTTTTAGACAAACAAAGGCAAGGGGCTTACATTTATCAGACATCCACCGTATAAGGCAGGGTAATGGTGTCTTGCATAAACCACCACATTTAAACCTCAGTGAACAGCCCTGTAAAACAGAAACTTTTGTTATTAACCACATTTAGAGTACAGGAAATTCAAACAAACATAAGTTAAAGGAGTTTTCCAAGGTGCTAAGATTATATTCAAAAGGAGGATTTTTGATTCCATGTCCCCTTTCTTCCTACCGTCTCACACTGTTGTTGCAACTCAGTTCTCTATAACTTAACGAAGGACACATCACAGACTTTGTGCACAACCCATCCTATCTGCAGACTGTTTGGTAGTAAGGTCCTTTCAGTGGCACTTTGATTAATGAATTCTCTGGGAACAAAATTCTTTCATAACAATAACATGTTTTTAAAAACCCTCCTTGGCTTTTTGGAAGTGTGATAGCAGAAATTGCAGCTGTGTGTGACAGAAATACCTCACTGCATGGTTTCTATTTGTCTTTGCCCAGCTGAAGAGAAACAGGGCCAACTGTGACTAGAGCTGGAATCTTTTGAAAGTGATTTTCCTATTTTAATCAACCACATATTGAATGGTTACATTGTGCCAATCCATGTCAGTAGGTACTACGCATTCATTTTTAAAAAGTAGTGTGCTTATCATGCCCTCTGTTTTTACTTTTTTATCCTGTCCTCCCTTTGTCCCTTCCAACTGTATATCAGGCTGACTCACCCTCTCACCACCAAGTCAGGGAAGAAGGACCTGCTACCGTGCGACTGTATTTATTTTCTGAGAGACAACTGCCCTTCATTTTGAAGATGGTTCTTAGTTGTTACTTCAACCAGTATTTGTATTTTTAAATCCCTGGTCAGTGTACATCAGAGTCATTGGTGAACTTGTAAAAAAGCATATTCCCGGCTATCAGCTAGATATTTTAAATCGCTGCATTTCAAATTAGCACCACAGCGACCTGCATATAAAAAAGGCTACCCTCTTAATAGCAAAGAGTTCTTCTCCTTGGTGGACAGAAGGTAGAGAGCAATAGGGACTTTGATCTCTCCCTTGGTTTGCTTCTTCCCATGGGGTGGGGACTATGGAGAGCCAAGGGGATCATACGGAGTTTGCCTCCTCTTCCAGACCATGCACTGGGCCTGGAGTTCTCTGCACTGTCCTCTTTCCTGAGCCCATCCCTGACCCGTACTGCTGGCGTGCACAAACTGCAGGCCAAAGGATGGTCCTAGGGAAGCTGTTTGCAGGGATAATTGGAGGATCTCAGACAGGGCTGGGGCATCGATATGTGCACATGTGGAGCTATTGCAGCATAGAGGAAAGTCTGGGCAGGAGGTTGGGAAGAGAAGTTCTTGTGGGCCTGGGGCTGAGGCCAGCTCTCCCAGTGCAGCCAGTTCTGGCTTAGAACTATAAGGAGTTCAAGAATTCTAACCATGAACCCAACCACCTAAAAGATATTTCTCTCAGGCAAGAGTAGAGAATATATTTTATTTCATAGTCCATCAGCTTGACTTATAACTGTTAAATATTTTGGTATATATTAAGTGGGTTTCCACTTGTACTTGCCCTTGGCCTTGCAAATGTTAGGAGAGAGCTGCCCTTGGAATGAAGAGAGCCCTGAAAAAAGGAGGCATGCAGCGTGGGTGAATCAGGTAACACTTGAGTTGAATGTGGAACAATAACTAGAAATCATTTAAGGAAGATGGATGGGTGGAGCCTGAGATCAGAAGGCAGAGCAATACAAGGCAGGGCAAGGAATGGACAAGCGCATTTAATAGCTGAGCAAAAGCAAAGATGCAGCAGCCTGCGTGGAATGCGTTCGGAACATGGTTTAGTTTGTTGGATCTTCAAGTACTAGTAGAGCAGAATTTGCTGGAGAGCTAGGGAGCTTCAGTCCTTGGGTTTGTTCCCTTGAGCAGTCAGACTCTGATGGGTTGTGGGGTCGCTGGGAGTGGTGGAAGCTTAGATGGAAAACAGAGGCTAGGTTGTAATCTGGAATCATTTCTGTGTTAAAAACAAAACAAAACAAAATAAAATAAAAAAGCTCTGCTGAATTGCCTAAGGATATTTCAAAGTAAAGGACCTATATTTTCAGGTTTCAACATTTGTTGTTACTTCTTTTATTGTTTGAAATAAATGTTTACTTTTTTATACCTACTCTTGTATCTTTTACCTTACAGAGAGTTCTCTCCCCAGACTATTGGTGCCTAAGCTCCTTCCCAAACTGGGCCTGTCCCTGAGTTAAATAAATGTTGGAGACATGAAGTGAGGGAAGCTGCAGAGGACCATCCTTCATTCTTTGTGGGCTATGGGAGCCATACAGGTTGTAGGTAGGGAAGTGGTCTGGGTATTTTCCAAATGATGGGCCATTTAGAGACAATGGGTGGATCAGTGCTTCTTCCCAGTCTCACTGAGTCAGAGCGTGCCTCGATAAGGGCAATGGAGGAAAAAATATTTTTTGAAGCAAAATAGTAAGACTTCATGATTGGTGACCAGGGTATAGTGGAAAGAGTCAAAGGTGTGTTTGAGGTTTCTAATTTAAGGGTTATAATGGATGTAACACTGATTTGGGGAGAAAAAAATACATCTGGTTTTAAAAGTATTCAGTTTTTACCCACATAGGCCATGTAGGTAGATCTCCAGCAGCCAGTTAAATGTGTGATTCTGAAGCTTGGAGAGACAGCTGGGCTGGCTGGGAATATCTATAAATACTTCTGTGTGTATGTGTGTGTTGTGGTTTGTACGTACTGATGTACACATTCACACACAGATACATACACATATACCTATGTACGTTTGCACGTATGCTTAAGCACACTTGTGTATCTTTGTGAACATAAGTATATATTTGAGAGTCATCGGCAACAGTTGAAAGCATAAGAATGAATGAGGTCAATCAGGGAAAGCATTCAAAATGAGTAAAGTAGTGAGCTGATGACACAGCCCTGAGTAAACCAAATGTTTTAGTAACGAACAGAGGAAAAGGAAGGCAAAAACAGAGAAAATCAAGAAGTTACTCAAAATCTTAGAAATCACAGGAGGGCAGTTTTTCCAAGTAGAGAATAATCGACTGTCAATTAAGCAATGGTACTAAAAAGTATCCACTGAAATGGTAACTGTGGAAACTATCGTAGATTTTCTGGAGTAAGATGTAAGTGGGGACAGAGAGCAGCTTTAGGTGGGTTGAAAAGTAAATTGGAAATGGGTAACGGAGATTGCACCTTTAGAAGTATAGTTACTCTTAAAAGTTAAAGTTGCAAAGAAAAATATTATACTGTACTTGAAGGGAACTGAGAAAAAAGTGAGCTCTATCTATCTATCCAACTATCATCATCATCATCTATCTGTTATCACCTATCTTATCTAACATCTGTCTTTCTACCTATCATCTATTCAATCTATTTTTAGGCTAAGAGAGGCTTACGAATGCTCATGATGGTTCATTAAGGAAGATCTCAGGAGACTGGGGGGGTAAGTATGATTTAACTCTCAGTGGGACTCCTTATCAGTTATGCTTAAAGGAAATGAGATCAAGATGGGTGATCACAGTCAAGTAAAACTGTTGGTAGCTGGTAGCTGAGTCTCTGCCAAGGTGAGACACTGTGAACGCAGTGAGTGGCAACAAATCACTCTGGTGGGATTTCCTCAGGGCCACTCGTTTCTCTCCACAGAGGATATCATTGATTTGAAAGAAGCTTATGGATTCAAGCAATGGAGTGCTTTGGATGTAAGAAAATAGATAATTGACAGGGAACAGTAGGGACTGAGGTTGGGCAGAAAGGACAAAGAAACAAGGAGAAAGTAGACACTCTAAGGGGAGCATGGAGGGGACAGGGCTTTGATGAAGTTAGCAGAGAAGTGTGACTAAAGAAAGGGAGGGAAGAAGCTGGGAACTGAAATATCATGATTAGGGTTATTAATTAGGTTGCACAGGCATAATGGTGTAGGGTAATAACAGGGTTGAGAATCTAGGGAACGTTTTTAAAGTATATGGCAAAAGTTGGTAGGAAATAAAAACTATTTCATTTAAAAACCTCTAGAAACATCAAATGTAGAATAAAACTTCTGGACTTCCTAAGATAACATTGTGAGAAAGAATTTAAAAAGAGAGAGGAGGTCACATTAATTTTCTTTATATTTTATGTCATTAAGTTTTTATTATTAATCTATTTAATAATGTATTTTAATAACTTAATTAAAATTAATTTGATAATCAGTAATTGTTAATTGTCATTAATTTATTATGTTTATTTATTATATATCAATAATAATATTGATGTGTCACTTACAGTGTCTTAAGGCTTATTTTACTTTTAGTACGTGTACTAGAATAGGGAGGGATTTAGAATCAGAGGACCTGTATTAATTCCCAGTTTTATTACCTGCTAGTTGCGTAATCTTGAGCCAACCACCTACACTCAGTGGGACTCAGTTTTTAAGAGTAATAAAGGGAAATAATACCTATCCTAATGGTGGGTAGTGGTGAACAAATGCTTATATAAATGCTATTTTTAAAAAAATCACCAAGTGTTAGGCAAGACTTAATTGATATAGTTGTTTCATTACTTCTTGAGGATGTTAAAAATAGCAGAGCTCTGATATTTTCTCTAAAGTGGAGTTCTAGCATTCCTTATAGCATGTGCTTGGCTTGTTTATTAAGCAGTAAACTTACATCAAGTATTAAACAAAATCCTTTAAAAAGTTTTAGTAAACTATTAATTTAGTGTCTGTATAAACATATAAAACTGGCTTTTAGATTCTGTGATAAAACTACTTTATATGTCTGGTTAAAAATTTTTATGAAGTTCATAATTGAAATAGTTTAAAATTGGTTATTTTTAAATACATATTTTTAGAAATAAACAGACACTTAAAAATGTAGTGTTATAAATAGGTATGTGCTAGGTATATGTTCTCTAATGGAATTGTTAGTGGAAGAGTGGTAATTAATTAGTAAATTAATAAAGTATCTGAAAGTTTTTAATTTGGTAAAAGGAAATTAAGTTTCATACAGTTCCGTGACATCACTTTGCAGCAGGAAGAAACTTATCTTTCCTCATTATTCTTCAAGAAGATGTTGAAACAACAGGCACTAAAAAAAATAATTAGAAGAGCCAACTGGAGCTTTTTCTTATTTGATGGATGGCAAATAGGGTTATAAGAGGACAATGGGATAACAGAGTTCTGGATAAGTGTCAAACAGCCCCGAGGCACTCTACAAATGTCATCTTCTGTGATCCTCGCAACGGCCCACTGACATGTGCATATATGTCCCCATTTTATAGATGAGGATGTTGAGAAGTAAAGAAGTTAAGAGAGCTAAGTTCGCTGATTGTTAGGAGAAAAAACTTTGTGAACTTTGACACCAGGTGGAGCTGCAGAAGCTGGGAAGTGAGTTCATGATGACCAAGTTTCTGTTCTACCTTAGGTTGAGATCATAACTAGAAAATGAGCAATGTCTTTTCAAAGATATGGGCCAGATTCAAATCTTGCCTTGTTGTTTTAACATTTATGTGATCTTGGGTAGGTTACCTAACCAATAGGTACTGAATTTGCTTACCTATAAAAAGGGACGGGGCACATCAGCTCCTTCAAAGAGCTGTTTTGAAAGCAGACTGAAGCAGTGTGGGCGGAAGCATGTGTTGCAGTGCCTGGGAGATAAGTGAAAGTTAAAACACATCATTCAATATTCTGTTTCGGTGTTTTTTGTTCGTTAATTTGTTTCTGGTGGTAAACATGTATGGTTAAAAATATCTGGTTCTAAAATTTGTTTCAAACTATTATATACTGTTGCAAAGCTTAACTGTATCAGCAGCCTTATTTTTTGATTTTTAGGAAGGGGACCATATATTTGTAAATTTTTCTCGAGACTCAGAAAACATCTTTGCTTGAAACTTGTCCTCTGGGCCCACAGACCACATATGCTCGTCAGGTAGGTGTCAGTCGATCTGACTGCAGGCAAACCAATTAGGAGGAAGTAAATATTCTTAGTGGTGTTCAACTTTTCAACTTGAAAATTTAATTTGGTAAAGGACAGTAACGGCATATAATCAATGGTAACATGAGTCCAATATAGAAACAAATGGAAGCAGTATTAGATTTTAACAAGACCAGGAAAGCAAAGTCTGTTCCCAGCAGCCCCCTTTTGCTGTTACTTTACTGCATCTGGGCATGATGGGCAATTTTATTATACCATGTAGTCTTTCAGGATTGTGATTACACTTTTCCATGAAACACCTCAATTTCCCAGAGAAAGATAGCAGTTGTTTCAAGAAAAAGCAAATAACATAACATTTTACTGGCTGGAAATAAAATAAAAGATTCCTGCTCACTAGAAGGAATGAAATGTTGCTGACAACATTAAATTCACTGTTTAATATTAATGGTAAGCTTAGGTATGTAAAACAAGACCTTCTATTATTCCTAAATGAATGCATTAACAAATCTCAAAAGGAGAAGAATACATAAACGAATCTCAAAAGGAGAAGACTTTGGTCCATTTTCCATAAGCACTCAGAAATTCAGATGCTTATTTAAAGCTTATCTAAACTACCTAAACACAGTTAAGTCTGCAGATCTTAGCAGAGCAGTATTTGCATGTAAGATTGTCAGCATTTATGCTGCAACTCAGACTCAAATATTGAGGAATGAGACTTTTTCTGGCATGCCGTTACTTCTAGATCTGCTACTGTCAACCTTAAAATGAGAAAAATAAAACTCCTTATCTAATTTCAGATTTGAGGGTCAGTTCATTCCTGGTCCCCTAAGATGATAATTGACTTAGTTCACATTGACAATGAATTGTTGCTCTTAGATATGTGTCTGAGAAGTAACCCGTGTTTTAAAAAATTTAATGTACATATAAGCACAAAGGAGCAGAGTCCTAATAGGTTCCCAAGTATATGTATCTATTATTTGAGAAGATAAGTTAGCAAGTTAATTTAGATGACTGATTATATTCACACTGGCTTGCCCTTGTCACCTTCCAAGTGTTGTACCTTTGCAATGCAGCTGACACATCATGACTGATGGCAACAGCAGGAAGGCCTAACTATCTAGAATGATTTTGTAAGGTTCAGAAAAAAACAACACACCCCTAAATTAAACTGAAAAATTTTTAACCATTTCTGAACATAAATGATACTCTCAAAATTCTCTCTCAAAACCGTTCTTAGATGATCCAAGCTGATCACACCAGGGGCGTTATTTTACTCCAAGGATGAAGAATCTCTGGAATGGGCCTGGAACAACGAAAAGGAGAGCATAAAAGAGATGATTTATTTCAAATTGTGAATAAGTCAAGGCCATGAGAGCTGACGGGGACATACAGGACTTCCAATCTTTTTAGAGGCCGATTAATTGTTTGATACCTTAAAAAAAAAAGGCTTCGTTTGATCCTAAATAGTATAGAGGAAATTATAAAACTGAGATTAATATTTAATAAAAAATTTGTATCTCATTAATTTTTAATTTTATTATTTATAAAAGCTCTTACATTTATAACAATTTGATGGTGACATATCCCCCACCCCTTTGGAAGAATACTAAAATATGCATGATAATTGTTGAGAAGAGAAACTGTTGCCAGTTGTGACTTAAATTAGGTGTATTGTTTTTTTGGTGGCCCAGCAATATTTAAAGGCAGATTATAACGATCTTAAAAATACTGACAGAAAAATTATATTTAATTTGATTTCAGCATTATCTTAATATACTTGATATAATTTGGGATGCAGTCTCTGAAAATAAGAGAACTAAAGGCTTAGATGTTTTCATTTAGAAATAAAATGAGGAGTCCTGATTTGAGAATGAGTCACTCTAGATACATGGACATGTATTGGAAAAGTTTGCTTGAATCTTTTAGTGCTCAGCAACTACAAGGGTCTGAATTGCTGTAGGTATAAACAACAAACCGTGAATGTGGTCAGGGAAGGCGACTATAACTTTTTGAGTATATTTAATTAACGTTGGGTTTAAAGTTGTGGTTAATGCATA
Source organism: Mormoops blainvillei (assembly GCA_004026545.1). Taxonomy (NCBI): domain Eukaryota; kingdom Metazoa; phylum Chordata; class Mammalia; order Chiroptera; family Mormoopidae; genus Mormoops; species Mormoops blainvillei. The sequence continues at coordinate 213,157 of PVJD01000948.1, read as the reverse complement.
TTTGTTATTTCTTTTCATTTTTTTGTATAATGTTTCCATTCCTTTCTTCAGATTTGTATATACTGATGTAAATAACTCTTCCTTGTTTATGTTATCCAATAATGATTTTTCTTGAAAGGGCACATATAGAAAGGTACACATCATTTATTTTGAAATGTCTTTAGTACACTGAGTATTTGTTGTCAGGAAGAGGCATGGATTGGATTAAATCATTAGTGAATTATATCATAAAGTCGGCAAGTTAATTAAGTATATAGTAGAGGACAATGACTTATAGTGATATGTTAAAGCTGTCTTAAATTTGCCTGGTTGTTCGAATCATTTTAGATTTTTGTTTAAAAAAATTCTCCAATCCCACTTAATCTGACTATTTAGGGGAGAAGTCTAGCAATCAAATGCCATCGTGTGATTCTTCTGATCAGGCATGTTTGATAAACATGGCATTAACCTAACTTTCTTGGAGAGCTTTGTTTTTTTAGTTTGTAACTAGAAATGCTCACTATGATAAAATCTGTTCTCGGCTGCTCTTGAAGTTGGTCAGCTTTGTTGGTTAGAGCATGTTGGTTACGTGGTTGAGGGCCAGTTAATTCCTGCCCCAGGTTGTGAATTTCACCCCTAACCCTGATTTGTCATCTTCCACCCATGTGGAAAAGATAAGAAGGAGAAAATGAAAGACCTAATCAATAAAAATGTGGGGAGAAACTTCTCTAGAGTGTGGAAACTAGAAATAATTTTAACTAAAAGCTTGTGTCATCTTATCAGAGGGTCATGCCTGACTATACACTTAAGAATAAAAGTTCCATCCCCAGGAGTAGAGAGCTTATATATTTATGCTATAAAATAAAATTGGCAGTATTTCTAAATTCAAAATAAAAAATAGGTCTGAGAATTAATTGCTTAAGAAAAGAATTTAAAAATATATAAAAATCATCTTCATAATGTGATTGTTATATGGGACAACAGAAGTTTATGTAATGAAGTCAAGACCTGGAATAAAAGAAACAGATGTTGAGAAAGAGAAAGTAGAGGCAGGATGTCAAAAAATTTAATTGGCTTAATTTTCTTGTTAATGTTCTTCTGGACAGAGGGTATCCAGCCATGTACTATGAAAAATAGAGACATTTATTGAAGATGATACAAGATACAAGAAACAAGAAACACTGTACATAAGACAATGATACCTCAGTCCCCTTCAAAGTAGGCATCTTGGGACCTCACACAGTTCTCCCAATTGCGATCAGCTGCCCAGTTGTATTTTCCTGAGTCTCATAGATGGTGTGAAATCCCTTTTCTTTCAAAGGTGATTTTAGTTTTGGGAAAAACCAGAATTCACAAGGCACAAAATCTGGGCTGTGTGGGGGCTGAGTCACCTGGGTGATGTGATATTTTGCCAAAAACTCTGCAAGAGACATGATGCATGAGTGGGCACATTGTTGCAACGAAGCTGCCAATCACTGGTTGCCCATAGTTATGGACTTCTCAATCATCTGAATAGTTTCCATGGAGGAAGGTTAAGCGTAATGAAAAATTTGATGTAGATTCATTGTTTCACATGCTCAGTCATTTTGAATGCGACAGCCATACAGTATACATGCTCACTCGAGGGCATCTACTGACTCCTATGCCTAATACAGTGAAGTTGTCATTGTTCATGAATGCTCATTTCAGTCCACTCCCCTTGGCTGCCAGGTTACATCATGTCATGTACACTGTTCTAGTTATATAACAATGGTTGCACTTTTTCCAGATAGACCTTGTATCTTCCTTACCAAATTTCTTGAGCTCCTTCAGAAAAGAACCATGTATTTTTAGATTCTTTTACCCCCAGATACCAACATTAGCTAATATAAAGCAAAAGCACAGTAATCCAATAAATAATTGATGGAGTGGATGAAGTAAAACACGGTTCTTATCCAAAGGGCTACTCAACACAGGCCCCGTCAGAAGGATAATTGTTCTGCATTATTGAAGTTACCTCTATTACTTAGTTGTGAGCAGTTAAGAGGTCAAGGACAGTCATGTGTTTTCAGACCAAATTTATTCAATAAGGTATACCATTTATTATAAAAATATTCGAAGACATCAACCATTGGGTTTTTAAACTTAAAAAAAGGTGTCATGGAAAAGAATTGTGAAATACTGGAGTTGAACAAACCTTGAAGACACTATGTCTTAATGATTTTATTATTTCCATAAAGAGGTCTTCCAGCTCTACTTGGAAGTCTTCAGCACTCAGTTCCTTGGTGCCAAATTCACTGGACTCTCAGAACATTTTATTACAAAAAATTTCCTGATTCTGAGTGGAAATTTCCCCTTCCTTAGTGATTGTGCTACTCTGTGGTGATCCACAGAAAAAGCCTAATCCCTTCTTCACTGATGACTTTATAAATGCTTAAGGAAAGTGCCCATGAACCTGCAAGTTATGCATTCTCCCATTTTCTATATTAAAAAATATATTGCTCAAAAGTCAGATTTGTCTGCATGTGTAAAGTTAACAAAGACTCAAGAAGAGTTCAGAGGAGGCTGCCTATGGCTAAACAGGTGAAACTTTCACTCTGAAAAAAAGGAGATAATAGTAAATATTATTCTCATGTGCAGATAAATATAGTTAATATTTACAAAACTTTAAAAATAAGGGATGTTTCTGAAGAAGGAAATTTCAAGATAAATCAACAGGAATAGTATTTATACAATGGTTGCAAAAATTGTGGTAAGAATATTCTAAGAAGGAGAATTATCAATAGGTTCAGGAAGATTTTAGATGCACTTGTTGGTGGCAAGATAGATATTGGCGGTCAAGTACATGGTTTGTGGATTTAGAAGGGCTTGGGCTAAAATTCCAGCCTCATCATTTATTAGCCATATAATATTGAGTGAGTGATTTAAGCACTTAAATTTTAATTTTCTTACTTACAAAATGGGAAAGATTATATTACTGAAAGGATTAAATGTATATAAATACATGTATATATGAAATGTATATTAAATACATATAAAGCTTATCTAGGTGACTGATTGGCACATATCAGAGGCCCACAGATATTAGTTATTATTGTCCTTAGAGGTGCACACAATCTTGCAATATAGGAAAAGTGGATTTGGAGGGGAGTTTTATTTTACAGAAATATGAAATACTATTTCTCCCCTGATGCGCTGTCACAATGCCATACCGGAGGCATGTGATTATTGCAGTGATTATTTCAACAGTCCTCCTTGCCAGGTCACCTCTTTCAAAATGTTAGGAATCTCATTTTCTGAAACAGTCAGTTTTACAGATTATGATCTAGGTTTGCTAAGTAGGCAGTATAAGAAATTGCTTTGTTTGGGGAATTGCTTCTTCTTCTTCCTAAAAGCACTGTAGAACTTTGAATGAAAACCAAGGAGTGACATTAGATTTTCACCAAGGGAACAATAGACTGTTTCCTAGGAGCCAGCATCAGCGGTGCAGCCTCAGTCAGCTTCCTGCCTGGCTGACGCGGGAGCTTCACTGGCCTAGGGCAAGTCAAGTTCGGTGATCCTGATTCAGGCCAACAAGGCCACAAAAGGCCAATACACAAAAGCAGAATGCCAGTGTGTTATTTTATGGTGAACAAAACTCAAGCGAACTGGTTTTACTGAATGCCTAACTTGTGGCTTGCTCTCCCTCTGGTCATGTTATTTGAGGAATAGAAAGCACAGGACGAGGTTAGTTTTATCATTCTCCAGTAGACATAGCTCTGCGTTTGTGCCTCTTTTTATCCCAGACTTCGGTGATAACCTAACTCTTTACTTGACTGACTGTCCTCCCCCGCCCCATTTAGATTTAGTGCTTCACCAAGATTACAACAAGTCCTCTTGGTCATCTCATCTCCAATTTATTTTATACTTATCACGTGCTCTCTCTCTCAGGGGGCAGACTCATTTCCAAGTCCTTAGAGTGGGGTGGGTGTACTCGTGGTGTTGGTAGTAGTGATCTTATTGTTGACTGTTTTCTGTTGTTCATAGACGTCTCTGGCAAATGCATGTAAAAGTGCCTCATATATCAGTCAATGTCAAATTAGGTACATAAGCTCTTAATTTACCTGTGGGAAAATTACATGAGCTATGAGTGAAGAGAGATTTGAATGATGACATTTTATTGTAGTTTTAAACCAAATGCCATTGGCAAACAAAAATTGTCCCTTATTGACCATATCAGGGAATGGAGTACTTCTCACATAGGTTGAATTTTGAGGTTGTAATGATTTATAATTAGGCCTGCCTCAAATCTTTTCTGGAAAGATAATTTAAAAACTTCACAGATATAGTTATTTAAACAGTCTCTGTTAACAACTGCTGTACATACCTTTTCCTGTTAATGAAACTAAGGCTGTGGCACCTGGCGTGGGTCAAGTATTACGTTTGGGTCTAACTAAGGTGCAAGTACCATGACGAAATTGTTAATGGATTTGGTCATTAAATGCAGGTCAAAGTTCCTTTCCATGTTTGAGCTGGGCTTGGGAAATAAAGGAAAAGACAGTAATTTGTTGAATTACTAAGTGTGTACCATGGCAAATATGTATGGCATTTCAAGTTGTAAACTTTGATGATAGCGTTTGTGCCTTCCTTTAGCATGTATATTTCAGTTTTGGTGACCTGAATTCAAATAATAACTATGCTGTGAATGTAATGATTGCTCTGTACTTAATAAAAACACTTTAAGTAGGGTCCAGGGCCCTAGATTAAGAGTAGCCCATTATTAGCAAGTTTTCACTCTGCTAAATTACACCTAGAATGTATTCCACTTCTCCCGAGAAACTTCAGCTATAAAATAGAGGTTATATTGACAGCTGTGGCTGCATTTTGAATGTTCATGCAGGGATTTACCTATTAAATGCACCACATAAAGCAAAATATTGTTTTGCAAATCCCAAATTTTGACTCAAAATTTCTCTTCTACGTAGGTACTGTTAAATGTCTGTGAAATCAAACTTTTGACTTTTAGTATATTGCTTTGTGTCTTAGAAAATATATGTAAAAGATAAAAATATTTGTTATTTATGCATGTTATCTCTTTCTTTTATTGACCCTCATAAAAGAACAGATATAACTAGGCTTGCAAGACAATTGAAAGTTTTCATCAAATTCTAGGCATTCAAAGGCCTTGTTGGTTATGCAACATTGAGTTTCATCTTTCAAATAATTAAGATGCTTGAGTGGGATGGGTTGACTGTGCTGTAATAAAAAACACTAAAATAACCTTCTTAATCAACAAAACTTTATTTGGCTCCTGGTCATGTTCACTTGCAGAAATATGTATTCACATTCTCTCTCTCTCTTTAATTTGTCATATGGATCAATGATGAAGAAAGAGTTAATTTGTTGTAAAATGAGGGAATATTCCCCTGGAAAAAATATGTGTGTGTGTGTGTGTGTGTGTGTGTGTGTGTGCTGTAGCAACTCTTACAAATCTAAAAAGTGATGGATTCATGTTTTAAGAGTGAAAGAAATACCAAATACAACTGTCATAACAATAGGTAATATTTGTTGAGTGTTTTTGTATTTTAGAAAATGCATATAATACCTCTTTCATCTTCAATGATCTTGTGAAGTTGATTTTATGTTCATTTTACAGATAATAAAACAATAGTTCAGAGAAGCTGAACAACATTTTTTCTCTTTTGTTGATTTCTGAAAATGTTGATAATAGTCAGTATCTTAAGGCTTTCCTTTCTGCCTCCTCCAGATAACAATTTTACACTCACTTCTACCTTAAATCTTTAAGTTCTAGTTAGCCCACCAAATATTTACTTTATTTTTTATTAGTACTGATCACCCTATAAAAATGAGCTTACATGTTTAGTAGTTTTAACATCTGACCCCATTTAAGTATAAACTCCATGAAGGCAAAAAAATTGTCAGCTCTGTTCAATGTTGTATTTTAGACCATAGAATGGTGCCTGGAATACACGAGCATCTCAATAAATATTATTGGCTGAAAGACTATGACGATGAAAGAGACATAGCTCCTGTTTTCTAACCTGTCTCCTATGGTCATGACCCTTCACGGGGTATGCTGAAGATGCTTTATGTCACATCCATATTCCCTCAGTTTGTAAGTCTTTTTTCTGTCCTCCAGGACTCCTATCTCTGTGCCACACCAAGTCACCCTTTCCATTAAGGTCCTTACTTTAATAGAAAGGTGTTTTATTTTGATTTTGTTGTATTGTCCCAGCCCGGCAAAATTCACCTGTGTGTCCACTCAGCTTCTTCAGTTGCTGGTCCTCTTTGATTAGTGCTTTTCTCCACTGTGTACAACACCACCCTTTTAGATCTTGGAAGTGGAAACAGAAATTTACTCAATTCTAATCATGATTTCAGCACTGGACAGTTAGCCCAGGTTGCTTCCGTCTTGAGGTTGCTCTGCTGGTCTTCACTTCATTACTTCTATGGGCGTAGGACACCCAGAACACAAAGTGCTATGGTGAAGTTCTTTCTGTCTCATCATTCTTAGAGAGACACACATCTCGTTAGAATTTACATCTGTCCCAAATTGCTAGGATTGGGGTGGAGTGGAAGACCAGGAGGCTTGTGTCTGCTCAATGCCATACTAACTCTCAAGTGTGTGATAATTGGGAGGAGTAAGAATTTATTTAGTTTTTTGTTAAGTGACATTATATGTTCATATTTTTATGCTTACATTTATGGAAACATAATATATTGTCCTGGATGAACTGAGCAATAGAAGAGAGTAGAATGAGCTTAAACTTCCTTAATTATAGTTGGTAAACTAAGTGCTTTTAGGTGAAATTTTTAGACTCACCAAACCTCTGTTTCTTCATGTATAATGTGAGGATATAAGCGCACTTACTCCATGTTATTCCTGGGAGAATTAAATAAATTGACACCTTAATGTCCCACTCAGTTCCCCACCCCTGGCTCACCTTCTTTCTATTCCGTTGTGATTAGTTTTATGCAGGTACAGCAGCTGGAAGGGAATCAGCTTCCCACAGGCACACCTGACAGCACTCACTCTATGGCTGCGTCAGAGGCATTCACTGTCTGGGTCTCTCCTCATCATGCTGAGGAGGGGGCAGTGGGAGCCCGCTCAGGGCCCACATGTGCTCAGCCCAGTGGGGAAGTAATGAGCTCTGCGGCAATCTCGGACAATTGAAACTGTGGGGCTAGGGTAGTCTTTCTCTGTTCTCCTTCTGGAAAGACTACCTGGGATATAGTTAAGAGGATTTAAGGGGGTGGTGCAGTGAGATTAAGTAAGTCTGTTCCACTCAGAGGTGACCAGCCTGGTAATGCATCCTCTTAGGGCTTTTGTGCCCTTCCTGTCTCCTTGCCTTTGTCCCTCACGACTGCTCTCTGGGATGCACTCCTTATTAACACAGCAGCCCAGGAACTTTCGCCTTAGGTGTGGCCTACTGAAGGCAGTTCAAGACAGAATATGATCCTGGCTAGAAGTAAGTGCCGAATATTTGTTATGATTATTATGAGCTACTACTAATTTATAAGTGATTGCCGATGTCCACAAAGATAGGTAAAGGTAACATTTTATTTAACCAGATAATTTTCATTTTACACTATCTGGGATCACTTTCAGGAGACAATGTACATCTCTAATAACATGATGCTATGTAATACCATATAGCTAAATAAAATTTATGTCCAATAGCATCCCAGGAGTGACAGCTTGTATTTGACTTCTGGTATTTTTAGTCAAAACATGTTAGAAACCATTATTCACCATGGTCATAGGCTCCTACAGATGCCATGCTGGTAGAAAATATTTTTCTCGAAGTATCTCAATTGGGATGTTCTCTCCACCCACCAAATTAACTTTCTGTATTAGAGTGATATGTGCATTTATGCATGAACTACCACAGTGTGAAATCAAGAAAAATCCTGGTCACTAATGCTAATTAATAAGTCCACAAGAGTGAATACTAAATGCAAACTGATATATACCCTCTTATGAACTGACTCATAGTTGTAAAGGAGAATTCCAGGTTGAGTTCTGTAAACTAAAATGAATTCTTATATTCAGTCCTGCTCTTGGATCCCCTCTTTTAAGACTATTTAAATTTAAGCTCTCCTCTCCTGATTTATAGGAACAGCTATATACTTGTCCTGAATATTAAGTTAGAGGACTACCCTGGTCTGAGAAATCCATTCGGAAACAAAAATAAAACCCAAGTTCTTACTGGTCTTCTGATCCACGGAGTTTCTTTCATTGTGATTAGATAGTTACCAAAAATTTCCTCTATTGAATAGTCTTTCAGTTTAAAAGACATATATTCTTAGGATACAAGATGGTGGAGGAGTAAGTGGAAGCTACACTAACCTTCTCCACAGAGCAATCTGGAATACAACTAAATTGTAGAGAACTCAGACTGAATAACCAACTGAATACTAGCTGCAGAGAAGCCTTATAACCATGAATAGATGGGAGGGCCATGTCACCATAGCCTGACTGGTAGGGAGTGCAGAGGATGCTCAAGAGGGCTGGCTAGGCTCCCATGGGTGGCAGCTGAAGTCCTGGAGGGATAGTTCAGTGACTGGGTGGTTCCCCCTGAGAAGTGTGGGGTCTAAATCCCAAGCCAGGCTCCCCAGCCCACAGCACCAGAGCTGGAAGGGAAACCAGATAACATTCAGCTGTGAAAAGCAGCAGGCTTTCCATCTGCCAGAGAGAGGGCTGGAGACTTAGAAGGCCTCTTAAAAAGCCACAAAATTTCATTTGCAACCACTTACTCTGGGATCCAGCAGAGAGAGAACAGAGTGGACTAGTGATGCTTGAGGAGAGTCTGGGGTTGGTGGCTCTGGGGAGAGAACTGAAGGAACAGCCACTAGGATCCCTGTGTGTAGTCATTCCTCACAGTGCAGAAGCCATCTTTTTCAGACAGCTCTCCTCTCCAAACGGCATCAGCCTGAGGGGAAGCAAGATTCCTGCCTGTAGGAAATACTCTGGCCCACCCTGTGGTTCTTAAGCTGAGCTGCTGATTACAGCTTGATTGGTTTAACAACTGATAAGTTCAATTGCTGATTAGTTTAACAACTAAGGTGGAAAATACAGAGCCAGCCAAAATGGGAAGACAAAGAAACAGACCCCAAATGAAAGACCCAGAGAATTCTTCATTAGAACTAGAGGAAATGGAGGCAAGCAATTTATCAGATAGAGAGTTTGGAGTAATGATTATAAGCATACTCAAAAGCATGAAAAAAGATATAGAAGCTATAAAAAAGGACCAGTTAGAAATAAAGAATGCAGTATCTGAAATAAGTAAGACACTGGAAGGAATAATCAGCAGGTTAGATGAAGCAGAGGATCACATCAGTGATTTGGAAGACAAGTTAGAAAATAATACCCAGAGAGAGCAGCAGAAAGAAAAATGAATTTAAGAAAATGAAGAGAGCTTAAGAAACATTTTGGACAACATGAAGTGGAACAACATCTGCATCATGAGAATACCAGAAGGATAAGAGAGTGAGCAAGTGACTGAGAACCTACCTGAAGAAATAATGACTGAAAACTTCCCTAATTTGGTGGTGGAAAAAGACACACAAGTCCAGGGAGCTCAGAGAGTCCCAAACAGGTTGGACCCAAAGAGGCCACCTACACTGTGACACATCATAATTAAAATGCCAAGGCTTAAAGACAAGGAGAGAATCCTAACAATTGCAAGAGAAAACAGATAGTAACTTACAAGAGAGCACCAATTAGACTGTCTTCTGATTCCTCAACACAAACATTTTAGGCCAGAAGGGAAAAATGTGTTATATTCAAGGGAATGAAAAGCAAGGACCTACAACCAAGGCTGCTTTACCTAGCTGGTTATCATTTAAAATTGAAGGAGAAATAAGGAGCTCCCCTGACAAGAAAAAATTAGAGGAGTTTGTTAACGACAACCAACACAACAACAAATGTTAAAGGGCTTGCTTTAAGAAGATGAAAAAGAGAGAAAAAAAAAGAGGAAAACAGTCTAACAATAAAATGGCACTGCATATGTATCTATCAATAATCAACTTAAATATAAATGGCTTAAATGCTCCAACCAAAAGACATAGGGTAGCTGAATGGATAAGAAATCAAGATCCATGTGTATACTGCCTGCATGAGACCCATCTTAGATTGAAAGATACACACAAACTAAAAGTAAAGGGATGGAAAAAGATATATCATGCAAATGAGAGAGAAGAAAAAACTTAGACCTGTATTCAGAAAATTGTAAGACACTGAAGAAAGAAGCAGAAGAAGATACAAATAAATGGAAGCACATACCATGCTCATGGATAGGAAGAATTAACATAATTAAAATGTCCATACTCCCCAAAGCAATATATAGATTCAGTGCAGTTCCTATCAAGATTCTACTGGCATATTTCACAGAACTAGAACAGATATTTTAGAAATTTATATGCAACCACAAATGGCCCTGCATAGCAACAGTGATCCTGAGAAAGAAGAACAAAATTGGAGGAATCATGCTATCTAATATCAAACTGTACTGTTAGGCCATAGTATACAAAGCAGCATGGTACTGGCATAAAAACAAGCACATAGATCAGTGTAACAGAACAGAGGCCAGAAATAAAACCACACCTTTATAGTCAATTAATATTCAACAGAGGAAGCAAGCACATACTATGAGCTGATACTTTATTCAATAAATTGTGTTGGGAAAATTGGACAGATATGTGCAGAAAAATGAAACTAGACCACCTTCTTACATGACACACAAGAATAAATTCAAAATGGATCAAAGACTTAAGTGTTAGACCCGAAACCATAGAAATACTAGAAGAAAACATAGGCAGCAAAATCTCAGAAGTTGCTCATAGCAACTTTTTATTGAATATATCTCCCAGGCAAGGGAAAAAAAGAAAAATAAACAACTGGGACTACATCAAACTAAAAAGTTTTTGTACAGTGAAGGACGTCATCAACAAAATAAAAAGACAACCCACAGGATGGGAGAACATGTTGGCTGATACATCTGATAAGGTATTAATATCTAAAAATTTACAAAGTACTTACAAAACTCAATATCAAAAAAACCCCAAACACCCAATTAAAAAATGGGCAAAGGACCTGAGTAGACACTTCTCCGAAGAGGACATGCAGAGGGCCAATAGACATATGAAAAGTTGCTCAACATCACTAATTATTAGGTAATTGCAAATTAAAGTCACAATGAGATGTCATCTCACTCTTGTCAGAATGGCTATCATCAATAAACAAACAAACAACAAGTGCTGGTGAGGATGTGGATAAAGGGGAACTCTCTTGTACTGTTGGTGGAAATGCAGACTGGTGCCGCCACTGTGGAAAGCAGTATGGAATTCCCTCAAAAAACTACAACTGGAACTGCCTTTTGACTGTGTGATCCCAGTTCTGGGAACATATCTGAAGAAACCCAAAACACAAATTCAAAAGAACATAAACACCCCTGTGTTCACTGCAGCATTATTTACATGCCAAGATATGGAAGCAGCCCAAGTGCCCATCAGTAGATGAGTGGATAAAACAACTATAGGACATTTACACAATGGAATACTACTTAGCCCTAAAAAATAAGAAAATTTTACCCTTTGTGACAGCATGGATGGACCTGGAGAACATTATGTTAAGTGAAATAAGCCTGTCAGAGAAAGACAAATACCATATGATTTCACTCATATGTGGAATCTAATGAAAAAACTGAACTAACAAGGAAAATGGGGACCGACTCATAGATGGTGAGCAGAATGACAGCTAGTGGGGGCGGGTAGGTTAGGGGGTGGAGGGATTGAACAAAAAGGAGAAAGGACTTGGGGACCTGGACAACAGCTTGGTGATTGCTAGGGGAGGGAGTATAAATGGACTAAAAGGTAGTGTAAAAAAAAACAAACAAAGAATAAAGATTAAATGTAAAAAAAAAAGGAAAAGAATAAAGATACAAAAAAGTAAAAGACATTCTTTCTCTAAACTGAAATGATTTCTTCTTTTACAGTTGCATATTTAGTTGATAATATGTCGTTCATTCTCATTGACTGTTTTATAAAGCTTCTCCAGTTATTTACAGGCATGTGTTTGGAGTCGTCTAACAATGAATGGGTCTTTAATGACAAGAATCATATAATTTTTTTTTTTGCATTCCACAAACTGCCTGAGCTAAAGCCTACCTTAAGCTCATCAGAGTAATTCATTTTTATGAAAATCTAATGAAGGCCTTTTGTTTTTCTAAATGCATGAACTGAGTCATGTCTTGGTATTTCCCATATTAATAGGCGACATAATTAACTGTGTTCCAATGTTAAACAAATACAAGCTCTTCTGGGGGAGGATAGTGGTTGTTCTTTAAAGTCATTTTACAAAGTGTAAAGATGACTTTGTCAAGCAGAGTGGGAGGGGCTGTGTTGTCAGTAATTGTGAAGGAACAAAGCCCCGCTGGTGCAGGCATCAGAAAAGCTGCCAAAGCTGAAAAGTACCTGGCTGGGTTTTAAAGGACAGGAATACAATACTCTTACTAAGACACGCTTTATAGAGTCCAATTCACAGCCAAGGAAAACAGCTTTTGGAGCTTTTGGATGTCCATAAACAGCTAGATGAATGCAAGGAAGCCAAAACCAGGGATGAGTGGGGTATTTAAATGCTCAACTTGCTCAGCTGCTACAGTGTCCTCCCTGCACACCAATGCGCTAGCCCCAAGAGAACCAAGGAATGCCTTACGTGTTTGTAATTTATGGAAAATCTACATGTGGAGGACAGATAGAGAACACTAATGCAATAGCCAGTTCTTATGCTATAGGTTATGAAAAAATATCTGGCTTGTTTTCTCAACATGATCATAAAACATGATACTAGAGAGACAGGGAGGACAGTCTAGTAGTGACCCTCAGATAATGCCTTGTGGTCACTCAAGTCCTAGGTGACAATTGCCCGTTGATAAGCCAGTTCAAGTGTTTTCTTAGCCAAGACACTTCAGAAACTTTGCCAAGAGAAAAGGGCATGTGGCAGTAAGTTGTAAAGTGATAAAAAGCAGACATGGGTGGAAAATATTTTATCAAGAAAGATAAAATGGAGAAATTATATGAATATGATAACAGCACAACAAAGAATATTTTATAGAGAAAATTTTGTAATGTTGCCAACTTCTAAGGCAAAATGAATGAAGAGCAAATGGGTTGTATTTCAAACACATACCATTACACTGAGCAACAGTTACATTTTTTGCTACCCGAGTCACATTTTTTGACCGATGCAATAAAATTAGCAAAGTACAGAGAAAAAAATAGGATTAATATTTTTTAAACTTCAAATTTAAAATGGATTTTATGGTTAACTATTCCAGAAAAAAGTTTTTGAAATGTTTTGAATATTGTTCTGGCCACACTCTTTACAACTAGGACAGAAGCCTGAAGTTTCCTATGGTTGTTGAACGTTTGGGTAACCTTAGCTTTTTTTTTTTAATGGAGAGATTTTAGGCTTTAATACATCCATAATTATTAGATTTAATGGCTCATAGTGATTAGAATAGTGTAGTAAGTCTTCATGGATTATAAATTAGGAATGCCTTTTGTGATTACATAGAATTCCTTCTATATATGATGAGGTAGTTCTACATTTAATTATTTCATTTGATTTAACTTCTGTTGGTGGAACCCCAGATTGCAGATAAGATTCATGAAATATGAGACAAAATGATTTTTCTCTAAATCTTTCTGGTTTCCTAATCTCCATGCTTTTGTTCCTCAATTTAAGAACCTTTATTTTGTAAGGATATCAGGTTAGTGGTTATGACCTTACTTCTAGAGTCAAAATTCCAGAATTCAAATCCTGTCTTGATTCTCTTTTTGTTGTAGACCCTCAGGCAAGTAGTTACACCTACTCCCAAGCCCAACTTCCTTATCTCTCAAATGGGGATAAGGGTAGAACCTTCCTCTGTTGTTCTGAAGGTTGTGGTGATAAATCACAGAAAGTACCTAGCAAAACGCTTGGTACATAAGAAGCACTCAAGTCAGTGGTTGTTAGTGTCCTTTGGAGGGGATGGATCTTGGCAGCTCCTTGTGGCACCTCCCACAGTGCTCTGCTCCCTGCAGGTGCTCCATTCATACTTGTTGGCTATTTATTTGATTGATATCTTTTCACATGTTTGTTTTTATATGTAACTTTACTTCTCAAGCCGTTCTTGTTTGGCTAGAGTCAGGATTGGGAGGATGGTGCAAAAAAAAGGCTTGAATTACATTAGAAGTAGGAATAAAAATAGACTGAGCTCCACTAGAGGAGGCTGTGGGATGCCTGCCCGTCAGATTCCTTCCAACTGGAAGAGGCAATGAGAGGTACATACTTTCATCTGAATGGACATTCAGTCTCCGTGCCCCAGGATCTCTCCCCTTTCTGACTCCCTATGTAAATGCGGGGTCCTAATCATTTTCTACATGTTGATGTTTGTGACCACTTTTTAAAATCATTCTTCCTGTTATGCATGATGTTGACCCGCCCATTCTAAGGCTCATAATGCTGCCAAGGTCACTCCCCTGCCGCAGATAATTCTCATTAATGCATATTGGCTCTCATCACCTCAGGGTGCATTTCCTCCCTCATTCGGGACACTGTCTTAGCTTTGCGTCAGTTGTGATAGGCTAGGTTGTGTTGAAGTAACAAACAACCCTCAAATGTCAGAAGCTTACAATAAAGAAGGTGCAACTCTTACACACATTATATGTCTGTCATGGGTCACCTGAGGTCTCTGCCTCATAGCATCACATCCTCCCTCTAAAACGCCAGCTCAGAACATTAGCCAGAACTATAGAATAGGGAAAAATATAACTTGGCGCTATGCACAAGCTATTAAAGCTCCTGCCCACAAGTGTCACTACTTCATTTCTGTTCACATTTCACTGGCCAAAGCAAGTCAAATGTCCAAATTTGACTTCAGCATAATGAAGAATTAAAATCTCCTGCTGGAAGAGAAACTGGGTATTGGGGAGGAGTGGTGCATTCTACAATCGATGCTAAAGGGTGACCACTGTTTTTCTCCTTTTTACTCTCCTCTATTATTTGGTAAAGAAACCCAGTCCAGGTCACTAGCCATTAACTCCAATCTTCATTCTTTCTGCGAGGCTTTGAATACTTTTACACATGTGTGGCCCTTAGATGCTCACCTATGACTTCCAACTTGACCCATGCTAGCTCTCACAGTCATTGTGTAAACTATATTCTTTGGGGGTCTCTTGCCACAAATGCACTTTAATCACATGGGATGTATACAGCTATACCTTGTTTCCCTTTTAATTAACAATAACAACAATGAAAATAGTGAGCACTTGTTATGTGCCATGCACTACTCTAAGTGCTTTATAAGAACTAACACATTTAACCTCCACAATAGTCTTAGGAAGGTAGGTGTAATTATTATCATCATTTTACAGATGGGATGGTTGAGTCACAGAGAGGGCAAGTAAACTACTCAAGGTTATTTGACTAGCAAATATCACTGATATTTGAACCCTGTGGAGTCTGGGTCCAGAATGCATGTGCTTATCCATTTCGCCATGTTGTCTCTTAAAGAAAATGGTTTAAGTAAAATGCTTAGTGCAATGGCTGGGATATATATTAAGTTTCCCATGCTTGATCATTGCTTCTGCTGATGCTGAAGTTGATTAGCTTCACCTTTTCTTTCTTCGAAGGACTGGGATGTATTTTTCATGTAATAACGCTTCAGTCTTCACAGAATTACTGTAAGGCAGCTATGAGCAAGGCGGCACTACCACTGCTTAATAGGAGAAAGTTCAAAACCAGTGGTTACGCACGTAGGTTTGTGTATTCTCTTCTCTGCCATTGATTTGCTGACATTGTGTCATATCCAAAATGCAGTGGGAACTTTACCCAGAAGTGATATAGTTCAATATGAGTGTGCTTATCTCACTGTGTTATTTCTCTGGTTATACAGAAATATGAAGCTAATTTGTAGGTGATATTATACTTTCATCTCGTGCATTATATGCAACCTCTATCCATGTTAATGGGAATTTTTTGTGCTTACTCTAGGGAAAATTGATTCCAATTATAGAGTATAATTTATTCCAACCCCTTGATGGAATAATTTATACTCTTGAGATACTCTTGAAATGTGTAACCAATAGGGATCTCTATTTATACACAAGTTTTTACACATCTTTCAATTAAATAAGAAATCCAAGAGTAAAACCCATCACTCAAGGAAAGCATATGTGTTTGTAACACTCCCGAGAGGTTTTTTTGGTCCATAAACCAATAAATGGATTACACTTACCAGGCAAAATTCTTCTCTCAGGTCCCATGTGGAGCCCCTATTGACTTACCTGTGAGGCGGCTCACAGGGGATGGGAGGTACTTTAGGCTGCAAAGAGAGAAATGGTTATTTTTTCATATAATCAATTTTAAGACTCTAATATTGATTGTTATAAAGAATATATTTATCAGGATACAACCTATTACATGTTTAAATACACATTTATTTGTTTACAGCTACTACAGAAAATAGGCCTTTTAACAAGGAAAAGTGAGTGTGCCTTTTAATTGAAAGGCCTGCATATTTGTGTGTCTTCATATAGACCAATGAAAGAATAGGACAAGCTCTCTGGGTGGATTTCCTTTAGCAGTCATAACAGCACACCTTTAACGTGAGATCAGAGACACTATAATTTTTTTTACCTCAACGTTTCTGGAATTTCATGAAAAACTAAAATGAAAGTTCCTTATACCAAGCATTGCAATTTATTTTTTACTTAAATTGTATTATTTATAATAAAAAATCATCCATGGGAAAAGTGGTGAATATAGATTCTAGTCTGTTTAACATAAATTTTTGAGGTGGCTGCCTTGTAGTAAAATGGTTTAAAAACCCATTATTACTAAGTTTTGTAGTAATTTTTTTTGTAATATTTGGGGAGAAAAGAAAAACATACATTGTCGAGAGTCAGTGTTGGATAGAGAGATTTCGGAATTACGTAGCTCTCTGATATTCAGAATAGCCAAGTATATTTTTGAGAGTTTCAAACCTACAAAGTGATTTACAAACATGTGAGATTATTGCTGGATACAATTTTCCTGAGTATGACCCAAATATTTCTTATAAGCCTTGGAGACCCAACAACACAAGATGCCAGCTCAGTTTCTGAGGAAAAACTATTGTTTCTAATTCAAGACTTTGCAAGTAAGAACATTTATGGCATTAAAAGAACACTTTCAAATTTTGAAATCATTTGTATTTTCTAGTATAGAAATATTTCCAGGGTTTTGGAGGAATAGTAAACCTCATGTTTTGGGAGGTAAATATTTAGATAAGCATATATGACATTTTCTTTTTATATGAGGGTATTTAACACATTAGTGACAGTGACTTTAGGTACTATATAATAAGTAAAAAAATCTTTGTTTCTTAAATATGAAAGATTGAATATGTAAAGCCAACTATAATCCTCCAGGCCATTGTCCCTGCCACTTGGTCAAGTCAGCAGAGCCTGTGAGTGGTTGTTGCTAATAGCCGTGTTCAGATAATGTGTTCGGATTTCTCAGCTTCATCAGCTGGTTATTTTTTCTGAGCCAGCCTGTATTGTTGAAAAACTCAGTGATTTCTCTTTGTTATCTGCTCTTTTAATGTTAAAGATGTTTTCAGCATTTGCTAAAGACACTAAAGCTGGGGACATAGCCCACAGTGACAATCTATAGACAGGTAAGCCCCTGCACAGACATGGCAGGACACACAGCACAGCAGCATACGGTCCCATCGTCCCATCGCTTTCCAGGCCCTAGAAATGTGCTGCACGTCTGCTGGTGCTAATAAAGCAGGGGTGCTCTGGGATTTCTTTCCTGTCCACAGCCCACCCTGTTGCCTTCTCTCCTACGGCTTTCATTTGGACTTTTAATGGAATGTCCAGCTGATGGCTCTGTGACTGTTGACAGGAGCAGAACACAAGAATCCACTACCCTGATCTCTTCTTTTCCAGCGGCGTTTGATTTCTTTTTCTCTGTCTCAGAGAAGCACTTGAGCAAGCTGACCCGAAAAACTTCAATGGAAATGAAGCAGTATGCATACACACACACACACACACACGCACACACACACACACACACATTCCTTCGGCCAATTTAATCTAGTTGAATGCCACCAGGCTTCTTGTAATAAGAAATGTCAAACTTTTATTCATCCTTGAAAAACAGACCAGGAAAAGATACTCTTTTAATTATGTATTTTGGATGTTAACCAGTGACCTCTTAAATTATGAGAAGTCAAGTGCTATGAATTTCATTGAGTTATAATAGGATATTAAGTTTAGGCTTGTGTTAAAAAATTAACTTTTAAAATGATTTTAATATATAAAGAAATAAGAGTAATTCTAGTTTTATGTCTTTATGTTAAAAAAATTTCATAAACAACAAAAAAATTTTCATTTAAATATATTTAATAAATAATACCCAAGTGCTACAACGATAAATCTTCATGACCAGATTCGTTCAGTTTCTTGTTTAAGGTCCCACAAATAGTTAGTGGTAAAGGCAGGGCTTGGGATCTTGATTTCGTGACCCTCAGTTCTGCATTCTTCCCATCCCAGCTTGGAACAAGCTCCAGTGTATCTAAAAGTCTAGAAACCATCCCCAGGGAACAGGCACTGACTACTTTAGTTTTTATTAATAAGATTTAACCAGTATAAGCCAATGACTGTACACAACAAGGGCTTGAGGTGACTGGTGCAGTCATCAAAGTACAAAGAAATGACAGTCCAAGAAACACTAGGTGTTTAATAAGCTTTCATTGAAGGAGATAGAATAACTGAAATGCTCTGGTTGCTGGTCTTGAAATCAGCAAGGTTTCCTCCCAAGTCTTGGTTTGCTACTTAAGAATTTTGAGATCTGAGTGAATTATGTAATTTCTGCTAAATTTCAGTTTCTTCATCTGTAAAGTAGGACTAGAGTGGTGAGGAGGGTTATATGAGATGGTGTTCAGAATTGTGTCTAGCCATAGTAAACACTTACTATTTGTTATTGTTGTCATTTAAAATTATTTTTGTTGTTATAATTATATCAACTTCCATTTACATTGAAACAGAAAATAAATGACCCACGCAGATATATACTTGAAAGCCCCTTATTAGATATATATGATTAGAATTCACATCCTAAAATATACATGGTGATAGTTGAGAATACTCATTTTATTTTAAACAAATATTTATATAACATTTACTATATACCAAGCATTATTCTAACCACTTTACAAATATTAACTTATTTATCTTCGTAACAACTTTATGAAGTAGATATCATTATCCTCTTTATTTCAAGATGGGTAAACTGAGGAAGGGAGAGGCCGGTAGGTGAAGGAGTCAGAATTCAAAACATTGACAGTGTGGTTCGAGTTTCTGTGTGCTTAACTACCACCTGCCCTGCCTCGCGTGGAAGGATCGGCTCGCAGTGTGGCACTGTCATGCTTAACTGTGGGCACATGACATTCCAAAACGAGAAGAAGTTGGATTTAAAAGGCAATGTAGAAATAGAACCCTAATTACATAAATATCTTTGAAGCACTAGTGTAAACAATCTACTATTTCAAAAGAAAAATAGCACAGTTGAAAAACTGTGTCTATTGAGATGGTATAAAATAAATCATTATAAGAAATGCTTGGAGGTAGTATGTATATGAACATAATGTATATTCTCCGTGTATAAATATTTACAAACTTTTCCTATTTGTTGGCTCCACTGTTATGTATATGTGTATTTGTAACATCACATGCAAATGTGAGGATTTAACATATGGCTAAAATAACTTTTGAATGTTTTTACCTTTAGTCTCTAGTATAATTTTAACAAATGACTAATTTCCATATGCAATTATTATGACAATACAACATAGAATTTTTTTCTAAGCTAAAATATGGGCAAGTGTGATAAATACAGAAACATACTTTTTTTTGCAGGGTTCTTACATTTAATTATACTTCTCATCTGCATTCTATTAAATGTTACTAGTTATTATTTGGCAATAAAATGCATTATTGAGAATGCTAATCAAGTTTATATTTGTATGATAATTCAGTTAGAAATCTTTTCATGTGATCAAGATGATGAGTTTGCAGCTTATAGAGTAGGAATCTTTCTCTATATGAATTAGTAGTTTGTTACTTTATGTTTTAAGTTAAACTAAGTAGAAATAGCTGACTTTTAAAAATGAAATCTTGTTATCTGTGAATGTACTGAAAAATACTACTGAGAATTTTCTCTTTAAACTTAGCTAGCAATATGCTTACAGGCATATATGATGGGACATTGCATATAGAAAATTTGTCCTGACTTATTCTTTTGTTGCTGGAAACAAGTGACAGTTCTAGCTAAGAGTTTAACTTTACTGCAGATGATCCAGCAGTTGCTGTTTGTAAATGTCAATAGTAAGGTTGTAAGAAATAGAAAAAATCGCTGGTGCTCACTGAATGAAGACCGATAGTAAGCCTTGTTCGCATTTCCAAGTTTTTATCGCTAACTTACTATCATTTTTCTCTCCAAGCAAATGAATCATTTTAAATAGAAGCAAACTGATCCTCCCATTAGCAAGTCTAAATCGGTAAGGCAACATCTATTTTCAGAATCTTTGTAGCTATAAAGGGATCTTTACAGTTTGCAATGCTTTGCTCTGTCCCAAAATGACAGCATTCTGTTACAAATAGATTATTTGAGCCTTGGTGCCAGCGTCTCTATTGTGGAACCTTTGGTTGGGAAAGCCGACAGCTGGGAGGAGTTCAGTGTTTTGAAGGTTACGATCACAGCAGTTTCATAAGTGCTTTATTTCAGTTCTGTTCTGGCTGCAGAAGGGACAGGTGCGGTCTGGTTCTGATTTCACTGGTCTTAATTTCTTATCTGACCTGGTAGTTAATCAAGGGCATGGGAGAAAGAGAACAAGGGAGAGATAGATGGGTGGGAGAAGGGAGTGGGGGCTATAGCTGAAGGGGGAGGGGTGCTTGCGTCTGTGAGCGGTTGTGTGTGTGTGTGTGTGTGTGTGTGTGTGTGTGTGTGTGTGTGGTGCTAAGCATCTGACTTTTCTCATCCAGGAGCTGGCAGCTCTGCCTATCATCCCGCACTTCTGTGTGTACGAATGCTGCATGTTCTTCTTTTCCAAAGGGTCTTCTGTAGGATTTCATTTGCAGAGCACAGAGGGCAATATCTAGGGTAATTCCTGGGCTTAGTGGCTGTGATCTTTTGTCAACTCTCCTTGTGAGAGAAATTAAACTTGGTCTGAGCACCCATAATCGCAGGGAGTGCAGCGCCATTCCTGGCCAATGGGTGGGAAACAATACACCCACAAGTATTCAAGAGAGGGAGAAATGAGATGTCATAACATAATGAGAATATTTTCATAAATCTTCAAATTTCTCAGTAACAGAGAATTCCCACTTCAGTAAAAGGCTTTAAGCAGATTTATCAAGTCTTCAAGAAAAATATTCTTACTTTTATGAGATTTGACTCCCTATGCTAAAATGAGATATATATAAAAAAGGAGAACAACCTTGCAAAAGGAGAAAAACTATTGAAAAGGTGGAGTTAATATAACACTAGCCACTGGTCTTTTGATGGGATACTGGATAATGCCTACCACACACAGTGAACAAAGTCTGAGAACAAACACGAGTACTGAATTATACCTCTGAATGTGTGGAAGGAATATACTGGCCTATTCTACGCTTTCTAAAATAGTAGCCCATTTTCATGAGTTTCATAGCTTTTTATAATTGTCAAGCAATTTCATGCCATTTCATTTCATTTCAATTTCATTTCATTATTTCATTTCAATACAATCAAATAATAATAGTTTTCACTTAAGGCATTTGTCAGAAATATAGCTTTCATAATTGCAAATGGATTTCCTACAGGATGTCCTAAGTATGGTTGAGCAGTGCATGCTGGGATATAAGCACACTAGGCTATGCCTGTGCATATCACCCTGTATATTTTTTTTATCTCTGAGACCTAAACAGGTATGTTAAGATAGGGACAACTTTACTCATGGTTAGTAGTTAATAAATATTTTTAGGGTTTTTTTTTTGTGTGTGTGCTTTTGTGTGTTGAGTTCAGAATTTTCTAAATCTACTTGTTGCAGATCAGTCCAAAGTGTTATGTGGAGAACATTTTCAGTGGATGGAAAACTGGGACTTCTCTCAGTTTGAATATCTTAGAATTGAACCAATGTTTGGACATCCCTCAAAGTGGAAAGCACATTGGAGGTACTTTTCATGCCAACATGTTATACCCTTGACCTTGGAGGTAAACTGGTTCTGAAACCAATCTCAAGACTTAGGTTGTAACTGTGATTGTGATCCCATTGGTATTCATATTAACATGTTGCCTGTTCTCTGAGAAGGCCATGCTTATCTTTGGGAAAGTACAAGTACTTGGCATGCTTGAGGAAAGAAGGCAGATCTGTGGCCTTTAGACTAAATTCGGATCAAAGAGCAAAACTTCAGGGAGCAAAATTCAGTATTAATTCCGTATTCTAAATCATCTACTAAAGTTTGGTGACTAGAGTTATATAGTATGCTGATCCCCAACAGTACATCTTAGAATAAAAATACTTATAATTAATTTTTATATTTTGAATGAGATTAGAAAAATTCTAGTTATCATGCACCAAAATCTTGTTTCAGGTGCCTTAAATAGGCCTTTTCTCTGTAGCTTTGAAGGAAAACAAGATCCCTGACAGTGGAAACAGAGGCAATGCTATAAAATCAGGGATAATTTGCAGCCAGACAACTCTAAAATAAATAAAAAAGTGCTTACTTCAGATAATGATAAAGTGTATGGCAGAGAGAGTGAAAGAATAAAATATATGTGATGCTTACAGTTAATTTAGAGAAATATGTTCTCCATATATACACTTGTTATCTTTAAACTGTAAGCCTCAGTCAGCCCAGTCAGCTCAGGATGGAGCGATCTCCACACTCAGAGCAGACTCTGGTCTCTTTCATCTCTGTGATCCCTCATCGTACAGCAGCAGTGACTGTACAAACCAGCATATACAATGTGCATTTTGGGAATCGCTGTTATTAAAAAGAAAACATACATTTTTTCCCCTTAATTAAAGTAGCCCCAAATTATAGGCAAGGTATGTTTAGACAAGGTAAGTTGCAGGTCTACTATTTTTAGGAAGAAGGAAGTAGTTTGTTTACTTTGAGCCCTCTGTTCATACCATGAGTCCTCTCCTCTGGCCAGATGCAGCATCTCTCTCATTTAATCATCGGGGCACTATGTTACATGTGGAGTTTGGAAGAATGAAAGATTTCCAAAGGGCTCTCTGCTTATATGGTATTTTATAATACTGATATTTGTAAATGGACCTGATAACTCCTAATTGTCTTTGTGTTCTCTGGCATGGTGATGGTGTAGACAAAGAACTTTAATTCCATAGATTGTTTAAATATCATGGAACAACTTGACTCTGATAACATGATGGGAGATGGAGAAGATCAAGGGATAGAGATCAACTTCTCACTTTCCTGAGATAAATGTATGTTCCAAAGAAACATGTTATGTGAACTTCTTATTTTAAAACTTTCTTATTTGATGTTTGAATCCTGTCAACTTGCTTAAAGAAAAATATTTTCTCCTAAGTATTTTCTATTTGATTGGAATTTGTTTTCTCCTTCCAAGTTAATAGGAATCTATTGATATTTATGTGCTATATTGTCACCTTACCCACCATACTTTTGTCTGGTGAAGTTTGGGAAGCATGCTGAACTCAGGAAAGTTTGGTGTCATAAAACAAGAGGAGAAAAAAAATGAAAAGTTAAAAGTGACTTTTAAGAAAAAAGTCATTCATATACATTTTAGGTTTGTTTATTGTTAAGTTTTTAATTATGGTATATTTCAAATGTTAGACAGAATAGTATAACAAATTACCAGGTATCCATCAGTGAACTCCAAAGGATTTGCAACTCATGGCTAATCTTGTAACATTTGTTACCTTACCTTTTACTCACATATTACTTTGAAGAAAGTTTTAGATATCATATTTCATTTGTAAATGTTTTACAAATTATTCCTAAAAGATAAGTATCTTTTAAAAACATAACTACAATATCATTATCATACCTAAACATTAGTAATAATTTCTTAATATGGTTAAATACTTAAGCATTGTTTACATTTCCAATTGTATCATAAAAATCATAATATTTTACTTTGTTTTTTGAATTGGAATTACAAACTATCCATATATAGAAATTGGTTAATATTTCTTTTAAAATGATTAACCAAAACTTTCTTTTTCATCTTGCTCTCTTTTTCCTCTTTGTAGTTTATTTGTTCAAGAAACTGTGTGTTTTTACTCTATTGATTACATCCCTGTAGTGTCTTTGAATATTTTCTTCTCTCGTATGTGTTTTGAGTCAGATTAAGATTGTATCTTTAAGTTATTTCACTTTTTGTACTGTATTCTTATTTATAAACATAGTGCACCAGTGTAGTTTTTTAAGTGAAACATTTAAGATATTTTAAAATCCTTGACCCTCTTGTTGTAATACTGGTGATTCTCAAAGAGTGGTCTCTGGACTAGAATTAGCATCACCTGGGAACTTTTTAGATATGTAGATTCTCAGGCCCAGCTCCAGACCTATTGACTCAGAGACTTTGGGGGTGAGACCCAGCAGTTTATGTTTTAACAAGCCAGTCAGATGGTTCTGATGAAAGTTATAGACTATTAGCACTCATTTGTTGGCTGATTGTCTTTTTTAGAATTAAAAAAGTTTTGGTATGTATAAAGAAACAATTGTGTAAGCTATTCCTTGAATATATAGCCAAATAAGTTATTATTTTTATTAATAATACCATTGTTTTGCTAAATAAAATGTGTCCCTTCTAATTCTTCCTTCTTTAACCCAATGTATGACCCTAATTCTTCAACTTCCCCAGTGAAAAGAAGATAAGAAATCCAGTAAATAGAGTTTGAATGCACACTATAATGCATACAGTCAATAACATTGTACCATAATTATGTAATGTGATAGGTATCATTACATGGCAATCATATTACAATATATAAATGTATCAAAGTAACATACTCTACACCTTAAATTTATATACTGTTACATGTCAAATTTATTCAATTAAAGATAAAAATAAATTCAGTAAAGAATCAGAATTATTAATTTTCCAGGATTCTGTTAAATTTGCCAGCACCGTATTTAATACGGCTGCTGCTGTTAACTCTCACTGCTGCTTCTTTTCGCTGTCATGACCTGACTAACACACAACTTCCCATTACTCCTGGAGCAAATCCAAGATTCTTACTCTGTACTTCAAAGACCTACACCCCTGTGCCTTAGTTCCATCCATGCTTACATGTAACATTTTAACTGTCCATTCTGCTTAATTTTTATTGGCTTCCCCTTAGAAGAGCTTTCTTAAAAAGTTCTGTTACCTAAGTACCCAAGAATTTATATATTCCATTATATCCCACATCTGGTCTTTTAAAAAGTCTTCCTAGATTAACCATATAATCTGAAAGTGGAACTCATTCTTGACTAACACAGTATTTCCCAGAAGCTTCATAGTCCTAGACATACAGTAGCATCATCGCATGAATTTATAGACAACGAAGCAGCAGTGTAAAGATTCGAAGCATGGACCCACGGGTTTGAATCTTCCCCTGACTACTTACTATCTGTTAGCCTTAACTTCTTCATCTGAAACACAGTGAAAATAATAGTACCAACCTCATTGAGTTGTTATGAGGATTAAATAATTAACTACATGTAATATGCTGTGAAGAGTGCCTAGAAAATAGTTATCCTTCACTCTCTTATTATTTTATTTGATCACATAATTCCTAGGTAATTCTTGAAGGTTTGAAATTATGCCATTGGATTTCTGTTAAAATAACATTTTTAAAATTCAGTGCCACCTGCAACCTGGTGCTTCTTGAATTTAGTGGTATTCAAAATGCAAATCCTTGAAATACAATGGCAGAAAAATATAATTCAGAGTAATGTGCAGGATCTACATACAAAGTTTGTAATCATGTATCAAAGGAAAAGAAAGCCTTGTAGCTAGCATATATGATGTAATGTAATGTAATATAATACAGACTTTTACAAGCCTCTTATGTACTGTAAAAACAGGTAGTTTACAAAAATGTACCTCAGTTCTCTAGTTAGGCTGCTTTGGGTACAGGAGGAAATCAGTGACCTATTCTATCATCACTTGCAAATCGTAACAATTACTTGTGTTGAAAGGTTTCAAAGTCTAACTAGTAGTTAACAAAGAAAGCTTGAAAACTGAGACAAAGTGTTAATGGTCATGTGAAGGTAAATCTAAAGGCATACTGACAGTTACAATTATTACTCCTGGCAATATGGTTTTAGCAGGTCAAATATTGTAATTGGTTATAGTACTTGGGTTTGCTACACTATGATACAAATAAAACTAATTATGAAATATATGTAATTTATAATATATATGGCTTATTTCCTATATGTCTGATATTGGTCAACATTAAATCACATTATCAAACATGCCAATAGACTAACCCTAAGATTGTCATTTTTGTAATTTACACAAAAAATTTAACTCCTTTATGGCTTTCAGATCAAATAATTTTTTGAAGGATTTCATTAATTCATATTCTGAAGGCTTGCCACTCGATTCCATAAAATGTTGTTGTGTACATGCAAGTGAATTATTTGCATAGCTTCTGTGGGGATCCCCTGGCTCTCTTTTGACCCAGAATTAGGACCTGTCTTCCCATTTGGGAGGTGCGATCAGCACCCAGGACCACAATCCACAGCCCATATGCAGGTTATGTGACTTTAGTTGCCTTCCGAAGACAATTTGGATGAAAGGACTTAAAGGGCCACAGGTTAGTTTTCTTTTTAGTGGCTCACAAAGATGTGGGGAGGAAAGGAGTATTTCTGAAATACTTGCTCTGGAAATAATTAAAAGAAAATGAGTCTTTTAAAAAAGTTAGTTGAGAATCTTTCTCAGAAAGAAAGATTAAGATAGATAAAATGGAGACATTATAATTTGTCATGAGATTGTTAATGAGGATGAAATATGCTTGTGTTTATAAAAGGTTCAGCATAATGTGTGGTAGGCAGTAAGTACAGTTAGTTATGAGGTTGCCTAACAAAGCTTTTTAAGGTAGAGTGGGCTGGTGAGTACACATCTCTTCCCCTTTTAGCCTCTCATTTCTGTTTGCCCTTCTTTTTATTCTCCAACTG
This sequence comes from Mormoops blainvillei, assembly GCA_004026545.1. Taxonomy (NCBI): domain Eukaryota; kingdom Metazoa; phylum Chordata; class Mammalia; order Chiroptera; family Mormoopidae; genus Mormoops; species Mormoops blainvillei. Next base: position 185,968 of record PVJD01000948.1, on the reverse strand, counting down.
CTCTCAGACTTGTGAGTTGATTCCCATAGGTTCCAGGTAGTAAGGTCCATGTGCATTTGACAGCTATTATATAGTTGTCCAATTATATATTTTTCTAAGTTTCAGGGACTCGAATTACAATATTTTATAAAAATCTTACTATTTTGGATAGATGTGTAATCAATCTAGGAGTTATAGATAGACTGAACATGGAAATTAACACATTGACATATGTGTATGTACATATATGTGTATGCATATATACACATATGCATGCACACATGTACATATATACATGCATACAATGTGTCAAAGAGATTTTGAGCTGAAAACAAACCATCGTCCAACAGGTGATCATGGGGCAAACCATGAATTTTTAAGATGGGAAAAAGGGGATGAGGATATAATACTATGTTATCACTTTGTATTTAGTGTTAATTGTCATAGGAATAGAAGCCTTGTAGTATGGAGGCAAGAGTGTGTACATTTAAAATTTTTATGCCAATAATAAAATAAATATATCTCATGCATTAAAGTCTACAAAGTGTATTGTATTTGCTGGAGCAGGTCACATTCTTAGGGGAAATTCTATTTCCTGCAGTTGTATCTTTATATCACCCAAAATACTTGTGAGAACCAATTAGTGTCCACAACTTTCCATGTTCTTGTTAAGTGAACCTGGCACAGGAGCATCCAGCTAATCCTTTGGCAGCCTTGTGTGAAGTACTTCGGAAGCCTGGTATATCCTTGCTCCAACCTTATGGCACTTGAGCCAACTCTGGCTACTGGCTATTGGCCCTTTATTGTGCACGGGTGAATTTCTGGCACAAAATGAGTCATGGATATTAATGAGCAAGGGATACAAAGTCACTTACTGAGCTCTCCTTTTAGTCCTAATCTTTAGACCTTCTGAAAAATTGTCCTCAACTTCATAAACATATGGACAAGAACCTCCTTAAACAGGAAGTACTCAATTGTATAAAGTGCAAAAATGAGCCAATACTGTCATTAGAAATAAAATATTCTCAAACAAGAGCCCACTGATTAAGTGCAGAATGCTGGAAATAAGCTGCCTGATTTGGAATCAAATCGGACATCCTTTGGTCCACTTGTCTCTGTGCCCACCTATCATGTTCACCATCTTATGGGTGCCCAGGAACCCTGGGATGCCTTCTCATGGCCTTTGATAGTAGAGTTGTGGGGCAACCAACTAGTACCACAAGAGATCTTGTCACCCTTAAATATCACATCATTAAGGAAGTGGGAGTGATGCAGGTGGTAGAAGGGGTGCTCCTCAGAAGGACAGGAGCACATATGGCTGCCTCTTTTTTAACGGGAAAGAAAGGTCAGCAAGTGGGTCTGACAAGGGCAGGCAGGTCTGAGTTCTGGTCCAACTTTCCCATTGACTCTCTGCAACCTTAATCAAATTACTTGACCTTTCCTATCTCCGTTTTCTCACCTGTGAAATGGCGATAATAACAGCGCTCACCTCAGAGGGCCATTATGAGGATTCAAGGAGATAATGAATGTAGAGCATTGAGCACACTGCCTGGCTCATACATGATAAGCCTGTAACACATGTTAGCTAATAAATACTCCCTTGTTCTTTGATGCTATCCTGGAAGTATAGATGCTGCCAATTGGTTCTTTCTAAAAATTTTGTCTCTAAATAAAGGTAAAAACCACATTGAGTAAATTTGGAAGAGGCAAAATTCCCTGGGACTAGCAGAAAGCCTCCTGAGTGTATGAAACTTGACTTTGCTGCATAAATCTTTTGATGAAGAACTGATGAAATTGTAATAAATGATACATTAACACTTATAAATTCACCTTTATTAGGTTTGCCAGATAAAAATATAAGACACTCAGTTAAATTTAAATTTTAGGTAAACAATAAATAATCTTTTAGTATAAGTAGGTACCAAATACTACATAGACTGTAGTTATGCTACAAATGATGGACTTTTATTTGTAATTCAAATTTAACTGGGTGTTCCTTCTTTGCTTCTCTGTGGCTATTCTTCCAATTTAGAAATGCTTCAGGGACCTGTTCCCCATCCCTGCTTCACCTTCAAACCTCCGAGACGTTTGGGATTCCCATGGGGCAGAGTGGTCCCTGATGCTGGTTGGACCCCTTGGAGCTGGGCAAGAAGTAGGAAGATCATGTATTATTTTGGAGTTCAAAGGAAGAAAAATAATGTTGGACTCTAGGACCCACTCTGACATAGAAGGAATGGATGCCCTTCCTTTTATCAGTTTAATTGAACCAACTGAGATTGATCTCCTACTAATCACTCACTTCCATTTGGATCTCTGTGACGCTCTACCCAGGCTTCCACAGAAGACCAGTTTCAAAGGAAGAACATTTATGACTCATGCTACAAAGCTATTTATAGATGGCTTTTTTCAGATTATGTCAAAGTCAGCAACATATCAGCAGATGTCGTACTGTATACTGAGACAGATTTGGAAGAGAGCATGGACAAAATTGAAACCATCAGTGTTCATGAAGTTAAGGAAGTTGCAGGAATCAAGTTTTGATGCTACCACTTGGGCCTTGTTCTAGGAGCTGCTGTGTTCACAACTGAGATTGTAGGTGTGAAGCTTTTGTAATACAGGTGATTTCTCAAGACAAAAGATAGACACTTAATGGCAGTGTCTAATGACACGTAATAGACACTTAACTTCCTGACATTAAACTGATATTCTTATCATTGAATGTGTTTATGGGGCCTGTACCCATGAGAAGTGTGAAGAGTGAGAAGCGAGAAGTGAGATTTTGTAACGCGATTCACGATATTGTAAACAGAGGAGGCAGAGGGCTCATTCTTGTCTTTGCTCTTGGAAGGGCTTTCGAGCTGCTTTTCATTTTAGGTGAGTACTGGCAGAATCACCCAGAACTCTATATTTCAATGAGTTATTTTTGGCCAAGTAGTATGTGGCTGTGTACCAGACATATGTACATGCCATGAATGACAAAATCCACAAACAGATCAACATCAGACACATTAGTAACATTAAGAGCATGGATCATTTTGATGAAATTGGTCCTAGCATTGTAATGGCCCTCCCGGGCATGATGCGAAGTGGCTTACCCAGAGAGCTCTTTGAAAGCTGGTTCACTGATAATAGGAGTGGCATCTTCATAGCAGGGTGCTGTGTAGAAGGGCACTTGCCAAGCATATCATGTCTGAACCTGAAGAGATCACTACCGTGCCTGGATTGAAGCTACCATTGAAAATGTCTGTTGATTATATCTTTTTTTTCTCTGCTCACACAGATGACTAGCAAACTAGTGAATTTATTCTCGCTTCGGAATCCCTCATATGATTGTAGTCCATGAAATGGCCAGATTGAAAGCAGCCCTGATTGGGGAATATGAAGATAATGATGAAGTTTACGTTGAGGTTCATAATCCTCAGAATATAGAAGCAGTGACCTTGAACTCCAGGTGAGAAAAATTAGCCAAGATCATGGACTTTTTGGCTGACAGAAAACTGAAACAAGGCCAGCGGGTCTCGGGAATACTCATTAAAGGAAACTTTCGTTATCACATTCTTTCTCATCATGATCTCTCCAATTATGCTGACTTGGCTATGTGCACCATGAAACAGCCCCAAACCATTCTGTATACTGGCCCATTTACTTTGCCGTACCAGCTACAGAAATCAAGAGGTGATACAGAAGAATTAGAAGTTCAAGAAAAACCTGTTTTGAAAGTATTCAAAAATATTACTGTAATACAGGAACCAGGGATGGTGATATTAGAATGGTTAGCAAACCCCTCCAATGATATGTATGCAGATACAGTAACAACCATGATATTAGAAGTTCAGTCAAACTTCAAAATAAGGAAAGGCGCAGGACAAAAGGTCTCTAAAAAAATTAGGAATGCACATTTGCAGCAAGAGATTGGAGATCATGCTCCAGGGTATATTTGGAGGAGACTGTCTGAGTATATAAAATATGATTCTACTCTTAGTGTCACAGTGGACAGAAACACTGCTAATATAAACCCGGAGACATGAACTGTAGTGTGAGAAAAGAAGTGAAGATGATGAATCTCTCCAAGAAATGATGAAACTGGCCGCACAGAGACTGTGTGAGGCCCTTCCGCCAGTTCCCCGAGGATCTTCTGTCTCTGGATATGCTGAAACTTTTGGTAATGCTCGCGTTTACTTCTGTTACTTAAAATGAAATACATTAGTTTCTCTGTGGTAGCCTATTTACTTTTGACATCAAATGGCTTTTATTCCAACAGCTTGAATACCATTAAATTACCAACTAGCTTGTCTATTACTTCAGAACTGCTAAATAAACTGATATTTTAGAATTTATTGATTCCATTTCTAGGCATATATGCAGTTCCCAATAAAACCTCAAACATCTGCTCATAGCAACTGAAAAAAAATTTGACTGAGTGTCCTGCACTTTAATTATCTAAATCTGGAAATTCTAACCTTTATATTCACTCCTTTCTGATATGGTGTTTCATTTTGTTCTTTTCTTATAGATATTTTTTCTCATAAATGGTAATTTATCAACTTTTTCTGCCTCAATAATGTTAAATTGTGTATAAAGTATTAACATAATTTAGAATTTTATGAGATGAGAAAAATTTATGAGATGCAAATTAAAAGAAAGGCTAACTAAATCCAAGCTTCAATTACATAATGACACTTCTCATGTTTCAGATAAACTTGGTTCTAATCTGATTATAACAGTACAACAGTCAGTAATGAACATAATGAGGAATAAATAATCATCCAGGGGAAATAGGAATTCTTGCCAAACACGATGGTTTTGATATGTTAAGAGTACAAACCCAAGAAAAGATAAATTTTCTAAGTTTCACATTTGTATTATTTTCTCTGGTAGTGTTATTCATGTTTTTATTTGGGGGGGCATATTTATAATATGATTATTAACATTTCAATATTTAAGAATCTGTTATTATTTTTATTATTCAAATGGCACCAAAAATTTAGTCTGAACTCAACAAGTCTGAAGGCAAAAATTGCCATTATATTAAGCAGTTTTAGGGTCATTGTTATTCTGAAACCAATATGTTATAAACTAATATTTTTAAGTAGAAGAACTGTAGTTTTTTACTTGTTGGAGATGCTTATCTGCTGCTGTGAGATGACACTAGATAAATACCCATTTGTGTAATTCTTTGTGGCAGCACAAGCTTTATTTATACCAGGATCTAATTCTTGAAATCGAGACCTGTGTTTTCTTTTGCCTATTTTAGTTTTGTAAATTGTCACAATCCACAACTCCTTAAAATTAGAGAAAATCTCCAGAATTCCTGACAGGAAAATTAAATTATATTCCTTGAGCCTATACATAGTTCAAACAAGACAATTGTGTAGTCTTAAAGGTAGTTATGGTTGTTAAGGCTTGTACAGCAATTTTAAATAAGATGACATCAAGGATCATTACATAAGCACCTAAGTATATATTTTAGATAATATATATTAAACACCAATGTTTGTTAAGTCCTCTATTATCCAGAATTTTACAGCCTAGTGGGGGTGATGCACATAACAGAAGAGACAAGAACATTAATAAGTAGGTGCTAGCATTTTTAAAATGTTAATGGGGAGAGTAGTTAACTATGCTTAGAAATGTCAGTGAGGGCTGCGCAGGGTGCCTGGTGGATGAACAAACGACTGACTGACAGAGAAGTAGAAATTTACCAAACTGAACTGCAGGGTTTTGGGGAAACAGAGGAAAAACAAGTTTTACAGGCAGGTATAAGGGCATATGTCAAAGCATGGAAGCTTGAAATTATAGAGTTCATTTGGGAATTATAAATTAGCTATGTATAGATTGAATAAAAGAGAGTGACAGGCCAGAAAATTGAAAAGGCCTCTTTATGCCATGCAAAGAAGGAAGTGACAAGAAAGGAACCTTGATGAATTTTGAGCAGGAACATAACACGATAATATTTGCAATTTAGACTGAAACTGAAAGGTTTGTCAAAACAGTAAGGGAGTGGGGGATGCCTAGTGCAAAACTTGGGGGTTTTATTTTATTTTATATTTTAATAAATCCGATAAATCCTGGCTAAATTGGCAGTAATAAAAAATAATGTTCATAGTGATAAAAAATACAATTCGATGTCCTAAGATGTAACTCTTTATGATCACAGTCTGCCAGGTAGTGTTTTAGTTTTGTTTGTTTGTTTTTAAATGGAGATATAATTGACACATGACATTGTATAATTTTAAGCTTTAGCTCTTTAATATGGGTAATTTCGCTAATCTCTGCATCAATCCTGTGACTCACAATTATTATCATCACCATTTACAGATGAGAAAACTTAGGTCTGGAAAAGCCAATAAACCTGCCCTGGGTCACACAGCTACTAAAGGCAAGCAATATGATTCCAGAGCCTGAACTCCTGACTCATGCACTATTTAGCTAGTTCCTCACTTGACTATTGTCTCCCAAGTGCCCCCCGTGCCGCCTCTGCCTGTGGATACACATGGGCTCCTTAAAGCCGACATTCCCAAAATGCATTGTTTTTTTCCCTGCCTGCTGCACAAGACCCTTACATTGCACTTGGTTATTTATGGTCATCCCCAGAGGCTGTCTCATGTGAAACCTGGAACTACCTGCTCATGTTCTCTCTGGGAATCCATCCATAGGTCACACAGCCCCAAACTTGTATGTATCACAGTTTAAGCTCTTGCTGGAATCGCCACCTCGTTATTACATACCAACTCCCAGGGGAAACTTGCCTGCCTTTGAATGAAAATTCTGGCCTGCGGACTAAAGCTATTGTGTTTTATATGTTTAGCTATGTTAAGATGTAGTTATTAGTTTATAGACTTAAAAAATAGAACTAAAATAATTCTCTCTACAAATTCCTTCTGTTGCTTTCCTATCTTCTCACCACCTTGAGAGAAGAAAAAGTCCCACTTAAATTACAGAAGGAGGTGTTAGGAAAAATTATAGGATATTTTTCACTAATTTGGAAATTCATATCTTAAAAAAGAGACTCAGAACAAGTTACCATTTTTTAAATCTCAGACCTAAGAGTAGAAATAAATTTTGAGTTACTGTCATACTTCACATTTCAGTCAAAACATTGTTTAATCAAAGAAATCTTTACTTTGGTCAATACTTTGGGTTTTAGCTCTCATTTTTCCTTTATGGAACATATCTGGCTAAAATTATATAACTAATTGCCTAGTATATGGTTCAATGCTTATTTATTCCAATCAAATGGTAGCTTTTGAAGGAAAGAATATTTTTTTGTTTCAGACACTATTGTCTCATTAGCCCTGAATACAGTGCCGTACTTTGGCAGACTCTCAATAAATACTTATTGCACACAAAGAAGAATGAGTGAGCAAATGAACTGATAAGGGTGGTTTCTAGCCTTCATACATTGTAGGTTCTTGATGAGTAGGAGACGATGACCTCTGGCATAACATTTTGGAAGAAGGGTGTTATAATCTGAAATGTATGGGCCGCATCAGGTGTGATTATGGATCAAGATAGAATGTCCCATGATAACTAACCTGAAACAAGGCTTAAATCAATGTCTCAGTATTTTTTAAGTTCCTTGGATCAATAGCAGCATCAGAGAAGGAGATTTCTTTCAGTTGGAAGGAAGCCTTTATTAATGTACTTTTTTGTTTAATTGTTTCTATAAGACAATTTCAACAAGTTCTGTACCAATTGCTTGCTTGTGAGTGATTTGTAGAAAGAAGGCTTGCACCTTATCCTTAGTGATAACTCCAAATAGCTTTATAATACCCAGACTCTCACAGTTCCTAAAGAGCAGTCCAGACTTTATAGCTCCACCATGTGAAAATCCTTTAAATAACTGCATATGATTTAAATATTATTTCTGGCATATTTGATGACTTCCATCTCTGCTCTGAATCACCAATAGCTTTATTTGACATAACTGTAGATTTGAAAAGCAGAATCTGTAAGAATCCTGGGAACGATAAGTCCTGTCAAAAGGAATTTGAAATTATCTGTTCTTTTTGCAGTGGAAATCAAATCATTTGAACTGAATTCTAGAAAACAGTATTGAGGACCTACTCCATGTCTGGGCTCTGGACTACCTAGAGATGTGTTGAATGGTTACTAATATCAATGTTCTTATAATGTGTACATTTCAGGTTGAAATGTACCTTCTGCTATATGTTGTCCTGGTACAACATCTGATATTTAAGAAGCCATGAAACACTTAGCATACTTGGCAGGTGACGTAAAATAATATCATGGGCCTTTATAGAAGAACCTCAAGAATTAATTTGTCTAAGGTTTACTAACAGGTCAAAAGGAAAACTAGGAGGAGAACAAATGACATCTTTACTAGCATGTCATCATCACAATTCATTGTGCATGAAAAGTGTTTCTTTCAATTTATCATGCTTCAGTCACTCACACACACACCCTCCTTTATTTCAGACATCTACGAGAATGATGCAGTGTCTTTTCATTTCATGGAGTATTAGTCCTTCCAGAGGGAGTGGGCAGAGTCAGTGCAAAGAAGTGAAACCAAAATCAATCTGTTTGGTTGCTCACTCAACTTTAGTCTAATGAATGCTCTCCCCCTTGCCCTAATTCCATCATCCATCTTTTCTCCGTGAAGAAGGGGCAACGGAGATTATAATTTAACTTTGATTCTACCTGGGTCAGAACTATATTTTCTTTCATGCCTCCCTTCTCCTCTGAAAGACACCACAGAAGTGAAGGATTGTTATTCAAAGAACGTAACCATTGGCCTTCCAAAGTTATGGTACGAGCGGGGTTTTTCAGAGTCAGTGAAAAGGAAATGTTGCTGACAGCACGCTAATATTGGAAACAGTAGCTCCGGAGTTATAACTACCTCTTGTTTTGTTGTGTTGGATCAAGAGGAAACATGATGTTGATTTTGTTTGTAAGAGAAGTCGCCTTTGCCTCTGCTGGGATCACTCCAAGAGCTGAGATAGAATGAAAGCACTAAAGGAAGTGACAGTGATGAGTACAGCCTCAGCTGGCACAACTTCAAAACATTTCAGAGGATAGTGTTCCAAAGAGATATTGCAGTGTAGCTCCAGTAAGTGCTATACAAATAGATTTAGTGCTGCTCTACAGGAGGTGAAATAAGTTGGAGGAATAGAAAATGAACAAAAACAATACCAACAACAAAACCCTTTGGTAAATAACTTATGGCATGACACAGCTAAACTGCAGAATTGTAAGCCAGCAAAATCTTCCCAATGTGAAAAATCATTTCTGGAAGGGATCACAGAGGCCAACAGATGGCCAGTCAGCTTCCCCTGGACACGCGTCTGATGAGCGAGGGCTCCCTTATTCGGATGCAGCCGCTCTGATTCTTAAACTATTTTTAATTGGTAAGTAATTTTTCTTTTCATTGAGGAAAACTTCCCTTTCCATATCTTCTTAACGGGTCCGAATTCCTCTCTTTGCAGCAACAGGTGCTCCAACCTCCATGCACTAGCCCTTGACATTTCAAACACTGCCATTGTGTCTTTCCTCAGTCCTCTCTTTGCCAAGATAAACATCATTTGCTTCATCTTCCCTGGGTTATATTGTTTTGCTATCTCTTTCAAAAGGTGGTTTTCAGAAAAGGTGATTTTACAATATATGATAAACTTTCCTGAAAAGGGATACTATGCTTTTATTATGTTAGCCTAAGTTTTCACTATTTAAAAAAAAATATTGTCAGAATTTTAGACAAAGTTGAGCTTAAAGTCTAATAATCTTCGGTCTTTCTTCACATAAACTATATCCAAAATAGAAGCATAGCAGAAAATGCTTAGTTGATTTTTAAAACTAAATTGAAGCTCTTACATTTATTTCTGTTAAATTTGAATTTTTCTCATTTCTGAGATTTTGGGGAGATTTTTATTTTTTGTCCTCACCCAAGGGTATGCTCATTGGTTTTAGAGAGAGCAAAAAGGAGGGAGAGAGAGAGGGAGAGGAACATCGAGGTGAGAGAGAAACATCGATCAGCTGTCTCCTGCACATGCCTTGACCAGAGACTGAACCTGCAAACTAGGTAGGTACCCTGACCAGGAATCAAACCTGTCACCTTTTGGTTTATGGAATGATGCTCCAACCAACTGAGCCACACTGGACAGGGCCTGTTGGGAAGATTTTGATTGTTAAACAAATGAAGCAAAAACTAATCTGCCATTTATTGACTCCTTTCTACATGCTAGTTGCTTTAAGGATCAAAAAAATATAATGTAAGGCTCACAAGCAAACAAAGAGGTATAGTAACACATTTGACAAGTAGAAGCACACTTGTGTGTTCTGGTCGCCCAGAGAAAGGAGTCTGTGAAATTTCTAAAACAAGTAAATAATGATACTTGAATTAAGTCCTGAAGCCTGACAAGGAATTTTCAGGAGAACAAGGGTCCCAAGACTATTGTAACAGGTGCTACAATATTGCAAATGTTCATATATTAAAGAGAAGGGTCAAGAAAAGTAAACACTGGAAAGTGTTCATTGCTGTTAGCAAGTGAATTGGTAAATTTAAAAGCAGATTCATGGGTGTGGTGGCTGCCAAAGTCAATTTTTAATGTTAGATCTGACCACCAAGTAAGAAAATTAGACCACTCTTCAAAATAATGTGGTTATGAGGCACATTGCACATGAGAGAGAGGGTGCTGTTTTAAGTTGGGAGCAACCTCGGTGTGTCTGTGGGCTGATGGAAAGGAGCCAGAGAGGAAGGAAGGGCATATAGGGGTCAGAAGGTACATTTGATAAAGCGAGTATCAATTAGCTGTTGCTATATCACAAATCATCCCCAAACTTTTTGGCTTAACTTGTTTCTTGTTTCTCACAAACCTGTGGGTTGGCTGGGCAGTTCATTTTTTCATACTCACCCAAGGTTAGGTTTTTATTGATTTTAGGAAGAGAAGAAGGGGGAGAGAGACAGAGAGAGAAACATTGATTGTTTGCCTCCCATGTGCACCCCCGACTGATGATTGAACCTGACCAGGAATTGAACCCACAATCTTTTGGTGTACGGGATGATGTGCCAATAATTGAGCCACCTGGCTAGAGCTGGTGGGGCAGTTCTTTTGGACTTGGCTGGCTGAGATGATCTCTGAGGTCAGCTGCTGACTTGCTTGGGTTGCATGATTCAGGTTGGTCTTTTAGGTCTGTCAGTTGGCTCAATATCAGCTGGGGCACTGACCAGGTTGTGTATTTTCCATCCTCCCGTGGGCTAGCCTGGGATTATTCAGATAGTGATGCTCCCAGGATTCCCAAGAGCAGCAAGAAAAGGCAAACTTCAGTGAACAAGCTCTTTCCAAATCCCAGTTTACATCACATTTGCTCGTGTTCCATTAGTCCCAGTATGTCACATAACCAAGCCCAGAATCACTGAGAAAGAGTGTGATACTGGGAACTAGAAATTGTCAGAACCCATAGCTACAGCTATTTAGCACAGCAGAGGTGAGATGTGGCACTCATGAGAGGCCTAGGTTTGGAGAAAAGAAGAATGTAGTGCAAGGATATTTCCTGAGGTAGTTAACTTTGTAGGTAGCAGCACGTGGAGTTGAGGGAGTTTATTGCTCATGGCTTCTTTTTCCTCTTTGAAGTGGGGGCTGTGTCATCTCCTGGATACAATGGGAGTAAATGTATGAAAGGGGGGTTAAGAGAGTTATAAACTTTTAAAATGCTAGAAAAATGGGAGGGAACTGACAAGAGACATGTAAAAATGATGGCCATTAAATATTGCAAGTCCTTTTCAAGATTTTAAACCGCAGAGTTATAGTGGTATCCATCTAAAGGTTGTTTAGGTTTTTTCCCAGCTTCGCTCAATAACTTGATTATAGAAATGGAGAAAGCCTAGATTGGATGGACCTGAGTTTAGAATTTTATGAGGTGAGAGTTGTTGAGGTGAGGAACTATGGAGTTTTAGTATAAAGAGGCCATAAATTAAATATACAGTTAAGAGTTTTTTGGTCCTGATAAGTTCAAAGTGCAAGTGTTGTGGAACAAAGGGAAGTGAAAGAGGGAAATCTATGGTCAAAATAGGCTATTGGAGTTTATGCTTTCAGGGGTGAAGCAGTTCTGGATTGGTCCCGGAGCGGGTTTCACTGGGGTGAGTTACAGGTAAGGTCATTAATGAGGAATGTGACAGGGAGGGTGACAGTGTATCTAGCACCCATGTGGATACTGGTATTTCACAGAACAGGAGGTTACAAAATGTACCTCCCCTTTCTAGGGAGTGTTTTTCAGACTCTCCTTCCTTTAGTGAGAAAGATGGAGGCGAAATAGGCATTGGGTAAGTCTTTTGTCCCTCTGTTTCCTGTAAACATTGAACACCCTTCCTAAACAGTTGCCATTTGCCTTACCTTTCGGAGCTTTCTCTTTTATCAGTTTAAAAAATGCTATTAATGACTGAATTCCTTCTAAGCCGCAGTGCATTCAGGTTTAAGACCTTGTTACACTCTTCCAGCAGAGCTAAGCTCCTCCTCTCCCTCCATTTATCTCTGCTTTTGTGCTCTTACTCCGGCTTTTACATGTCCTCTTGAAATCTGAGAACTCTTTCCTAACTTGATTGATTCCTCTAAATATCTTTTCATTTTTTTTCTACATTTGGTCCATTCTTGGAGCCACATTGCCTTTGTTCCTGGGCTCCTATCTACTTTTTTAATCTGAACTTAAAAAAATAGGAAAAGAAAAGAAACATATGTGTTTGCAAATATAGGATAGATATCTGACTATTCCAACATTAAAATTTTTTTTATGAGTTTAGAGAAAGCCACACAATCAGCTTTTTCCTAATGTTTGTCACAAGGCATAAATTGTGGAATCAAATAGATCTAAATTAAAATCCAGATTTAGCATTTGTTATCTGAGAATTCACGAGTAAGAGATCTTTTGAGTCTGAACTCTCATTTACCAAATGGATGAAGGTAGAAAACTTACTTCTTGTGATAATAACCTGAAATAATGCATGTTTTCTATGCATAAGAGATGTTACAAAATAGGCCCTTGGTAAATGTTAATTCCTAATCCTGTTCCCACTCCTGTTCATTTATTTCTTATTAGTCAGATGTTAGTCCACAGATTCTGCTTTTCATAATTTTACAACTATTCCGAGATGAACTTGTCAACAAGACAAAGAAAAAGATTGGAAATCTTTAAAGTGCTAATAAATATGAAAGTAAAAAAGAATGAAATGTTATTAGTTTTAATCGTTAAATTGATGTTTGAAAGTCTTATTTCAAGCATTACTACTACATTTGAAAGGATATAAATTGGCTACAAGGAATGGTAGGAAATGCCTGGAAGACTAACCAGCTAAAATAGCTTTAAGAAATTGCCTTGTCTTCTGAAATTTTCTGCAGTTATTGAAATTTAGACTTTGCCTACTGAAAACTACTGTTAAAGTCAAATACATTGTTAGTTAGGGGCAATATCATGCATTGTCAGGAGCTAGATTATCATGCTGAAAAAGGACAATTTTTAAAAAGGAGGTAAGACATCAGACAGATGTATTTTTGATGGGGAGAGAGGTAAAGGAAGAGTCAGAAGTATTTGATTGTTGTCAGTAGAAGTAATAATGTCTGAATACTACTGCCATTATCTGTATTTCTGGTTAAAATTTCAGGAGGTGTTAGAGTTTCTGACAATACATGCAATTTTGAGAGGAAAGAAAGAGAGTGTGCTTTGGTAAAGTGTCAGTGGGCCTGCCCCTGCTCTTGGGTGGGTAGATAAGAGATCCCCTCCACTGCCTCTGAGGTCTGTGTGACATTCATTTCCAGCTCACATGTCAACATTACTGCCTCTTGTCATAACAGAGACATAAAAGTCTTTCTCCTATATTGTGTATGAACCTGCTCTACAAGGGAGGACATGTAAGGTTGAAGAAGGCATTTCCTATCTACATTTCTGTGGTAAAATTATACTTATTAATGCTTATAAGATTATTTCAAATATCTGTCACTTTTTGTGCCATCAATTGGCATCAAATAATAGTTTGTATTTCAGATTAAAGATGTATCTAATTATTAAAAATATGGATCAATGATCTATTCTAAGGTAGACTAAAATTTAAAATTATTAAGTATCTTTGGCCTCACTTCTCTTCATGTCAAAATGTCTAAACCATTATTTATTCATTAAATGGAGGTTAGAGGAAACCTTCATTTAACAGTCAAGTACTTTCTTCTGTTAATTTTAATTTAAAAATAGGATGTGTGATTAAGGATCTTTAGACGATAAAGTGGTGTCTTTACACAAGGATCTTTAGACCATCCTGATTTAGGCAGAAACAATGAGTAGAACTCTATCATTAATTTGGAGACAGAGTACCTGGGTTGGAAGAAGCATGGTTGGATTACCTTGGTTAAGTTACATCTTGATTTGCACCTTCCTATTATGTGAATAAAAATGAAAATTAAAAAAAATCAAAACAACAGTAACAAAAAAGCAGCTGTTAGGGTAGCTGTGTGAGGTCTATCACATGGGCTTTGGGGCTGGATTGAGAGTACTGGGGTGAGGCAACAAGACCACTGAATTTAACCTCACTTACTCAAAAGTTCTCACATACAATCTTTTTGATATCTACAGAATAATTATTTTCATTGTCACAAGGATATATTGACAAAATCCAGAGATCATGTCTGTGTTTATTAGTTTGGATAAGGTTAGTAAAGAGACCTAACAATAATTGTGGTTTGAAGAAAGACCCGTTTGTTTTCCTTCTGCATAGCAGTTTGTGGTGAGCATTCTCAAGGCGGTGTGTGGCTCCGGCCTATGGGGCCTTTCAGGAATCTGGGCTCTTACATCCTGTTTTTCAGTCATTTCCTAGTGCCTTACCATCTTCCGTGGCTGAGGCTGGATTACCATGAACTCCAATTGTGGAAAGGAAAGAGAAAGTGTAGGAGGTACACTAATGGTCTTAAGGTCTTCTCCAGATGTGGCAAAAAGCATTTTCTCTCACATTCATTGGGAAGGAATTCAGTCACATGATCACATTTATTCAGAGGGAGGATGGGAAATATGTAAGTAGAAAGGTGTCTCAGTCTGTGTGGGCTGCTATAACAAAATACCACAGATTAGATAGCTCAGAAACAGCAGAAATTCATTTCTCATTGTTCTAGGGGCTGGGAAGTCCAGGATCGTGGTTCTGGCAAACTGAGTGTTTGGTGAGGTCTTCCTCATTCATAGACAGGAACTTTTCATTGTGTTCCCATATGGTGGAAGGGGAAGGGGGTCTTTCTAGTGGTCTCTTTTATAAAGGCACTATTCCCTTTTCTGGGGGTTCTGCCCTGATGGCCTAATCACTTCCCAAAGATACCGCCTCCTGATACCATCACCTTGGGCATTAGGTTTCCAACATATGAATTTGGGGAAGACACAACCATTCAGACCATAGCAAAACTCTTGGCCAGCTACAATTCCTTCAATTATATATATCAGGGAAGGACCGTTTTAGGGGACAGCTGGCAGTCTCTATCACAGAACACATGACTAATCCTACAATTTTCAAACATGTGCCCCATTTCTAAACCATATCACCTATATCCTACTATGGATATATATTTTAAATTCTATAAATTATTTTATAAACAAGATAATTATATTTAGTGTTTGTGTACATGTTAGAAGTGACAATTGGTGCTATTGAATGTTTAGAATATATCTTGAATGTTTAGAATATATCTTAATTTTTATAACTCTAGTTTGGGATTTATTTACTTTTATAAGCTGGGGAATTTAAAAATGCACATGGCTCAGATCTCTTTCAGTGTCTGAAAGATCAAAGCGATGACTATAAATGCTCTCTCATCTATGATGCACCTCACAAATGTAGGGTCTTCTAGTTATTTATCATGTGTTCCTAGTGTGTTGATAGGCTGAAATTTTACAAATATCTCAAGCACTTTGCTCAGGGGTATCCCATGGTGTGTCTGGGTGGTCAGAAGGGTACTGCTGAGGGCTGCCACGAGAGTGGGCATAGTTTTACTCAAGAGCACTTAACCTACTTTATAATTTCTCATCAAATACCAACCTTGTTAGTCCCTGAAATTTCAAAATAAATGACATAAGATAATAATTTTATTGGAAAGTGATCCATTCTAGGAATTTCACATCTAAACTGTCAATTTAGGATGGATCAGGGACAAACGTTTGCAGCAGAAATTATTAAAGATGAGAAGAATCAGTGGTTCTGGGCTCAGGCAGAGTATGGAAATGAATCTTAGCTCCGCTACTTCCTTTTGGAGCGGCCTTGGGAGTGAATGTACCACTCATCTGCAAAATTAAGAAGGTAACAGTATTTTTCTCATTACACCAATGAGATCTTGCCTCACACTTATTAAATATTCAGTAAACGTAAACTGCTGTTTAACTTTCTGAAATGAACAGCAATTACCACACCAATAACCACACTTCTGATTTTGCCATTATACAGTAGAGAAGTAGAAACTGTAAATATGTACCTTTATAAACATGTCAGCTCATTGTTGACTCTGCCAATAATCATTTAAGTGACCCATATTAGCTCCAATATCTTAATGGCTTTGAACTCAACTGACAATTCTTTTTATGTGCACCATGACTCTTCCTAATATTCAAGACCTGAGTTTGTTGTTACATTCTTATTCTAGAATATAGAAGTGGATCTTGGTTAAGGTGATATTTTAATTGAATACTAGAAAACAACCAGAAAAAATGAAGGTAATTTGAATATTATTTTGTAGCAAATCTGTTATTAATTTAGAAGGATGTTGTGAATTAAGTAGGCTTTAAAGTGAGCCCTGAAAAACTGGTAGAGTTTAGATAGACAGAATCCAGAGACAGAGGAGAGCAAAGCATGTAAATTTGGTGGGTGCAGATAAAAGAGCTAGGTAAACAGACAGGTGTGGAAGCACAGGGCAGTCATAGAATGAATCCTTCTGGAGAGAAATTATGATAACAATGCAATTTAGAAATGAGACTCATAATGAGAACAAAAAAGGGAATACATATTTCTTGAGAAGATTAGTTACATGAAGCAGATAGTTTCTAGACCTCTTTCAACTTTATGTATTTTGTAAGAGGCATGTAAGGTGGAGAAATTCAGGGACTAATCTAAATTTGAAGGGAAAGATATGCCATTATTCCTTCTGTAGGTATAGGTTTTCTTACTTGGAAATTGATTTGCTGTAAATTAAATATGCTTAAAAATAACTTGGGCAAGTGGAGTTTTCATGGAATCATATACATTTCCAAATAAGTCAGGGTAGGTGAAACATATACACAGCCATGCATTCTTAAGATTTTTTAGTACTTTTTCAGCATAAGGTTGAGACATATCTGCTGAAATAAATTGATGTTCCTACTTACAGCGACTCACTCATTGGGAACAACAAATTCATTTTCAAGTCTGGGCTGATCTTTTTAACTTTTCCAGTAAAAAGTAGATAGTGGTGCATCATTGTACTTTTTTATACTAACAAGTACTGAGAAGCAGGGAAGATTTTCTGTTCCTATTTTTCACAATGACACCCACTGATCTACACCTGGCACTCTGTGATACGCATGTGGTATAGATTACAGTTGATGACAAGTCCTGTGCTATCAGCTCAGCCCATGCTTTGCTATGTCAACCTACTGGTAAATTACAACTGTGACTCCTATCAAATCAGTTGAAATGGAAACATCAGTTTGAGATGATGTGTGCTTTCTGTTGCAAGAATACAATTTTGGGAGGTGACATGCTCATCACACATTTATGTTTCAAATTTAATAGCCACTGTAGTGAAGGCATAGGAAGAGGACAGGATAGGCAGTTTTAAAAATTTTATCAAGATATCATTATTTTATCAAGATATAAGAATGATATCAAGATATCAAGAACTTGTCTTAAAACAAAATGAAATAAAACAAAACAAAAATGAAGCCAATGCCGAAGTTTTCTAAAAGAGGCAAGTCATGTCCTTTTATGTGTGTGTATGTTTCTTGCTATTCTACTTGTATCACTCCCCAAATAAAGCTAATTCTATGATCTGAAACCAGGGACTAATAGTGAAATCAAATCAAATGACTTAAAAAAAGACTTACTGCTAATAAATCAGGAAAAAAAAAGACAGAGAAGAGGTAAATGGAAAGATAATTTAAAAGGATATGTGTTCATTTATAGTTTTTATTCAATAATCATTTATGAAGTGAGCATTATGCTATATTCTGGTGATCAAAGGTAAAAGATAAGTCTTGACCTTGAGGATTTCTTAGTCTTGTAGAGGAGAAACAATAAAATATAAAACATCTAAACTTTCTTGTGATTGTATAGAAAATTACTTGTTTTCATTGCACTGATTTTATACCCAGGGTCAAATAATTTAAAATTTTGTTTTCTTCCCATCACACATAAACCCTGGACCAGATGGTTTCCTAGGAGAATTCCACAGAACATTTAAGGAAGAGCTAACCTCTATCCTTCTCAGGCTATTCCAAAAAAATCCAAAAAGAAGGAAGACTCTCAAACTCTTTTTATGAAACCAGCATCATCCTAATCCCAAAACCAGATAAAGACACCACAAGGAAAGAAAACTATGCTGATGAACATAGACGCTAAAGTCCTCAACAAAATATCGGCAAACCACATCCAGTAACACGTTAAAAAGATCATCCACTGTGATTAAGTGAGATTCATCCCAGGCATGCAAGGATGGTACAATATTTGGAAGTCAATAAATGTAACACATCACATAAAAAAAAGGAAAGATAAAAATCATATGATCTTATCAATAGATGCAGAAAAATCATTTGACAAAGTACAGCACCCATTTAGGATCAAACCACTCAGCCAAATGGGAGTAAAGGGGACATACCTCAACATAATAAAGGCCATATATGAGAAATTTACAGCCAACATCATACTCAATGGGCATAAACTAAAATTTTTCCCACTAAGATCAGGAACAAGACAAGGGCATCCACTTTCACCGCTTTTATTCAACATAGTATTGGGGGTCCTAGCTACGGTGATCAGACAAGAAAAAGAAATAAAAAGCATGCAAATAAGAAAGGAGAAAGTAATACTATCATTGTTTGCAGATGATATGATTGTGTACATAGAAAATCCCATAGACTCCACCAAAAAACTACTCAACCTAATAAGTGAATTTGGCAAAACAGTGGGATACAAAGTCAATATTCAGATATCAAAGGCATTTTTGCCACCAACAATGAAATATGAGAATCAGAAATCAGGAAAAAAAATCCCATTCACTATTGCACAAAAAAAATAAAGTACTTAGGAATAAACCTTACCAAGGAGGTTAAAACCTATACTCAGAAAACTACAACACTGAAGAAAGATACAAATAAGGAAGATACAAATAAATGGAAGTATATACTGTGTTCATGGATTGGAAGAATTACCATCATCAAAATGTCCATGCTACCCAAAGCAATTTACAGATTCAATGCAATGCCTATTAAAATACCAATGACATATTTCACAGATATAGAACAAACAGTTGAAAAATTTATATGGAACCATAAATGACCCCAAATAGCCTCAGCAATTTTGAGAAAGAAGAACAAAGTCAGGGATCATAATACCTGATATCAAAATATACTACAAGGCTACTGTAATCAAAACAGTCTGGCGCTGACATAAGAAGAGACACATAGATCAATGGAACAGAATAGAGAACCCAGAAATAAACCCACGTCTCTATGGTCAATTAACACTTGACAAAGGGGGCAAAAGCATAAAATGGAGTAAAAATAGCCTCTTCAACAAATGGCGTTGGGGGATCTGGACAGTTACATGCAAAAAAAATGAAATTTGAACACCAACTTACACCATACACAAAATAAACTCAAGATGGATAAAAGACTTAAATATAAGTCATGACACCATAAAAGTCCTAGAGGAGAACGTAGGTAGGAAAATCTCAGATATTCCACACAGCAATATTTTCACTGACATGTCCCCTAGAGCAAGGGACATAAAGGAAAGAATAAACAAATGGGACTTCATCAAATTAAAAAGCTTCTGCATGGTTAAAGAAAACATTAGCAAAATGAAAAGGGAACCAAACATATGGGAAACTATATTTGTCAATGATACTTCAGACAAGGATTTGATCCCCAAAATATATAAAGAACTCACATGACTCCACTCCAGGAAGACAAACAATCCAATTGTGAAATGGGCAAAGGACCTGAACAGACAGTTCTCCAAGAAGGGCATACGGAGGGCCCAGAGACATATGAAAGGATGCTCAGCATCCCTAGCCATCAGAGAGATGCAAATTAAAACCACAATGGGATACCACTTTACACCAGTCAGAATGGCCATCATAAACAAATTAACAAACAACAAATGCTGGCGAGGATGTGGAGAAAAGGGAACCCTAGTACACTGTTGGTGGGAATGCAGACTGGTACAGCCATGGGAAAACAGTTTGGAATTTCCTCAGAAACTAAAAATGGAACTGCCTTCTGACCTAGTAATTCCACTGCTGGGAATATACCCTAAGAATCCTGAAACTCCAATTCGAAAGAACCTATGTACCCCCATGATCATAGCAGCACAATTTACAATAGTTAGGTGCTGGAAGCAACCTAAGCGCCCATCAGTAAATGAGTGGTTGAAAAAACTGCAGTACATTTACACAATGTAATACTAAGCAGCAGAAAGAAAGGAGGAGCTCCTAGCATTCACAACAGCATGGATGGATCTGGAGAGCATTATGCTAAGTGAAATAAGCCAGGCGGCAAGAGACAAATACCGTATGATTTCACCTATAAGTGGAGACTAATCAACAGAACAAACAAGCAAGTTAAATGTAACCAGAGACATTGAAGTGAAGAGCAAACTGACAGTGAACAGAGGAGACAGGGGAGGAAAAAACAGGGGAAAACAGGAGAGGAGTGGTCAAGAAACATATGTGGGCGACTCACGGACAAAGTCAAGAAGGGGTGGGGTCGAGGGTGCGGGAGGGGTGAGTGGTGGTGGGGAAATGGACAAAACTACTTGAACAACAACAACAAAAATAAAATAAACAAAATTTACTTTCTTTTTATTGTTTGATCTTCTATTGAAAGATTTAAGAAAACACCATAATTTTAATTAATAAATTATGAGCAACTAAGGCAAAAATAATTATGTGAATGACATGTGCCATTTAAAATTTTTAAATAATGTTTGATGTGTGGAAGCTATTAAATGAATTTCTATGATTATTTGGTTTCCAGATATCCCCATTAGAATAGAAAATCTGAAATTATTCTGATCTTGGAAATTAAGAATGAGGATGGTGCTCTGTTTGTTGTTGAACCCTAGTACTTACCTTGGAGTCTGGCACATTGTATTTAAACCTGTAATCAATTATGTGTCAAACACTGTTGTTTTCCACCTTCTTCCTGGTTAAAGGTACCCTGATTTTATTCAGACATCAGACCACAGTGCACTTAAGAGTAAGTGTGCCCAGCCCTGTGAGGGAGGTCATGGTTGGTCTAAACCATCACAATAATCCCACTTCCTCTTCGTAGTGGATGGCTGAATTGAACATGTGACCCCTACTTGATGATGAGATGTAGAAGAAAATATGCTGAGGGTTTCCGATTAAAAAAAAAAAATCCACCCTGATTGTCATTGACACAGGAAAAGTTCCCCTTTTTTTCCTTCTTGAAACTGGTTGGTGTGTTTGTGTAATAGAAGCTCTGGAAGCCATACTGTGATCATTACTAAAATAATGAAAAGATTTTAATTTAAGTTTGATTCAATTTTAGGATTAATTATGATTTCAAAAAATTATCATGGAAATCTTTTCCTTATTTGATAGTTAAAACATGGTCTCCAGATCCCAGAAGTGGATTCTAAGCCTCTGGTTTCCGGGATAAACTAGTTAAACTCTTTTATTAGTAAACTGGGGAGATTAGTATTCTACAGTGAAGTTCCGTGAACCTAATATAAAAATATTGTTCACATAAAAAGGACATAAAGTTTACAGGTAATGTCAGTAACGTGCCATATTTGTTCCTTCTTTTTCCTGAAATAAAGTGGGTGACTCAGCATTCATCATGGCAGTGTTTCTGACTTTCTGTGCACATGGATCTGTGTCAGGTACTGGTGGTGGAAGGGAGAGAGGTAATTTTGTGCTCCTTGGCTGTCAATCTCTGGTGCTTTATACATATTCACTCATTTAATCCTCACAATGAGATTATATGATAACACAGAAGAGGAAGCTGAGGCGCAGATATGTTAAATAATTTGCCCAGTGCCCAACAGCTAAAAAGGGTAAAAAGCCAGAACTTGAACCCAGGCAGCCAGGACTCAGAGCTTGTGCTTTGATTTAATGTGTTATATTGCCTTTGACAGGATTGATTCTTCAAGGCCATTTCACCGTCCTCTCCCACAAGGTTATCTACCATCCTTCAATATCATTCTCACTGAAATTACTCTTGCCAAAGCTACCAGCAACTTCACATTCACCAAAACCAAGAGGTTTTTTTTAAGTGACTTTTCCATTCATAAAACATAGTTTAAATCTTCCTGTCCCACTTTCCCTCACAATACATTTTCCTGTATCTTTTCCCATTTCACACAATATTTTACACTTTTTTTCCGTTAATGTAAGAGTTATCCTTAATGGCTAATCAGCTTTCTGAACTAGCTGGTAAGTTTGTAAAAAAAAAAGAAAGGTGGTATTTTCTGCCTCTTCATAACCAGACCCCTCTGTCTGGTGCTCGCTGATGCTGTGTCCGCCAGGTTGGCTGAGCACTGTGAGTGTCAACCCCACATTTGGGCTTCCTGACAATCTTTTTTCTCTTCTAATTCTCCTTGTCTCATTCTCCACAATAGCCCATCTGTCATTCTGAGACTGTCCTCCGATCTCCTACTCACACTAGCTCTGCACTCATTCTCTACAGATGATCACTGAAGTTCCAACGGAAAGGGTAAGCTTTAAGTTTCCTCTGCCCCATGTATGCTTCTCTCCTCTCCATCCTTTTCAGCCCCAGTCTTCTTGAAAAAGGCCAATCCTGTATCTATGACCTGTGTATTGCCTTACTTTTCCCTCCACTTCATCCCATATATATACACAATGCCTGACATAATAGAAATGTCAAATTCCACATCCTGTGGCTTTTCCTTAATGTCATCTAAATATCTTTACTTTTCTTCATCTTTACAGCCATCGCTGGGATCAAGCCATCACTACCTCTCACTTAGATTTTAGCAATAGCCTAATTTATCTTAATTCTATTCCATTTCCTATGCTACACACACATCTAAGTGTAATTTTCCTGCTTAAAACAAGTTAATAACTTTCCATGGCCTTTAGAATAAGCCCAATATGTTTAGTAAGTCATCTATTTCTTCAATATCTGGCTTCCTTTCCTGCCAACAGTTACCTCCTCTGCCTCCCGGCAAACGCACACACTTTTTTATTCTGCTCAAGCTACACACAGCCTCCTAGGGTTTAATACAAATGTTATTCTCTTTTCCAGTACTCTTCTGATTGTTTAAATGTTGCTTTTGCTGAAAAGAAACAACAGAGAAGTTATTTTTTTCCTTGGAGCCCTCTATCATAGCAGTTTTCACACAGTTTTGAAAGTATCTATTTTTTTGCCTTTAATCATTAAATTCTAAGTTTCCTTTTACATTGTTTTTATCCCTAGTATATGGTATAATATCCGATACATAACAGAAATGCTGAAGGCATTTGTTCATCGTGAAGATGTGTTTCTTTTGACAGATGCTCAAGTATGAGGATAAGACAAACACTACCACACAGCTAAGGTAGGTGCTTAATTATTGTCACCTGAGTACAGAAATAAATGAGAGAGGTGAGATTGTAAGGCATTCTTTTCTGATTCTCTACCAGCACCCAGTCTGGAGACAGTAGATGCTCCCTCGACTTTGGATGCACATCACTGAAGAAGAGTATCTTGAAGCGAGAAGTACATTTTTATGATCAGAGAATAGACAAGAGTTAAATCCAATCTGTGGAATGGAGTCAACAATGTTTCATAGTTAGGAACTGCACATGATTTTATTGGTTTTGGTTGAGACATGTCACCTGTTATGGATATTGGTGTCTATAATGCTAGATCAAGGAATTTGGGCATTATTGTATAGATCAGTAGTTGTCAACAACTCTGGAGTTAAAGAAGAGAAGACTTGAAACCACTGGAGGTGTGGTGGTGGTGATGTAAGTGGCGAGTGGTGGGGGTGGCCCTCCGGCTACCTCAGGCTCTGACTGTTTGAGGCCCAGCTGCCCCAGTGCAGGCTGGTTGACCTGATGGCTCAGGAAACTGATAAACTAGCACACCTGTAATCTACTTGTAGTGTGCGTCAATTGAAAACCTCCACCACTGACAATGGGAAACAATCAAAGTTTATGAAGTGGTATTTGAGGGAGATTAATATGTAGGTGAAAAAAGTGTTTAGGGCAGGAAGATAGAATAAGTGATTACCAAAGTCCAGGTGTGAAGTAATGAATACTTACAAAGACATGACGTAGTGACAATGCAAAAGGGGAGTAAAGAGATACAGAACTTGATAGGAGACAGGGGAAGAAAAATGATATCCTTGTATTCAACCTGGATGACTTAGAAAATGAAGAGAAAATCCGGGGCAAAGAAGAGAAAATCCAGAGTGAGAACTGGTTTTTGGAGAAAGATGATAAGCTAGGCTGTCCATATTAAGTTCAAGGTAACAGAAGGGCAGCCAGGTGAAAATGGAAGTTAAAATGTCGTAACGAAGTTTAGGAGAGAGCTTCGCATTAGAGATTGCAGCTTGTTATTTGCAAGAGATAATAGTTAAAATCATCACAGTACATGACATTTCTGAATAAGAGTATATAAGACAAAATAAAAAAAATATATATATATACAAAACTAATAAGCCTGGGGACAGTGATTTTCAAGTATGGTCCCTGACCACCATCAGTGTCACTTGGGGACTTATTAGAAATGTGAATCTCCAGGAGCGCCCCGGACCTACGGAGTCAAAAGCTTTGGGACTGAGTGGGTGCCATGTGGAGATCGAATTCTCCAGGCCAAGAATCATATAGGAGTCAGAACAGCCAAAGGAAATGTCTTATCAGGATTAGTTGATGAATTAATATCTGTCATAACATTTCCTGAGAAAGCCACTGTCCTGGACATCCCCTGCCTAAAAAATACAGAAGAGTCCTTCAGGGTGGATACCTAACCGAGTTGCACAAACCCTAGAAAAAATTTTCTTTTCTCAAGGATAAGGTGGTTGAAGAAGAATTTAATAAACTCATTGCAACAATAGTCTGTTCTACAAGACTTTTCCCTCCTCCATTCTTTTATAGTTACCTTAATCTGCATTTGCATATTTTTCTTCTTTTAAAGCATGTTACTTCTTTCAAAGGTTTTTAAAGTTATTTAAAAAGAAAATGTCGAGGTAGATAAGATTATTCTTTTTATGCTCCTATTGTTCTTCATAATCTGTTAATGTTATTTTGTTCATATAGGTTTTTATTCTTTTAAAGTTATTTTCAGTAACTTAAATTAGTTCTCAGATCTGTGATGCTAGGTGAGTTACCCAGCATTTTTGTATGCCAACTGTCTCACCAGAAAAATGGGTTTATAATATGAATCCACTTCAAAGCATTTCAGGGATAATAGTAAAAATAACTCTTAAAAATAAAAAGACAATTATAACTCAATTAGATAATGTCTTAAATAATCAGTACATAAAAATAACACCTTCCATCTGTATTTATAATGAGGGATATTGTGATGAAATGAAGCAATGTTCCCTATTTAATTATAATTAGAAACTAACTCCCTTTATTAAAACATCCACAACTCTCCCTCTAACCTTCATAGCATAGATTATTTACAGAGCTCTACTGTAAGTCAAATCATGTTCTTCAAAACTTAATAGATTCAAAGACATTCTGCCTTTGAATAATGGCATTATAGAAACACACACACACATTCAAATGCTCACACACATACACATACTATATTTAAGTTAATCTGAGCTAACAGAGGAACAAAGTCTATGCCCCACAACTGTTTGGCAAGATTCCTGTGTTCTTAAAAAGTCACTTAATGCTGTGGTCAGAGAAGTACAAGTGAATCTTGGAAGTCACTCCTTGGAATCTTTAGTTTTTGATTAGTTCAGTGGACAAGATTAAATACTTATGTTTCTCTATCAAATGCTGGGAAAGGAGGCCAACAGACAAAGCTAATTTTTAATTGTGAAATTAAAGGGAAGGCAAGATTGCGTGTGCACGTGTGTGCCTACACATATACACCGGGGCACACACGTGGTTTGAGGAGGAGGGAGCAAAGCAAGGGTTTATGGACATATTGCCCTGCTTTGATAATTCTAATGGATACCAGGTAGACCTTGTCATTTATATTTGTTTTTTAGTAAATGTATGACAACATGACATGCAAGGACATTGAATGGTTCATGCTCTGGTCTATCTGACTTTGAGTCTTTAAAAAAATGTGTTTTTTTTCCATGCATCTTTGCAAAAACACAGCTTACTCCGAAATACATTGATAAAGAGCTTACCCTTCTGTTTGGACTCATATGGACTCATAACGTTTTTTCCTTTAGATGCATCTTAGTAATCCTTGCCTTCAAACTTTTTAAATTTATAGATGATGATAATGCAGTATATAATATTTCTAACCCTGTTTAAAGGCTGTCTTCTTTGTTATTCTCTCTATTCTCAGCCTGACCATATTTACTGATTCTAATCTCTTTCTCGATCTGATTCTTCACCTGCATCAGTGATACATGGATAACAATATTTGCATATTTTCATTGGCTTTACAGAGTAGTTTTCTCTTGTTATGGATTTGGAACTGGTCATTTAATACAATTGTGTCTTATTTACCTACCTATAAAATGGGCTTTATTCATTCTAACCCATGTGTCTCATAAGAACTTAAGAAGATTGTCACCTCTAAAGAGTTTTAGCTCCTTGAAAAATTAGGCCCTACGACAATGGACAGTCTTTCTGTTAATAAAGATATGGATACCAACGTGAATTTGTTATTCATAGTTCTCAGTTTGATATTTTCTTATTGTTTTTCTTGGATAAGTAGACTGAATCACTGAAAACATTAAAATTTATGGATGCACAGCCATATTAGATTTATACTATATAATTTAATTACTTAGCTCTGGTCAGCAATTCACGTGCTAAAGGTTAGAGCATTACCTTGTTTTTCAGCAAGTTTTTGCTATTATTTCAGGTTTCTATAATAATCTTAGTTATACCATGTAAAATGAGTTTTACGTGTTCCAATGAATAATATTTTACTTTCAAAATAAGCTTAGACATTATTGCTTTATATTAGAATTCATCATTGTAGCCCTGTATGTGCAGACAGAGATGGTTCAGTCCTTTTTTACGTATTCCTCTCTGCAAGCTGAACTCTGCCTATAGATATGTATGCTCGCCTCATATTCATGCTATTGAAATTTGGGAAGTTATTAGGCAGAAATTTTCTTTTATAGCATTACAAAATTTGACCTCGGATAAAAATAACAGATTTGGTTGTCAATGTCTCTTCTGTTCTTTTGTTTTAATACATATTAGTTTTGCAGAATCTAATTGTGGGTACAGGACAGAATAATTTGATTTTGCCCTCTTTGATTATTCTCTTTGGTCTTTAATTATTAGACACAATTTTTTTCTTTAGATTAAAATATATTAATATGCATTATGTGTTGCTTTTCTTATGTAGTTTAACCTCATCACCTTGGTTATGTCTGCAGGGAATGTATCATTCATCATTTGCACCCCTGCTTACTACAGATACTCTGTTCTGATCTTTCTGTCTATAAGAGTATTACTTATCCTGTCATCTTAGTGCTACTAGAGGCATGCACTTGTTAGTTCTTAGTCTTCTAATCCTTATTTTGTTATTTCTTTGTTATAATTTTATTTCTTAGTTTTATGATTATAATTTCTTATAACACATAAGATAAAATTCTTAGTATGTTTTCAATTTGTTTCTTTTTAACATACATATTTTGATATAGTTTACTATAATTTATTTCAGGTAAACATGGCTCTGGGTTTCGTCCTATGTGGATGCTTCAGATCTAAGTTAGCATACACTCATGACAGCTTCACAAAAATACTATCAATCTACATTCCTTTGCTATTGATTGATTTTTTGGTACAACCGTACAATTGTCCATGTCATTCTTTGGGAGGATAACCTGAGAGGTCATTGTCTTAATTGTTTTTGTTTTTTCAGAATTCATTTATTTATTTTTAGAGAGAGGGGAAGGGAGGACGAAAGAGAGAGAGTGAAACATCAATGTGTGGTTGCCTCTCGTGCCTTCCTGACCGGGGAACTTGGCCTGCAACCCAGGCACGTGCCCTGACTGGGAATGGAACCAGCGACCCTTGGTTCTCAGGCTGAGGCTCAACCCACTGAGCCACGCCAGCCAGGGCTAATTGTTTTTTTTTTATAAAAAAACATTTTATCCTGCTGGAAGGAACTGGCACAATGAAAATTCAATGAAGTGTGAATGAATACAATGAGAAAGAGATGATACTGGGTCACCTATGTAGACGACATCTAATAAAATGAGGCAATTTTTTTCTTTTTTCTTTTTTTACTGTGAAATATATGATACTCACAGAAGAACATATAGAATGTATATATACAATTAAAAAAGAAATATAGAAGGCTTCAAAAATTTTCCTATAATCCTTGTGTAGGACCATATTAATATTTCATTCTCTTTCTGTTTTAGTGCCTGACTCCTGATTCATTTATTCCAGTCAATCTTTAGCTCTACTGGTGTCCAAAAGGACTTTAGCATCTCTTTCTACTTTCTTTCTCTCAGGGATTCTAACTACTTTGTCTGGTTAGGGCCTGAGCATCAGAATTTCCTAAAAATCCCCCAGGTGTTTCTGATATGCAGAGATTTTGAAGAATCGCACGAAGCCTGGAGTTTCTTGCTATTTCCTCCTTCTATCCCTTTACATGTGCTGACTCCTCAACCGGCTCCTTAATCTATTTTTGTCCCTTGACCAGCCCACTTGTCCACCATGGCCCTCTCCATTCCTATTTCCTCTCTTTTTGATTCTCCCAACATTTTAAGGAGTGTTTCTTATTTGGTGTATTTTCTTTAAATCTCCCTTAATTTCCCCTCACACCTTTTTGTATGTATTTGTTTATGTGATATTATTTTTCATGCAAGGACCCTGTCATTCAGTTTTACATTATGAGAAGGTGACACAGAGCCTGACACATTGTAGACATTCATTGTGTGTTTGTTGAGTGATTTCCAGATCAATCACATTTCTTCCCCAAACATCTTGTTTTTATTTCTCTTGTTGTAATTAACAGTAAATGGTCCACATTTCTAGTTAACTAGTGCTAATGAGAAAATGCTCTTTGAATAGATTTTAAATTTGTAACCTTTACTAAAAATTAATACATTTTCCTTATTAGTCATTAATAACGAATTTTTTTAATGATCGTTGATCAACATAATTTACAAAAAGTGGTAAAAAAAAGCGTTGCTCCATTAGCTTTAAGTTGCATTTCTAAACTGTACTTTCCGTTTCACTCCTCTTTCCCATTCTTGCTCTCAGGAGGTGGTAGGGCCGGGAGGGGTGGGGGAGGGAGAATGTACGAGGCCTCCTGTCTCACAGGTAGTTGGAATCCTGGTGTTACATTTAACTAGCTCTGTGATCTTGGTCAAGTTTCTTCACTTCTCTGACCCTCAAGATATTCCTCTGATTGAAAATACTACTATCTACTATAAAGGGTTTATGTAAGGTGTATACAAAGTAATATATATAAAGCACTTAGAATTGCTAAGTATTAGCTATTATTTAGATATTAGTAGCGTGGCAAATGTGTTTGCAACAGAATGGCCTAAGCACTGTTTAAATAATTTATTTTTATTTTAAATATAATATACTGTAGTTGTTAACTACATGCACATATGTGTGGGTGATTTTTATGTCTGGTGGTTATCAATAGCGTAACATGTAACCGCTACTCAATTTCCCTCCCATCTTTCTTTTTTTGTTTAGGTCGTCACAACAATGAAGCTGTTTTGCAGTGATAAACTTAAAGGATTATAATACTTAGCATTGTAACTATTTAGAAGTAATGGTAACGCTTATTGGTAGTAATACTTGGAAGCACTGTTATATGGCCTTGTGTATCTTTGTTTCGAGAAAAGTAAAAAGGAAACACCCAAAACACATAAGTCAGAGGATTTGCACAATACATAGAATCTTTGTCCTGATGCTGTACTGGGGAAAAAAGACCCAGTCCAGTGCCTGGTTTAATCTCCTTCTACATTCATGTTAAAACCAGCTTATCTTCTTTGGAAAGCATTAATTTTGCATATATATATAATATTAATAGAATACTAAGTTATATGTATATGTATATAACTTAGTGTTCTATTAACCCCCTCTCTCAAATTGATCCTGAGTTCACTGAGATTAGAAAAAATAGTAAAAATCTAGTTTTATGTTTAATTAGCCTTACAGGTCTATCGAGCAAGAAACTTATGAGACCTCTCCTTACCCCCATCAAGTTCATGAATATGATACATAAATGGAAGCATCTTAAAATTGTTTATTTTTTATCCGTGCATATCTTATACTACATATTTTTTCTGTCCAACACAGGCCAATGCTTGCGATTAACAGGATTTTAAAACCTTGTTCATGCACCATGAGTTCAAGTTTTACCAAGGAGCACACAAAGGAAACTTTGGGTGTACTGTCCAGCTTAAAAATATGAATCACTAAAAAAAAGAGAGATGCTGAAGTTTAAAATAACAGCATACAGATTTCTTTATAGAATTTAAAGAATAGAAAACACTTGAGAAAATATCAGCAGGCAGGGGCAGGAAGAACAAACGGTAACCAAATTGGTTCCTGTGACAAACCATAACATTTACTTTAAACCATCAGCATGCTACTCAGTAAAAGGCAGGCTACCACTCTTTTAATAGATCCCAGGCCTTGTTAAACTCACTGGTCTGCAAGAATTATCCAGGTCAAGAGCAGGTCAAAAAGTGAAAACCCATGTGAAAGTAAACTTTGAAATATCTGCTTTTGAAGAGCCCCAGCCGACTGTCTCCTCTGTAGTAAATACACTTCCTTTTTGTGTACGATATTGTTCAATATGCTGTACTTAAAATACACACAGGTAACAGAAACGGTGCTACACTTTTATATCCTTTCTTCTGAGTGTGGTTCTAATCTCGTCCATAGTTTGTGAATCTTTCTTAATGTATTTGCTTCCTAAAGCCTTAAAACAAAAACACTAAATTTAAAGAAAGAAAAAAGTTGTGGCTCTGCTTTGAGTTGTCGCTTTTATTTTGTTTTGAAATATCTGTGTTCTATTTAAAACTAGAGCCATGATTTCCTCATAGGCAGAATAAAGAAGCAGGAGGGTGACTCACCGTGGAATTTATTTGCCCGGTAAACTGCGTATTAATCTGGCCTACAATACACTTGCTCCAGATTTTGTTCAAGTGTAAGGTCATACTGTGAAGCTGTTTTTCATTTTGTTTTATATGTGTTAATATAATGCCTTATGAATTACTCTGGAGTTTTTTTCTGACAGCTAAAAAGCATAATCGTTTTTCCTTTCAAGGGGATTGAAAGCCAAGCAATTGACTCTATATTTGAAACGATTTATCTGAGATCCTTTCTCTCACATCTTGCCTTAATGTTTATAGAGAATATTCCTTGAGTTTTTACTGGTAGCATTGTATTTATCAAGCTCTTTGCCTCTTAGCCTGCTTCGCAAAATTGAGTCCATCTTAGGGTATGATCTTGTAGAGTTTATTGGCAAAACTGCCTGCAGAGTTAATGGGCCCCATACTATGATTTTGATAGGAAAGAAGTAGTCTCTTGAGACTTAAATCACAGCTCTCTTGTTAGAAAAAAATGAGATCTTTTTGCTTTTTTCTAATGAAATGAATGGCATGATTTTTCATGTATTTGACTATATAGATGTAGTGTCTGCATAATGGCTGTCAATTGGCAGTGTTAATTGTAAAAGAGACAGTGTCAATGTCATCTCAATACAAACATAGGAAGATCACGAATTACTCCTGAGGGAGTTTCCCTGAACACATGTAAAAATAATTAATACACAAGAATAGATAAAATTGTTGCCAAGTGATGATGGTGGTGGTGGGAAGTGGTAATAATTATACAATAACAGCTAACAGTTACTGAGTATTGACCGTGCACCTGAAATTCTCCCTGTACTTTTTAGTGCTTCATTCACTTCATCCTCAACAACCATACGAGGCGGGTACTCTCACTGTCCTCGTGAGCCACAGAGAAATTAAATACTTTGCCCAAAGTGACAGTGTTAGTAAGTACAACAAACGGGTACAAACCCAGTAATCTGGCTCCTATGCTTGTGCTTTTAAACACAGTGCTAAGTGCTATAAGATTTAAGAGAAGAAATTTAGAAGATTTCCGAGTGAGAAGAAATCGCTTCCAACTTGGGTTATTAAGGGAGGCTTTGTGCAGAAGGTGGGGCTCCATTTAATCTTGGAGACTGAATAGCTAGGCTATAGTCGTATGTCAGTGGGGTCCGTGGCTGCCTCCGTTCACCAGGCACCTAGCGCCGAGCCCGGTGCACACCAGCCACGTGCTCATTAAATGTAACCCGGATGGCTAGACATGGTGTCATCTGCCTCCCCACTGAGTACACCTGGCTCTGTCTTTGACTGGGTGTGGGCTTTAAGAAAGCATCCGTGAAATGTAAATGAGCATATTCATGTCGTGCTTAAATTTTCTTCCAGTGACGTCTTTTTAGAGAACTCACACGACTCTAGTTACTCCAGTTATTTTACTGTCTGCTCAGCATAGTTCTAAGAACTACAAAGAACTGGCTTATGTTTGGGTTCTAGTTCTTTAATATTGCTTATCTTCTCCTTCTTCTTTTATACTCTTCTAGTTTCTTCAGCGTCACAGACATAAATTTTATTTCAGATTTTGGGTCCTTTATATATTTTTTATCACACTAATTCAGCAAACTGCTGACAGAGGATGAAGAAACAAAGGAGATTCAGATATACTGTTAATCTGTTTAACACTATATGTAGTCTTTTAGTAATCAATAGGTTTTTTGTTGAAGACCTCCAAAATCTTTGCCTTCCTGAAAGATAGCCTTGTGATACATATGAAAAAAAATATAAAAATAATATCTGATACTTGTTAAGAATGGACAGGGACAACAGTGTGGGGATTGATTGTGGGAGTCAGGGGTGGGCTGGGCGGAGGAGGGCAAAGGGGGAAAAATTGGAAAAACTATAATAGAATAACAATAAAAAATTAAAAAGAAAAAGAAAAATGGTTTTAGATCAGACACTTTTGGTTTCAAATCCCACCTCTCTTGCCTTCTGGTCCAGTGACAAGAGGAAAGATAATTAAATTCTTTGAGTTTCAGATTTTCATGAGAATTACATAAAATAATACATATTATTTTAATATATAAATGCTTAATGTGGTGCACAGAAAGAATTCAATAAATGGTGGTATCTATAATAGCAATTTTTGTTACTATTTTTAGTGTGAGGGGAGTAGAAAAGGATAATGTAACTACGCTGGTTGGGCCTTTGAGAAGCTTTCAAGGAGCAGGCGGCCCTTAAAGGTTTAAGTGAGGGAGGAAGGGGAAGCATTTTGGCAAGAGAAAGAGCATGACCAAAGGAGGAGAGGAGGGAATAAATCTACCTGCTGTGAAGCCACGGAAGCAGGTGGCCAGCTGGGTGGGAAATGGGAGCACTGGACTCTCCAGGCAGGCAGCCGGCCAGTATTAATACTGCCCCTCCTGACGTCGGGATGTGCAGGGACAGACTTGAGATCTTTCTGAGCATAAACGAATAGTTAATTAATGTCTCTGAAAGAAAAGACAGGAGTTGATTCAAGTGGCGGTTGAGAAAGATTTGATCCATCTGGGATGCAGGTAGACTGGAAGAGGAAGGGGCTTTAGGTAAGAAGGCCAACTGTGAGGCTTTTGTATAATAATTTAAGTACGATTTGATGAGTGCCTTCTCCAAATAAGTGTGGAAGGAGTAGGAATGCAAGGTGAGAAGACCAGGAATTTGAGAGATGCTGCAAAGAAAGAAAAGATGACTTGGGGTAGAGAAAAGGTGTCAGAAAAGAAAAAGTCAAAGAACCTAGGAGATTCCAGTTCTTTAGAAAAGTCTTTAGGCATTCTACCATTTAAAAGTGACTGTTTCAGAATATTTTAGTGATCACTGTAAAATGACATTGTCCTGCAGTTCTTGTAAGATAATTGTGATGATGTAAAAGGTTAACTGAACTGAGAATTTAAGGTTTAATATAAATAACTAGGCCTTCTAAATCTTATCAAATCTTGAACCACATTGTTTAAATTGAGTTTTATCATAACTACCTCTCCATTAAGTAAATTACTTGTGGGTGTGCTAGGGGGAAAATCCTTGTGTATTAACCAAATGAAGTAACATCAGCTTGCTTTTGAAATTGTTTGTTTTATTATCTCATCGTTCCTTTTTTTCTGTAAAATGAAACTAAAAAGCAAAAAAAAAACCCTCTTAAGACAATATGATTATATCTTTAATCATCTTAAAAGTAGACCTAAAATAATTCAACATAGGACACTGGGATCTTTTTAAAAATGAGGGAAGGGGATCTGTGTTACATTACTCAAGCTGATGCACCTGAAACTTGACCAGGAAAAAGTCACTTTCTCAGAATGTAAATACATTATTCATATGGGGGGCTTGTGTAGTCCAGTGTCTCGTTTTTAAAAGCTGTGGGTCTCTTATTAATGCCAACAACACTATTCTGTTTTAGCACATGGTGTCCAGTTATTTCCACAGCAAACACGGTTGCTGAAATAATATGTTTGCCTTCAGTTGCTTACAAAAATAATGGAATGAAAGAGTCATGGAAATAAAACAATATAGAGATGGCCAACAGTTTAAAACTATTGATTTTTTTGGTTTTGCCTTATCAAGTCTCTCTTTTTTATTATTTTACTCAGAGACACAGCTCTGAAAATGTAAACTTCTGAGTGAGACTGCAATGGTGTGATTCCTGAAACAGATAGTAATTCATATTATTTCAGTTTCACATGCATACCAGAAAGCAGGGTTATCATAGGTGTGATGTTTTGTTAATATTATATCCCCAATAAATATCTAGTGTGTTTACTTATTTTAGCTTGCATGACACTTTCTTAGATTCTGGATACTTGATGGATATTAAATATCATTTTATAAACAGTACATCTTATAAGTCAGCCATAATATTTAGAACTTTAGTACATAATGTCAAAAAATAGAAGAGAATAAACATTGCAATGTGACACAAAATTGATGAGGTAATGAGGTCATAGTTGCTAAGAAATAATATGCTACCTATTTTTATTAATTTGGTTTAATTGAAACTTCTTTTTGAAAAATTATAACAAAGGTGACAATTCAAAACTATTTTTAAAATCCGTTCTCTTTAATTTTATGTTTTACCTCATTTGACTAGGAAAAAAAAAAACTCTCTAAGATGAAGACTGGGAGCTTTTGTTACTGAGTTTGCACCATTTCCTAGGTAGAAACCCAGTGACAATCTCTTTTAATCTTTGTGTTTAATAATTAATTATTCTGTTTGTTTGGCTTTGCTGTCTGGCAGTATTGTTATGAGACTGCGCAACACTATTCAGTTTCATCAAGGAGCTTGCATTTTTATTTCTTACCTGGAGATCACATTTAGTCCAGCTGGAGAACAGCCTGGGGTGCATGGCAATGCCATGCAAAGTAATTGTTTTTTCTTAGTCTTTAGACATGGGTTCATAATTTAGAAAAACCTCATAGTTGCTCCTCGACAGCCTGGACAATGTGCTTTGTATTGAAAAATCACACTGGAGACTGTTTATTTACAAGGGTCTAAACATCCGTATCTTTATGGCTTTCTCCTGTCACAATAAATCACCAGCTATAAGTTGTCCTTTGTTGGTTTTGGTAAAAATCAAATGAAACCCAGCAGGCGATCTCAAAGTGCATTGTCCAAGAGTGTAAAAATGCTGTGTCGATGACAGATCATACTGTTCTTATTAAAGCTAAGAACATGGACTTCACTTTGCTTTTTGACCCTGGTACTCCACTGTCAAGGTGATTTTATTTCTACAAATTTTCCTTCTGCTGGCCTCATCAATGATTCACCATAAAACATTAGACAAATTCCCATCATCTGTACATGATTATAGCAGGTTCTGTTGTGCTTCCCACTGCCACTAAAATGACGTTTTTCAGCTTTGTCTAAAGAGGAATCAATTTACTGATGTTCTTCCCTTGCACAATGTCTTCTTGCTTTAATACCACATTATGAAATGATATGGAATAAATGTACAGCATCCTTATGTGCCATTTAATACCATTTGCTACAGATTTTACTTAATCTTCATATTTTTAAAAAGAGAGGAAATATACTGTATTTAGCAAACAATGACTTATGTGTGGGCAGGATATGTGGGATTATCTGATCACTTCAAGACGTAAATGTAGTGGAGCTATCAGTTTTCAGGCCTATGACCTGTATTATATTTTTAAAAATGTTTACAAATAACTTTAAAAGTAACTAGGCAAAATAGCAATATATACAACACTTTGAAGCTGTCAATACTGTTAAGCAACCAGCAGCCTTTTGAAGAAACAGACCTGGCTCATCTTGTCCTTTGTATCTCGAACTGGTTTTCATTGCTTCCTTCTATGATGTGGTGCTCTTCTATGCCCTAAAGCAGTTATAGACTGGGTAGAAATATTTACTTCATATATTCAGGGAATATATATTCTACAAGATTACACAATAACAATAAAACTAACAGTAACCGTTAACTGAGCATCTGCTAACTGCTAGGCATTTTACATACATTATCTTGTTTAATCTCGACCTAACAATGTAGGTATAATGATGATAAAACTGACTCTCAGAATGATTACGTAGCTTATCCAAGATTTCGGAAAAATATCAGTGACAGAATAAGAACTGAGTGAAGATTTGTCTAACTCAAAGCCAGTGCTTTTTCTACCGCCTTATACTTTTCTTTGGCAGAAACAGAAAAAGAAGAGTTAGAAACCCAGGCAGCCTAGTTCTGTGCTTTTCAGGGTTGCAATATACTGCCACTGTTACTCTGAGAAGCTTGCATCACGTACTACTACTCTTCCTACAGATTTCTAAATGGCTACCTTTTGCCTAAGAAATTATGTAGAAATATTTCATTGTGTCAATTGGTGCATTCCCTGAAACCTTCAGTCTCACCCCTACTCTGTCCTTTCAAATGTCTGGCACTTCAACATCTAAGACTCTGTGACAGTTCCCAATATACCTTTTGATTGTTCTTGTTAGAGAAAAATTATTTCCTTTACTCCTGGTTTCCGTGAGGAGAGATTTTTTCCCTCAGCACAATGTTAGTCTTTTTCTGTCCCATACTTCTCTATTTCTGAGGAAGATGGAGTAAATTTTCTGAAGAATACATTTGGGAAAGGATTGGGAATTCTTGGCACATGTCTGCCATTCCTGCCGTGAGACCTTGCTGCGGAATTTGGGACCTCGCTCTGTAGGGCACAGGTGTGGGGTTTGTGCCATTGGCCGGCCAGCCCAGCTAACTGATTTTCCATTGGCAGGCACATTTAGATCTTGAACTAAGCTATATCCTTCAACATGGCATTTATCAATAGTAAAGTCCGTATTTTAGCTTATTTGTTTTATTTCTCAACTTGTTCAGAACCTGGGTGGATAAGTGCTGTTTATTGAGGGCTTTCTCTGAGATTCCAAAAGTGCTGTTCTGTCTACCTAGATTACCTCTTTTAATATCCACATACTAAAATCCCATTTAACATTCTTAAATGCCGTTTCTCCTGTAAATTTATCTGCATGACAGGCCCATGTGGACAGAAATTTTTTCTTCTTTCAAACCTCCTTAGAAATTTGTTATAACCTCTTTAAATATTTACCTTTGTCCTTATCTTTTACTCTTAATCACTTTAATAAGCAATTATCTTTGCCCTTATCTTTTACTTACTTAATCACAGAGTCCTACTCTGTGCATTGTTGTTCTATCTGGGGTTACAGTAGTCCACAGTTGAGACAAGGTCCCTATCTCCCTTGAATCGTTAGCTGACCAGTGTAGGCAGGGTTGGAACATAATGACCAATGAAATGAACGGTGAGTGGGAGCACAGGGCGCCATAAGGGGAGTATGGCAAAGGTGCCTAACCTAGACTAGGGCATGGTCAAGGTCTCAGTCAGATTGTGTTCCTTTCTGGAACTTGAGGGCCTCTTCCAAGCCACTAAGTCACTTTAAGAAGTGACTTTTAGGCTAATATTTGAAAAGTGAGCAAGAGTTATTTGGGTGAATGGACTAGATGGCTAGGGGCTGAATGTGGAGGTGGGGGTGGTTTTCAGGAAATTAAATAGCATATAAAAAGGGTCTAGGGTTGAGGGGATAGCGTTATAGATATTGGAATTAGACCTCAGGTTTGGAGAACAGAGCATCACACAGTAGAGTAAATATTTATTGAATTGAGTCATTTTTCATTAAAGCAAGTTCTGTTAATCTTTACTTGGGGATCCTATACAACTATAATGGACCTTGGCCGGGTAGCTCGTTGGTTAGAGTATCATCCCCATAGGTCAAGATTAGCCTTTCAATACCCGGTCATGGCACATACAAGAAGCAACCAAAGAATGCATAAAAAAGTGGAAAACAAATCAATGTTTCTCTCTTTCTCCTCTCTCTCTTTTTCTCTCCCTGTAAGATCAATAAATGAAAAAAATAATTAATAAAATATAATATTATTGATATAATATGTTTAATATTATATGTTAACATATAATATATATGCTAATTAATATAATATGTTTATTATTTGTAAAATGTTTATATAATAGTATGCCAGGCACTGCGTTCAGACACATATTAGTTTATTTAATCATTCAAAGAACTTTATTATGGTATTATTATCTCAATTTTAAGATAATAAAACCATATTCAGATACAATAAGTAAGTAACCTGTCAACGGTCATAAAGCTAATTAGAGACAGAGCCTGGGAACAAGGCGTGAGCTCACGGCACAGTCCTCTCTTTCTATGACAATCACTACAGCTGCTGCTACTACTGCTGAATATCACCTCTAATCAGTGTTTACTGTGTGCAGTCATATTCTAAGTGCTCTATGCACATTGTCTTATTTAATCCTCATAACAGTCCTCTGGCTGGCAGTACTATTTATTATCCTTGCTTTACAGAGGCAGGCATTCAAGGTGGCTAAGGAGCTAGGTTTACAGAGCTATTAGGTGATAGGACCAGGATCTGAACCTAAAGCCATGTCTCTCCAGAGCTCGAGTTTCCTAATTACAACTTTCAAGAAAAAAATCTACAACTATCATGAAGATGTTTGATTAGTTGCTAAGAAATTTGGAAGAAGATGTGAAAAAGTTGTATAAATTTGCAGAATAATTGCAGTTAGAGATGACATGAAAAATTATTTTGGCAAGACCTGATTTTTAAAATTAGCATATATGCGTATGAATATTGCTTCAAAAAATTATAAAGATAGGTTGCATTGGAAGGAAATAGGTAGTGGTTAGTAAGTAATTTTGCTTAATTGATGTGGTAAAGAATTCAAACTATGTGTGGTAATAAAGCCGGTTTGAACAGGAGATGTGGAATAGCAGGCATTAAAGAGGCAGTTTTAAGGTTCAGGAATAGTACATATTGTTTGATTTAGAGACTGTTAGATATATTTCCAATTCCTGAAAACAGGACCCTCATGAACAAAAAGATGGTTTAAGACAGTTACAATACTTGCAAAAATCATAAATTATTTTTCAATAGCATGCATATCATCTATAGGCCACTGGAGGATATATGGAATTTTGCTTTGGGGAAATTAATAAAATAAATAATAAATTACTTTCTTCAGTGTCTCATAATTTGTTTTGTATCTTCTTCAATGTCTTCTAATTTTCTGAGTACAGGTGTTCTACATCATTGGTTAGATTTACTCCTAGGTATTTTCTTAATTTCTCTTTCCGATAGTTCATTATTGGCATATAAAAATACAACTGACTTCTGGATATTAATTTTGTATCCTGCTACTTGTTGAATTCATTTATGAGCTCTAGTGGTTTCTAGGTGAAATCTTTAGGGTTCTCTATATGTACAGTATCAGGTCATCTTCCAGTAAAGACAGTTTTACTTCTTCCTTTCCAATTTGGATACCTTTTGTTTCTTGTCTGATTGCTGTGGCTAGGACTTCCAATACTATGTTGAATAATAGAGGTGAAAGTAGAATCCCTGTCTTGTTCCTGATCTTAAGGGGACCACTTGTAGTTTTCATCCTATTTGGTATGATATTGGCAGTGGTGTCATCTATGACCTTTATTATGTTTGGGTATGTTCCCTGTACCTCCATTTTGCTGAGAGTTTTTACCATAACTGAGGTCTGGATTTTATCAAATGCTTTTTCTGCCTCAATTGATATGTTCCTGGGGTTTTTATCCTTCATTTTGTTTATGTGGTATATCACATTTATTGATCTGCAAATGTTGTACCACCTTTCATTCCTAGAATAAATCCCACTTGATTATGGGAACATATCTGAAGAAACCCAAAACTCTAATTTGAAAGAACATAAACACCCCCATATTCCCTGCCGCCTTATTTACAATTGCTGAGATATGGAAAGAGCCCATGTCCATCAGTAGATGAGTGGATAAAACAACTATGGAAAATTAACCCAATGAAATACTATTCAGGTGTAAAAAAGAAGAAATATTTGCCCTTTGAGGCAGCTTGGATGGACATGGAGAACATTATGCTAAATGAAATAAATGAGTCAGAGAAAGGCAAATACCACATGATTCCACTCATATGTGTAATCTAATGAACAAACTGAACTAACAAGCAAAATGGAGACAGACTTACAGAGAGCAGGATGACAGCTATAGAGAGGGGGCGTTAAGGGGTGGAGGGATGGAACAAAAAGGAAAAAGGACAGGTGGACATGAACAACAGTGTGGTGATTGTGAAGGGAGTGGAGTATTAGGGGGACTAAAGGTAATGGAAAAATACAATAAAATTTTTTTAAAATTTAAGAAAAAAATTATAAAATGTAAAAACAATGAATTGATATATA
Organism: Mormoops blainvillei; assembly: GCA_004026545.1. Classification (NCBI taxonomy): domain Eukaryota; kingdom Metazoa; phylum Chordata; class Mammalia; order Chiroptera; family Mormoopidae; genus Mormoops; species Mormoops blainvillei. The sequence goes on along the minus strand of PVJD01000948.1, from coordinate 144,846 downwards.
CTATTCAGGAATTTGCTTTTATGAAATTTTGAGAATTTCTAAGATACAGAAGACTCTAAAGATTACTTAATAAATTCATTGCTTGTGACTATGATTTTGAAATCACTCTTGTGATGTATGTCAGGGGTGTATGAAGTCACCTCAAGTAATTTCCTGGGGGCATCCATTGTAAGGGTGAAATGTTCTCAGTTTGTGGAGCCATGACCTACTCCTTAAGCCCCTCACACACTTGTTTTTATCTCATTTTCTCACACTCTGATTTCCAGTATGTTCAAATTGCTGTGCAGAGAACTTTCCTGAGACTTAAAGTCTGGGCTTCTTTGACCTGACCAGTGTTCCAGTTGTCTTTTCCATTAAAAATCACCTGTCCTAGACCCCAGTTCTGAAAGTCTTCCATCTCTTCTGAACATGTAACCTAATAAATCTTGCTAATTTTATGATGTTGTTGTACTTATAAGGAAGTCCAACAGCTGGACTTTATTCATGGATTCCAGAAATAAAATTTCATACTAATTCTTTTTCCTTAAAAATATGAGGCCAAGTGTTGAGAGGAGGATGGGTCAGAAAGACAGTATTTTCTGGATTGGGTCTGTAAATTTACAGTTGTTGCATTTTGGGTAAATCATTATACTTTTCTGGGATTCAGATTTATCAACTTTAAAATGGAGATAAGAATACTTAATTTTACTAATTCATATTACTAGATTGATAAACCCATTTAATGAATTTTTATTTTATAAATAAATTTATAAATCCCACTTAATTTTGAACTTAAGGAAATAATGAGTCAAGTCTTTACTACCTAGTGGGCATTCTGTAAATATGTTTGTGCCTGAAAAAGTGTGAGTCATGTCTGATTCAATGTAGTAACATAAAGGGAATTTCAACTTAGGCTGAAGCAAGAGGTGGTGGGAGAGGTTTTTGTTGTATTGCTTGTTTATAAATCAGATGGCATTTTACGAGCTTCAAATCATATGGGCTAGGTAAGCCAAAACATGATAGGAGGGGAGAAAAAAAAAGAAGGAAGAAGAGGAAAAGGGGAGAAACTGGAGGAAGAGACGGAGGAGAAAGGGAGGTGAAGAGGAGGTTTAGATTTTGATGGGAAGATGAGTTAAATTTTGAGTTTAGGGTTCAGTATTACCCACGGTTTCAGGCATCCACTGTGGATCTTGAAATATATACACTGAGGATAAGGGAGAGCTACTGTACAAATAAATTATATCCAACAATGAAATATTTTTCTGCTTTTCTGTCCTTTTTTTCAATAACTATTTATTGAGTGCTTACTTTGTGCCAGACCTATTTTCATAACAAGTTAATTAGAACCACAAGAACTCTCCCTAGCCCCTTGTACTGATTATTTAGTTTTGTGCAACACATTGTCATAAATTTAGCATCTTTAAATAACATGAATTTCAAAACTTTGTAAATCTTTTTAGACTCTATTATATTTATTCCCCTCTTATCATTTTTATTTTCTTCCTTCTAGTCTTTGGGCTTTGTTTGTTCTTCTTTTTCTAGTTCCTTTAGGTATAAGGTTAGGTTGTTTAATTGAGATTTTTCTTATTTCTTGAGGTAGGTCTATATTGCTATGAATTTCCCTCTCAGAAATGCCTTGGCCGTATCCCATAGATTTTAGGTTATTGCATTTTCATTTTAATTTGTGTCGAGATATTTTTAATTTCCCCCTTGACCTTGTTGTTAACCCATTCATTGTCTAATAGCATGTTAATGAGCCTCTACATGCTTGTATGTTTTTAGTGTTCTTCTTGTAGTTGATTTCTAGATCCACACCACTGTGATCAGAAAAAATGCTTGATATAATTTCAATCTTCTTAACTTTATTAAGACTTGTTTTGTGGCCTAACATGTAGTCTATCCTGGAAAATGTTTTATGTGCACTTAAAAAGATTGTTTAGTTGCTTTGGGTTGAAATGCTCTAAAATATCAATCTGGTCTAATATGTCATTTAAAGTTTCTGTTTCCTTGCTGATTTTCTGTTTTGATGATCTATCCATTGATGTCAATGAAGCATTGATGTCAATGAGGCATTAATTAACATCTTCTACAATTGCTGTATTACTGTTCATCTCTCCCTCTGTGTCTATTAATATTTGCTTTATATATTCAGGTGTTCCTATGTTGGCTACATAAGTATTACAAGGGTTACATCCTCTTGATGGAATGGTTCTTTTATCATTATGTAATGTCCTTCTTCTCTATATTTATAGGCTTTGTTTCAAAATTGATTTTGTCTAATATAAGTATTGCTACTCCAGCTTTTTTGTTTCCATTTGCATGAAATACCTTTTTCTAGCCTTTACTTTCAGTCTGTGTGTATTTCAGTCCGATATGGGTCTATTGTAGTCAGCATGTGTGTGGGTCTTGTTTTCTTCTTCATTCAGCCACCTTATGTCTTTTGATTGGAACATTTAATGCACTTACATTTCAAGTGATTAGTGATAGGTATATAAGGTATTGCCATTTTAGTATTCGTACTGTTTTTCTTCTTAAACTAGTACATTTCTTGTAATATTGATGGTGATGAACTCCTTTAGTTTTTTCTTGTCTGGGAAGCTCATTTCTCTGATTGTAAATGACAGCCTTACTGGGTAATCTTGATTGCCGATTCTTGCTTTTCATCACTTTGAATTTCATGCCTATCCCTTCTGGCCTGTAAAGTTTCTGTTGATAATTTAGCTGACAGTCTTATGGGAGCACCCTTGTAAGAAAGTAACTGCATTTCTCTCTCTGCTTCTAAAATTAACCATTTGTTTTTAACTCTTGGCATTTTAATTATAATGTGTCTTGATGTAGGCCTCTTTGGGTTCATCTTGCTTGGAACTCTGTACTTCCTGCACTTGTTATGCCTACCTACTTCACTAGGTTAGGGAATTTTTCAATCATTATTTCTTCAAATAAGTTTTCAATCCTTTCTCTTTCTCTTCTCCTTCTGGTACCCTTATGATGCGAATGTGATATTGTCCTTGACATTTCTAAAACTATCCTCATTTTCTTGAATTTTTTTTCTTTTTGCTATTTGTGAGTAAACAAATCTATGTATGGGCCCTTTAAGAGAACACCTAAGTTTACAGCAGTTCTTTGTCTCACCTGGGTGGAATCCTAACTGATTTTCACTGCCAGGTGTCACGGAGATTCCTCTTCTGGCACTAGTACTCTGGGCTGGGTTGCCCAGTGTGGGGCTGGGACCTTTCACTTCTCAGGGAGGACCTCTGCAGCTGAGATATTTCTCAGATTCTTAACTGCCACATGTGGATGTGTGACCAACCTGTTTCTGCCCTCCTATAGCTTTAAGGTGTTGTCTTCTTTGTAGCATTAGTTATGAGTTCTGTTCAGCTAGTCTTCTGGCAACTCTCAAGGGTACTTGTTCTATAATTTAGTTGAAATTTTGGTATGGTCATGAAAGTAGGTGAGCACAGAATTTATCTCTTCCATTATCTTGACCAGAACTCTGCTCAAAATTTTATCTAGAGGTTAGAAAAAGAATTAAAGAGATTTTAAAGTTATTTTTTATTTTTCAGAGAGAGGGAAAATGAGGAAAAAAGAGAGAGAAACATTAATATATGGTTCCCTCTCTTGCGCCCCCTACTGGGGCCTGGCCCACAACCCAGGCATGTGCCCTGACTGGGAATTGAAGTGACAACCCTTTGGTTCGCAGGCCGGCACCCAACCACTGAGCCAGACCAGCCAAGGAATATTTTAAACTGTTTTTTTCTGTTAAGAATTTCAGGTCACCTTCAAATGTTACAAAATTTAAAATTTTTTTGTATATTATATTGATTATGCTATTACAGTTGTCTCATTTTTTTCTTCCCTTTATCCCCTCTGCCCTGCACCCCCATCCCATCATCCCCACATCAACATTTTCCTGCCACCAGTTTGCCCAGCCCCACCCCTCTCCACCTCCCACCCTCAATTCTTCCTCCATTTGGTTTTGTCCATGGTCTTTTATGCATGTTCCTTGATGACCTTTCCCCTCCTTTTCCCCTGTCATCCCCCTCTCTCCTCCCCTCTGGTTACTGTCAGTTTGTTTTTTACTTCAATGTTGCTGGTTATATTTTGCTTGCTTGTTTATGTTGTTGATTAGGCTCTGCTTATAGGTGAGATCATATGGTATCTGTTTTTCACCTCCTGGCTTATTTCACTTAGCATAATGCTCTCCAGTACCACACATGCTGTTGCAAAGGGTAGTACCTCTTTCTTTCTTTCTGCTGCATAGTATTCTATTGTGTAAATGTACCATAGTTTTTTGATCCACTCATTTACTCTTTCGCCCTTAGGTTGCTTCTAATTCTTGGTTATTGTAAATTGTGCTGCTATGAACATTGAGGTGCATAAGCTCTTTTGAATTGGTGTTTCAGGATTCTTAAGGTATAATCCCAACAGTGGAATTGCTAGGTCAAAAGGCAGTTCCATTTTTAGTTTCTGAGGAAATTCCAAACAGTTTTCCACAGTGGCTGTACCAGTCTGCATTCCCTCCAACAGTGTACTAGGGTTCCCTTTTCTCTACATCCTCACCAGCACATGTTGTTTGTTGATATGTTTATGATGGCCATGTTGACTGGTGTGAAGTGGTATCTCATTGTGGTTTTAATTTGCATCTCTCTGATGGCTAGTGATGCTGAGTATCCTTTCATATGTCTCTGGGCCCTCTATATGTTCTCTTTGGAGAAGTGTGTCTGTTCGGGTCCTCTGCCCATTTCACAATTGGATTGTTTGTCTTCCTGGAGTGGAGTCGTGTGAGTTCTTTACATATTTTGGAGATCAAACCCTTGTCTCAGGTATCATTGACAAATATATTTTCCCATTCGATCGGTTCCCTTTTCATTTTGCTGATGTTTTCTTTCAGAAGCTTCTTATTTTGTCTCATTTGTTTATTCTTTCCTTTATGTCCCTTGCTCTAGGGGACATATCAGTGAAAATATTGCTGTGTGGAATATCTGAGATTTTCCTGCCTATGTTCTCCTCTAGGACTTTTATGGTGTTGTGACTTATATTTAAGTCTTTTATCCATCTTGAGTTTATATTTGTGTGTGGCGTAAGTTGGTGTTCAAATTTCATTTTTTTGCATGGAGCTGTCCAGATCTCCCAACACCATTTGTTGAAGAGACTCTTTTTACTCCATTTTATGCTTTTGCCCCCTTTGTCAAATGTTAATTGACTGTAGAGACATGGGTTTATTTCTGGGCTCTCTTTTCTGTTCCATTGAACTATCTGTCTGTTCTTATGCCAGTACCAGACTGTTTCGATTACAGTGGCCTTATAATATAGTTTGATGTCAGAAACAACAGGATACAACATCAATATTCAGAAATTGAAGGCATTTTTGTACACCAGCAATGAAATGTCAACACCAGAAATCAGGGGAAAAAAATCCCATTTACTATAACCAAGAAAAATAAAGTACTTAGGAATAAACTTAACCAAGGAAGTTAAAGACCATACTCAGAAAACTACATAACACTGAAGAGAGGAATTAAGGAAGACACAAATAAATGGAAGCATATTCCATGTTGATGGGTTGGAAGAATTAACGTCATCCAAATGTGCACACTCCCCAAAGCAGTTTATGGATTCAGTGCAATCCCTATTAAAATACCAAAGTTTAAATTAAAAAAAAATTTATACCTAAATTTAATTCCTGATTTATGGCTTTTCAAATTATATGTCAAAATGTAAAAAAAGATAAAAAAAGCATTCTAAGACGCTGATGTTAGGTGACCTTAATAGCAATTTTGGGGGAAATGTGAGCTTTCTAATACAACAAAGAAAAAAAGAAAACAAAACAAAACTCTAAGTGATTGAAAATTTAAAGATTTTTAAAGTACATAATAAAACTGCTATAATATAATATTTATCAAGCATACTCATGAATTTTTTCTCAACATTAAACCAAAATAAAAGAGTACAAAGAAATATGGTCAGCTATAAGTATTTAAAACATGAAAGCTTTCTGTGTTTTTTAATTTCCTCACTTAAAATAGTGCAATATATGTATTCTTCAAGGGCCAAAATTTAATAAAATATAAAATTGTACTGGTCCATCAAGGACATTTTTAAGTGCTACTGGCATTTTTTTTCTCTGATTGCTACTGAATGTCAGTATGATGCCTTGCCTGCCTGTGCTGGGGTGTCAGTCACCTCACTCACCACTGCTTTTCCAACTGTCAGCACAGTGAAAACAGACAAATAATACCTCAGTGTTGTTATGAAAATAGTGTTGATCTTGCCAACTCTTTGGAAGGTCTTGAGGTCCAAAACCAAAATGATAAGGTATTGTCCCAAGGAAAAGAAAATGATTCATTGTGCGAGCTGAAATAGCCATGTTATTTAGGAAATGCCATTTTTAGTTAAAGAACATCATACAAGTTATGGTTATTCTGATTTGGGTATTTAGTAGTCACTATCTGGAGGGGAAATTAACAATTTGACCCTAATATTCCAAGGAAAACAATTTGCAGCTTTTTTCCCAATGAAAAAATTCAAATTTTCAAGAGAAAAATAAAAAGGAAATTAGAAATATTAAAATGCTATATTCAAAAAGGACTCATGGACATGGACAGCAATGTGGTGATTGTGGCGGGGGGAAGAGGGTATCAGAAGTATAAATGATAGTAGAAAAAATACAATAAAAAATGGCAGAAAAAAAAAGGAGGAACATTTTCCCTTAAAAAAAAAAACCCCAAAAACTTGTATCTGCAGATCTGAGTTTTACAGCTTTCCAATGCTTACTTCTCTGATGAGTTGAGTGGTAACATTAATAACTGCATGTTTTTTTGCAATTGTGTAATGAAATGTATCAGCATTTAGAATTCAGGACTTCCCTGAGAGATCAGAAGTCAGAGCCTCCAACTAGCCTGAGGAAGCAGTTATGTGGTGTCTTCTCTATGTAGGGAGGGGGTCACATGGCAAGAAATTGATCTGGCCTGTAGTTGCTGTGAGTGGTCCCTGGCCAATAGCTAGCAAAACAAGGGGGACTCCTGTCCAACAACTGCAAGGAACTCAATTCTGCCAACAACCAGGGAGCTTGAAAAAGGATTCGAGTGCTAGAGGAGACCACAGCTCTGGCTAACTCTGTGACTTAGCCAGACTCCTGGCTCACTACAGAAATAGAAAGGATAATTAGAAAATGCTACAAATAATCATATGTCAACAAATGGGATGATCTGGAAGAAATGGAGACATTCCCAGAAATATAAAATCTTTCAAGACTGAATCAAGAAGAAACAGAAAGTCTGAACTGAGAACTACTGCTAATGCAACAGAGTCAGTAGTCAAAAAACTCCCAACAAAGGTCTTGACCTAGGTGGCTTCATGGGTGAATTTTTTCGAACACTCAAAGAAGAATTAACAACTATCCTTCTCAGATTATTCCAAAAAATTGAAAAGGAGGAAGCTTCTTATGCACATTTTATGAGGACAGCATTACCCTGTTTCTGAAACTAAACAAAGACATTAAAAAAAGAAAAGAAAACTATAGACCATTATCTATGATGAACACAGAGACAAAAATCCTCAACAAAATATTAGCAAACCAGATCCAGCAATACGTTAAAAAGGTCATACATCATGATCAGGTGGGATTTATTCCTGGGATGGAAAGTTGGTTCAATATTCTCAAATCAATTAATGTGATACACCATATAAACAAAATGAAGTTTAAAAATCATATGATTTATCGATATATGCAGAAAATGACAGAATCTGACATTTATTTATGATACAAACTCTCAGCTAAGTGTGAATAGAGGTAAGATACCTTAACATAGTGATGACCTATATGACGAACCCACAGCTAACATCATACTCAAAGAAGAAAAACTAAAAGTATTTTCCTTATGATCTAGAACACAACAAGATGTCCAATTTTACCATTTTTTTCTTACCACTTAATCCATTGTTGGGTGTTCTAGCCTCAGCAAATCAGACAATAAAAAGAGAGAAAAGGCATTCAAATTGGAAAAGGAGAAGTAAAACTGTCATTATTTACAGATAACATGGTAGTATATGTAGAGAACCCCAAAGATTCCACCAAAAACTGTTAGAACTTATGACTTCAGTAAAGAAGCAGGTTACAAAATTAATATTCAGAAATTAGTTGCATTAAAAAAAAGATTTTATTTATTTATTTTCAGAGAGAGGGGAAGGAAGGGAGAAAGAGAGGGTGAAAAATGATCAGTTGCCTCTTGCATGCCTCGACAGGGGGCCTGGCCTGCAACCCAGCCATGTGCCCTGACCGGGAATTGAACTGGTGACCTTTCAGTTTGTGGGACAACGCCCAACCCATTGAGCCACACTAGTCAGGGTTAGTTGCATTTTTATACACTGGTAACAAACTATCAGAAAGAGAAATTAAGAAAATAATACCATTTATAATTCTATCAAAAATATACCTAGGAATAAAATTTATCAAGGAAGAAAAAGACCCTTACTCAGAAAATTATAAGACACTGAAAAAAGAAATTGAAGAAGATACAAATAAAAGGAAGCGTACACTGTGCTTAAGGGTAGAAAGAACTAACATCGTTAAAATGTCTATACTATCCAAATAAAGTATAGATTCAGTGCCCTCCATAACAAAATAATAATGGCATTTCTCACAGAGCTAGATCAAATAATCCAGAAATTTATATGGAACCATAATGGACCCCGATTAGCCAAAGATTCTTGTAAAAGAAGAAGAAAGCTGGGGGTACCTGATATCAAACTATATACTATATCAAATCAGCATGATACTTGCACAAAAACAGACACAAAGTTTAATGGAACAGAATATAGAGCCCAGAAATAAGCTGATGTCTATATGGTCAATCAATCTACGGCGAAAAAGGGAAGAATATAAAATGTGGGAAAGACAGTCTATTCAATAAACAGTGTTAGAAAACCTGGACAGATACATGCAAAAAGACCCCACAAAAACCCAAAACCCAAGTACATTATTTTTTAAAATATATAATCTTTATTGTATTTTTTCCATTATCATTTAGTCTCCTTATAACCATCCCCCACTGCCAGCGATCACCACACTATTGTCCACGTCCATGAGTCAGCCCTCTCCTGTGTCCTCTACACTCCCTATCAGTCAGGTTATACTGATGTGTTGTCTTCTATCTGCCCAGGGTTGTAAAGCTTCTCTGCAGCTACTGTTTAGTTGGTTATTCAAGATGATTTCTCTACAATTTGTTGTAATTCCCGATTTGTCTTGGCAGGAGGTTAGTGAAGCTTCCACTTGCTCCTCTGCCATCTCTGATCTCCCCAAGCACATTTATCTGTTTTTACAAGCTGTTTAGTCACCTTGATTTCTCCAAATCTGTCGGCAATGCCCACCATGGAAGAAAGGGAAGGCCAGAGACCCTTTTCATGCAGCAATTCCACTTTTAGGAATTCACCCTGAAGGCATGCCTTCAGCAATACAAAAAGACACATACCTGAGGTTATTCATGCTGTGCAACTGAGATGGGTAGCCTGCCAGCACTGAGAGGGCTCATGCTGAATCTTCAGCAATCCACAGGTAAAATTTGGGGGATGACACCTGTACAAGGTCCTTCTGAGGGGAGCTTCCTCTAGCTCTGCTAAGGGGCTGGATCCAGCAGGAAGATTGCGGCAGGCAGCCTGGTCTATAACCAAGGAGAGGAAATGAGGGAGCTAGAACCAAGGTGATGCGGGACAAAGTGGCTGGAGATGCAGCCAGCAGTCACTTGGGGGCTAATTACCTGGCAGTCAAAGCCCTGGAGACTTGTGAGATCCCTACCAACCCTGAAACACCCTCTGATACCTAATGAGTCTGAGGTCTCCATCCAGGCATCCAAATTCAACGAGGCTGAGCGGCCTGACCACGTTCTTACATCATATACAAGAGTAAACTCAAAATGGAATAAAGACTTAAAGGTAAAACCCAAAACTGTAAATCTCTTAGAAAAAAAATTAGGCAGTAAACTTTTTGACAGTGCTGTTAGTTTATATAATATAATTATTTTATACTATATGATAATATAATTATATATTATTATAAATTATATAATTTATATAATATTATATATATATGGATATGTCTCCATAGGTAAGGGAAACAAAGGAAAAACTAAACAAATGGAACGACATTAAACTAAATTTTTTTAAATTTTATTTTATTTTTAGGGGGAGGGAGAGAAACATAGATGTGAGAGAGAAACATCTATTAGTTGCCTCTCATATGCACCAAGGACCAGAGACTTAACCTATGACCCAGGCATGTGGCCTAACTGGGAATCAAACTAGTGACCTTTCACTTTGTGAGATGATGCTCAACTCACTGAGCCACATGGATCAGGGCACTAAAATGTTTTTGTACAACAGTGAAACCACCAACAAGAACAAAAGAGAGCATTTTTGAATGGCAGAAAATAGTCGTAAATGATGCCCCTGATCAGGGGTTAATATCTGAAATTTACCAAAAACTCACACAACTTAACATCAAGCAATAACTTAATTAAAATAGGGGGAGAGGACCTGAATAGACACTTTTTATAGGACTTACAGATGTCCAATAGACATTGAAAAGATGCTCAACATCACTAATCATCAAAAAATGCAAATTAAAACCACCATTAGATACTACCTCACAACGGTCAGAACGGCTATAATCAGTAAGTCAACAAACAGCCAGTGTTGGTGAGGATGTGGAGAGAAAGGGACCCTGACTGGCTCCCTGCTGGTGGGATGGCAAGCTGGTGCAGTCACTCTGGAAAACAGCATGGAAGTCCCTTTAAAAATTAAAAATAAAACTACCATATGACCCAGCAACCCCATTTTTGGGTATTTATCCAAAGAAATTAAAAATGGTAGTTCAAAAATAAATGATATATGCGTCCCTGTGTTTGTTGCGGCATTATTTATTATTGCCAAAATAGGGAACCCAAGAACCCATCATTAGAAGGTCGGGTAGAGAAGAAGCGGTACATATATACAATGGAATATTACTTGGCCAGAAAAAGAATAGATCTTCCTACCCCTTGTGACAGCATGGATGGACCTAGAGGGTATTATGCTTAATGAAATATGTCAGACAGAAAAACACAAATGCCATATGATTTCACTTGTACGTGGAATCTAAAAAACAAAATAAATGAACAAACGAAATAGAAACAAACATAGGAACGGAGAACAAACTGATACTTGTCAGATGGGACTGAAGAATGGGGGCTGTGTGAAAAATGTAAACAAATTGGGAAGTACAAATTGGTGGTTACAAAACAGTCACAGGGGATGTAAAGTACAGCATAGAGAGTATAGTCAGTAATATTGTGGTAAGTATGTATGTTGCCAGGTGGGAGCTGGACTTATTGCAGGGATCACTTTGTAAGTTACATAAATGTGTAAGCATTATGTGTTACACCTGAAACTAATATAATATTGTATGTCAACTGTAATTGAATAATAAGAAAGTTAAAAAATATAAAAGGCCCTGTCTTTTATGGTATGCTTTGCTAATGTAAAATAAAATAAAAACACTTTTACGAAGGGCACTACTATAAAACGAGGTGGATAAAATCAAATCCAGTGTTGTTCAGTACTAGTAGCCCAGTAATTTTAACATATTTGCTATATTGACAAAAGGTAGACAGACATTTGGAGTGCTGTCTTGTGCCATTATTTTCTCAAAGCAAAGGAACCATAAACTAAACATTTCAAATGAGTGTTTTGCTCTGAAAGCATTATGCCTATTAGGACAGGCAGAAAGGAACTTTGTTCACTGAGTGCCCCACGGTAAATCATGAGTTTTAGGGCTAAGCCAAGCTGGCATGCAGAAAGGGGTTGCTGTTGATCTTTTATACCAATTTTGGATTAATTGTGATCTACAGCACTGCATAAACATGCTATCCTAGTGCTTTAGCTTCTCCACAGCTAAACATTAATCCTTCTTAATGCTCTAAGTCAACTTTTAGTCCTTAGCAGAATTTGCCTTAATCTCTGGCTAGTAAGTTAACTGATTTACAAAACATAATCCATGAGCCCAGAATCTTAAGGATGTGTGAGCCGTAACGACCTACCTTTGCAGGATCACCGGACTGGATTCTTGAACTGCTACACAAGCTGGTGAAAGAGATGACCCCAAACAGTGCATTTTTGGAGTCTGGTTATTTTGTATTTTAATATAACAGGTCAACAACCAACCTTAAATATGTGTGTGTGTATGACTGTCATTTGTAATTGTATATGTTTTGCTCATAGCAGTCAATTACTTTTCTGCATTGTATTTTTTTCTTAGCTGTTTGCAGTGACTATAGTCAGTCACCTGAATTAGTGACAGATCTTTCTCCACACTTAGGTACCATTTTATTTTATTTCCTTATTATACAGGCATTTACAATATGATCACAGAAAATTACCCTATATCCTTTGTGTGGTTTGAGTCCTTCAAATTGGAATACTACCGTCAGTATTAATGATGACAATATCAGATGGTTCAATAATGTAGTTTGGTTTTGAAATCACTCCTGTCGCTTGGCTTTTAACTTTAAAACTCACTTGACTGACAGGTTCTCAAAGGTTACCTTCTCTCTTTCTTCTGGCCATCTGGACACTTATATTTGGTTGTCTGCTCCATTCCACTCTACTCAGGGCTCTCTGATACCTTGCATACCTCCCTACTATGTTAAGGTTTCTCTGAAATTGCCAAATTTAAATTTGTTAAGCCTCCCCAGTTTGATGGGAGATATCCTGTGTATAGTTTGGAAGTGTAAATCTTCTTTACCAAATTTTGACTCTGTAGATCTTGGTTTTCTCCAGAGAATCATAAATGTTCATACTGCTTTCCTTGTACTTACAGAGATTTTTGGAGTTTTAGTTGGGTCTTTGCATAACCATCAGTGTAACTGCTGGGCCTCTGTCTTCTGCTTACTCATGTATATGGCAAACACAGCCTGGAGATGGAGGCAAGCAAGAACAGGAGCAGCTCCATTACCTTTTTGGGGAGAAGGTGCATAGACTATTTTGCATCTAGGGACTTCTCCTTCCTTGACATAGATCACTGTTTCTGAGCATGAATGTTTCTTTGGGTGATGTGTGTCTGTGAGGGAGTTTGTGTATGGTGCACCTTCACCTGTAGGTACTTAATTCATGTCACCTACAGGATGAGTAGGGAGAACCCTCACCATGTGCCTCACCTGGGTGAGGAAATTTTGGGGCAAACCATAACAGATATGCTAATACCAAAGTCGGATGTTCAAGATAAATCCTGCCCCAGTACAATGTCACTGTAACTTAGACTTCAGAAAATGCACTTACAGGGATTATTTCGTCCTATTGATTGTGTAGTAGTGGGAGGAAGAGCATTGCTAGGAAAAGATAAAATCCTGGGATCAGGGGGTGAGAGATGCCTAAAGGGAAGTTAAGGAAGAACTGGGCTATGGAGATTTGAAGTGGGCCTCTCTCCCTGGAGGGTGGTCCTGAGGGCAGTTGTGCAAGGGTAGGGACTGCGACATGTCTACTGAGAGCTCTCTTTTGAATGAGTTAAAATTTTTGGCTCATAGAGTCATTTGGACTATAAAAATAGGCCCATATAACACACGATTTGAACGTTTCACATTTATTTTGCTGTGATTCTCTCCAGATAGCCACTACCTTTAATAATGTGTGAAACTTAATCTAACTTTGAATGAAGATGATGTGAATGAAGACATGGGGAGTGAAGGTATTTGACTTTTGAGTGAAGATGATGTGAATGAAGACATGGGGAATGAAGACATGGGGAGTGAAGACTGAGCCAGCTTGAGCAAGCAGCATTCTGCCAAGGAGACTGCAGTTTGCCGGTTCCAGGGGTATGTGAGTGGTGGCAGATACAAGTTGAAAAAGCAAGGCAGAGCAGTGACGTGGAAAACAGCTGCCAGAAGGAGCACTCCAGGGGGACACTCGCACATGAAACTGTTACTTATCGAGCACATATTATGTGCTTAGCCCTGTTTTAGGGATAACCAAAGATTTCTGATCTTGTGGTACCTATATTCTAGTAAAGGATGGGAGTGGGGACAGAAAATAAACAAGAGACATGATAAATAATGTGATATGTTAGGGGATGAAAATTACTATAAGACAATAAAAAAGAATAGATCAGAATTAGGGAGGTAAGGAATGCTAGGTGGATGCAGTGAGTCTAGTTGAAATGATGTAACTTGAATTTGTGAAGGACTTGAGTGTGGTAAGAGAGTGAGCCATATATATCTGGAAGAATGTTCCAGACAGAGCTAACGGGGAGTGCAAATGTCCTAAGGAGGGCATATATCTAACTTTGTCTGAGGAGCAAAAAGGAAGCTTTGCCCCTTGGAGAGGGCAAACGTGAAGTGGAGGAGAGAGGTCACAGGTGATTTGGGAGCTTGTCCTGATGAATTTACAGGGTTTTCCATTGCCTTAACTTTTATTCTGAATCAAATGGGGAACCATTCAGGAAAAAAAAAAAAAACATGACCTAACATATTTTTAAAGGAAACTGTGGTTTCTTTGTTGAGAATTGACTGTGAAGTGGTAAAGTTTGGGGCAGGGAGAACTGTGGCACCTAATGCATGTTCCAGGCAAGAGCAGATGCAGTAATATGGATGATGGGTGTATTTCACTTTTTGCCCAAATGCTAACTTCTTTAAATGTAGGTTTGAGGGATTGTATAAACACTGTTGTCAATAGTCTGAATTTAGCTTTTAGATCCTGAATAAAAGGTTTTTATTTATAGTTTCCCTAATTATTTGTTTATTATTCTTTTTCATCTTCCTGATGTACATATCTTGATCTAAAGTGCATATTTCATTTTAAATTCTGCCCCTGGATTCTACAGATAAGTAGTTCCCATAATATTTCATAGTAGTGGGTCAGAATTTCAAAGGAAAAACTATCATTTATTGGAAATTTCTGGAAGTAGAAGTGGTTTAGTAGAAAGCATTAGCATGAGATAGGAGGTGGGGAGTGGGCATGGGGAAGGAACAAGAGAAATGTAAACTTATCAGAGTGACGATCTGAAAATTAAGTATGGAGAATCTGAACATAATGAGAAATACAGGTGTGCCTCGCAAGAAGAAAATATGATAGGTAGAAATTCAAATGTTCAAGGCAGAATGTCTAATTTGACTTCACAGAGATGAGATTGTTGAGCCCTCTCCCTTTCAGGGGAGGAAATAGGTGTCCAGCAGCGCTGAGTGCAGATTCTAGGACAGCACTGAGTTCCTACCTCCCTCTGGGCTCCTGCTGCTGCAGCTGCTCATCAATTAAAGGAGGTGATTATGGCTGTTGTAAAACTGGTCCCTTTTGAAAGGTCGGTTTCCCTAGTGATTTAAAATATTTTACAGGTCGTTAATCACACATTAAGGAGATTGGTGACTATAGGGGTGTCTATCAAGCTCTCTCAAATATCAGTAAAATAGAATCAAGAATTTTTGAAATAGAATTTTAGTCATTAAGACAATATGATTTAATTTTAAAACATTTATTAATATATGAGGTCTGTCCAAAAAAGTCCAGCCATTGTTAACATAATGAGAACAGTTTACTCAACATCAGTGTAATCTGGTCGCCAAGGAGAGTGGACAGGAATGCGTGTGTGTGAACAGTGATGACTTCACTGTACTAGTCAGTAGGGGCAGTAGACGCCTGTTGAATGAGCATGTGTCCTGTGTGGCCATCGTATTCAAAATGACTCAATGAGTAGAGCAATGAATCTGCATCAAATTTTGCATTAGGCTTGAACATTCCTGTGTGGAAATTATTCAGATGATTCAGAAAGCCTCAGCAATGGGCAACTGGTGATAGGTAGCTTCGTTGCAATAATGCACCCACTCATGCAGTTTTTTGGTGAAAAATCAAATCACCCAGCTGACTCAGCTCCCTGGCAGCCCCGATTTGGTGCCTTGTGACTTCTGGCTTTTCCTCAAACAAAATCACTGTTGAAAGGGAAGAGATTTCATATCGTCAATGAGATTCAGGAAAATACAATGGGGGACTTGATGGTATTTGGGAGAACTATATGAGTTCCCAAGGTGCCTACTTTGAAGGGGACTGAGGCGTCATTGTCCTATTTATAAGGTTTCTTGTACCTTGTATTTTCCTCATTTATATTACATGGCTGGATGCCTTCTGGACAGACCTTGTATAACCGGTGCCATAGAGTTAGTCATTCCTCTTAGGGTTTCTAAAGACTGGCACTCATACGTCGTACAAACAAGACTGAGCAAATTGAAGACAGAAGATATGTCCTTGCTTTCTGTCTGCCTAGTACAATGTTCTGGATATGGACTCTGGACTTTATTATTAAATTAAATTCAGTTTAATTTACAGAGTGTTCTTTCCATACAGGAGCCCAATGGCAACACTATAAATTATTTATGTATTATATATACTTTGGTCAGAACTTTTCTTATTAAAAAATTGAAATAACTTGTTTTGAGCTATTTGTTCAAACGTCACACAAAGCCTTCTTTTGCAATTAGATAAATCAAAGGGAATGTCGACTTTTAATGGGTACAGCCCTATATATACAAACTTTGAAATCTATATTGATATATATTTATTTATTCTCACTGATGGTCTCCTCCCCACCCCAAGTTGTTTGGGAGGGGGCAAAAAGGGGATTTGAGGAAAGGAGCAGTGAAAAGTGAAGTAGAAAGTTCTAATATTTCTCAAGAATATCCTTCCCTTTTTATGCGTCTGTGCTTTTATTAACTTCTGTATATTTGCATACAGGGAAGCAGCATGGTGTAGCAGTTCAGATCATAGGCTCTCGAGCCTCATACTTGGCCTTGGATTCCAGCTCTGCCACTTCACTGGGAGTCTCTCTTTCTTTGTCTATAGTTATATGTCTGGTTCTCCAATATCAGTCTCATAAGTAATAAAGGTGATACTTTTGCCCTCCTTCCTTCTGAAGTCTATAACTCTTTTTTAAGTTATAGAACTCCTGAAGACTAGAGGGATGCCATTTATTGGGCTTTACATAAACTCAATGATTACGCAAGCAGTCAATGACCAAGCAATGACCAGGGCTCAGGTCTTTTGTCTCGATGGCCACTATGGTTTTCCTACTGTGTTGCCTTGGGTAAAGTAATATCCTGGACAGGTCCAAAAAATCGAACACTCTCTGATTTGAATCTAAGGTTCTCTGAAATTCAGAGGTTCTTCAGAAAAATTTAAAATAATTCATATAATGAATAAAGCTGCTTAAAGAGTGCAATGTTTGAACAAAATAATACAGTTAATTATTTGCAATATATATTGCATACATAGTAAAATACTATACTTAAGGATATGCATGCAGATAAGAAAATGCACAAGAACTTTTAGCTATTCTCAGTTGACAAATGAAGCATGCTAGATTTTAGTAATAAGGTTTGTAAACCTCTGAATGATGTTGGTTCATGCTGCTCCATATAAGATATTAGCCCCAAAGGCTGGTGTTATTTATTACTCTCATTACGTATTTTTTTCATCCATGGCAACCTTTCAGAAACCAAATTGTGAGTTCAGATGATGAAAGATAATATTTCAGATTTTGGTCTAACATATCTTAATGGAATTTTTATTATATATAGGACCTCATACTGTTTCAGACCATGCATTGCAATCTCTATTAGAGTTTGCAGTTAATACTCACATATTCTTTTAACTTCAGATATTCATAATGTTACTCTACATTAAATGGTGAATACCTCTCTTTTAGACTTTGACTTTCAAATGAATTATACCTTAAAAATATCTTTTGTTGCAAAGGTTTGAGGTTAGTGATGGACTATGTAACATGTGACCATGTGTCTTTGTTTTCTATGTATCGCATTTAGACATTAGGCCTCACAAGTCTAGCAGATTTAAAGTAAATCCATAGGACATGAGAGAGCATGAATGAAAAAGTAATTATATCAGAATGGCAATTCTGCTCCTCTCTTTTGTTTTTGTTGTTGTTAGAGTGATTTCTGCACTGCAAATCTTCAAAGGCAAAAGAGTTTGGCCAGATAATCCATTTCAATATAAGAATTTTAAGGACTTGAATATTTATACATGTGCACACACACACTCCTATACTTGCTTGATGCTAGGAGAATATTTTAATTATTTGATCTCAGCTGCTCACTTAGTTAAAAATACTATTCTTGAGGCCAAGGTCATGAGTTCAGATTCCAGGAGGTCAAGAGAATTTTGCAAGGAAAAGAATTTTGTTTTGAAGCCACGGATTGCCTCCTTAATCTCAGTCCACCATGCAGCATTTCAATTATTGTATATGTTAAGTCAAGTGAGCTGATAGTTTTGTGCTAACCCATCCCTGGGACTGGACTGACCAAGTAGCAAAAAATGGAATTGGTGAGTCACCCTCATTCTCCTTGCCTGTGAAGAGCCTGTGCACTTCACATGATTTTCATGCTTACGTTACTGAAGCAAGATTAAAGAAAAGCTCAAAAATAAATTCTACTTTTGTGGTTAGTCACTAAGGTGTTGGACTGTGAATTTATTGTGAGAAGAAAGACTTTATTTCAAAATATCCATGATAAAAAGGATAAAATGGAGCCCTGAAAAACCAAACCTTTAAAATTATTATCTGCTTTCATTCTAAAGATTCCTTCTTCCCTTCCTTGCATTTCTTAATTTACCTAACCCTATCTTCTCACAAAAGTAATAGCTGATATACAACATATAACATGTAAGTGTTGTTACATATAACTATAAAACTTCACATAAGCATTTACATCCATGACAAACACCCAAAACTAATATAATATTGTATGTCAATTGTAATTGGAAAATAAATTAATTAAAAAAGAAAAACAAACAAAAAATTCCCATAGACTTGAAGTTTCAACCAGTTAAAAGCTTCCTTCGGGTATTAATAAAGTAGCTTAGTTCATTGCTAAAAGCTCAGGAATGCAAATACTGAACAGTAGTGAACTTTTAAGCCAAACCACATGCAAATAAATAAATATAAGTAAGGATTATTATGGTTTCTGAATTTGGCTGTTTTTCTTCAAAGCTGTTAAGATCAGTGCTTAGTTAGTGAGTTCTTTGAGCATGCTCACAGGGTAAATGTCACACACTGAATAGACTCAAAGGAAAGGTATGTTAAACCTTTTGTACAAAAGCATACAATGATTTTAGTTAAACTCAGGCTAGAAATTAATAGGGAGGCAAGAAAAGTGCCACTTAAATTTTTGCTACTTTGAATGTTCATTAGATAGATTTTATCTTCTCAAGTTGATTTCAAGTGGATATTATGTATTTACTATCAAACTGGGATGAACATCAAGTTCATCAGTTCAGATTGCCCCTGCTACCCAGAATGGTCAGTAGCCCTAGTTAAGGCCATCGCTCAGGGCAAGCGTCTGCAGGGTGTGCAGCGGAGCTGACTGAGACGTGGCTTCGATGGGTCTAATCCAAGAGAACCAGACTCGGACCTCATTTAATCTTCAAAAATAGGGACTAAAATTTGTTTTAAAAGTAAGTAATTTTGAGAGCTGTGAGCCATCCTTTCAAGCATCCTGAAGACATTAAGCTTACAAAACCATTTCCCTAGGAAGGGGATTGCTTTTCTTTCTTGTTGCCTGCTGATCCATTCAAAAGTTTCCCATCTTTGCATAAAACTTCTTGGAGAAGGGAAATTGAAAATAAATGTAATATCGTTGTTGGTTGGGCTGAGGACCACAATATTGTTTACATTTTAGAATTTGGAAACCTGAACTACATTGAGGTTAAATAAATTGCTCTTTGGTAACAATAAAGAAAGGTAATAAATAAGCATAAGAACCCTTAAGATTTTGGCTTTTGTCGTATCTTTGGGGCCCTGATCTACACTATTCTCTTGTAATTTATTCCTTTCTTTCATATTTTTTCAGTCATCATAAATTTTGTTTTATGATGTTTGCCCTTGGAACTTTTGTTTTAAACTAAACATTTATATTAGTATATTTGTAATGTAGAAAGAGAGAGCTTCTTTCCCAGAGTTTTCCTCAAAGGGAGGTAGGTGTGCAAACAGTGAAAAGAGCACACACTAATCTTCAGGGTTATCTCCTCCTCCTGGTGGCAAAATGCATTTAATATGTGTAAAGAGTCTCAATTGCTATTTAGGGCAAAATGAATAAGACAGTCATATATATATATACACATATGCACACACACGCACAAATAATTTTTATAAAATATATGACCTCCTGAAAACTATACCTATGACAAAGTACATTGGTTTCTCCTCAACAAAATGACTAGAATTTAAATTTTAAGTATGACACATGTTCATATATTTCAAATAAATACTAGATAGCAAGGGGTCAACAGAGGTGATAAGAGATGTGTCTGGTGATTAGAGCCAGACACTGATGTTAAGAGTCGAGTGTATCTTAGAAGCACACAGCTTTAATGACATGATCTCTATGTCTTTAATAGTTATGTTTATACCAGATAGGTGAAAAAAAATCTTTATTTTAACGTATAAGGAAACTAAGGTCAAGTTCTGCAAGAAAATGCTCAAAATTATCTCCAAAAAAATAAAGTCTACTTAAACATTTTGTTTCTTACTAACAGTTTTCAAGAATTTTTGGTACAAGCAAAAATTTGCTTTAAGTCCCAAAGTTCATCATCAGTTGACCCAGATAACCCATCATTTATCCTGAATATCGTAACCTAGGAACAGACCAAAACCACAGAAAGTGGACTGTTAATTTGCAAATGAACGTAGAGCAATAGCTGTAGGAGCATACTGGAAAGAACTAGAAGTCTTAGTGTCCAGATCTGGTTCTTGTACAAACTTGACATTCTCTCTTGGATGTTTCAAAGACACCTCAAAATGAGCATGTGTGAGACTGAACTCATGATCTTCTCTCAGAACCAGTCATCTTTCAGTGTTTCCTATCTCAGTCAATGGCACAGCACCCACCCAGCTCTGCAGCTCAGAATCCTCAAAGCTGTGCATTACGTACACCTCCGTCTGCTTAACCACCCTATTCAATTCATCACTTGATCCCATGGATTTTGCCCCTGTAATATATCAAATCTGTCAGTTTATCTCCATTTCTGCTGCCTCCACCCTAGCTGAGGATGTCATTGTCTCTTCTTGGAATATGACTTCTAATTGGTCTGAGTAATTACTCAGTGTGTACACGACAGCAGAGTGACAGTGACCTATTCAAAATGTAAACCTAATCAGACCTTTTCCCTGCATAAAACTCTTTAGGTATCTTTAGATTAATGTGGGTGGGGCGGGACCACTCAGCCTGTGTGCTGCTTACCTCTGCAGCCTCACATTACTCCATTCTCCTTTCTATGTCATGGCCAAATGAAACCATTTTTTTTTAGTCACTTGTATGTCCCTGCCACAGGGCCTTTGTGTTGGCTTTCCCCCCCTGCCTGGGACACTCTTGTTTCTTCTTTACCTGCTTAATTTCAACTCATTTTTCAGGTCTCAGCTTGCTAAGTTCTTCAGGGGGATCACTAAACCAAATCTCTCACTTAGAGACTTTCATTGCCCCGTTTGTAGTAGTTGTCGTGGTAACACAGTTATATATACTGGTATGGTCAGTTACTATAGTAATATCAGTGAATTTCTACCTCCCTTCCCCACTATAAACTATAAGTTTTATAAGATTGGAAACAGGACCTATGTTTCTTTATCAGTGTATTTCCAGTACTGAGTAACATTCTTGGTGCCTAACAGTTGCTTGATAAATAAATATTTATTGATAGAATAAATGAATAAGTGATCTGTATTTTGGGGTATCTTGCTAACTACTTGAGTCACAGCATCCTTATCTTTAAAACAGAGGAATATTTGATATTTTGAAAGGTCCTTTCAGAGTTGTTCTTCTAACTGCATTTAAAATGTCTAATTTGAAATGAAATGTAAGGATTAGTTTGGAAAACCAGTTCAGCACTCACTTATCATACCAATCCATAACGACTGAATGGAGAGAGAAGTCCAGGCAGAGTTTAAAAACTATAAAAGAGAACGGTGTGGAGAGAAGAGGAGAGAGAAGAGAAATCAATGCGGAAGTCTGGAAAGAAAGCATAGAAATGAGAGGTGAAAAGATGACAAGTACATAAAACCAGGAAGAAGTGTATTTTTTTCCTTTACTCCACATGATGGGAAATAAATGACAGAGAAACAAAGTTTTAACCTTCATATAGCAAGTACCTTTGCACTTGCACGCTCCTCTCCCCCAGCACACACACACACACACACACACAGAGCTAATGAGTGTCTAGCCTGGCCATCCACTTGACTGAATTAGTTAGCTAATGAAGGATTTATGATCTAAACTCAGGATTTCTGACTCCCTGTCTATTGTATCCTTGCCATTCCCTTCATCAAATTAAAATCCCTACATATCCTTTGTGTTTGGGGGTAATAAGTTTAAAGTCTATTTGACCTGACATTTAAAAATTTGTAATCTAGAAGGAAATTAAGGGAGAGGGAAAAAAGAAAAATCTGGACTGCATTTTTCTGACCCATAGGAAGTTTACTAAGAAAACAGACTTTAATGTAAACAACCTCTGTATTGTTCATGTTGTCTTTAAAAATAATGATTCTATAAATAACAATTTTTCCTAAAATGCACAAGTTGGATTTCTATAGTCTCTGACATTGGAAGCTGGGTTTGGGTTCACCAAATATAAAATCATCCAAAACTTTGATATTCTTTACTCATAATAGCTTTTCAAAAGGTAGATGATGAAAAAACACACTTTCATTCTCTGCTTAGGGCTTGAACATTAGTTTGACTTTAATAGGTTGGGATGATTTCAGCTTATAAATCTTCAACTGGAGGATAAAGTTCAAGTAGATAAAATCAAACAGATGTTGGTGGGAGGAATTCTTCATGACCCATAAAAGTGCTATCATCAAAGCCAAGAATCATTTGTTTTGAATTATTACACTGTTATCAAAAGGACTGTAGCAGTCTGTTTGTTGAGGAATTGGATCTGTTTATCTGAAAACAGAACAAAGATGCTATGTGAAGGCGTTCCTGGGAAAGTGTGATTCAGATGATGGTTGATGCACTGGGGCAGCTCTGAGATACTGTGATTGACATTTGTCAGCAAACACGGTAGTCAGGTCATGTCATTCTTGAAGAGCCCCATGTTAATCAGAACTTGGACAAAGGCAGGGAGGGTCAGCAGGGGGAAAGCTATTCCAATTAAACAAGTAAGCTCAATTCAAAGTGAAAAATTAGCTGTTGGTGGAGAAAATAATTAATTTGCTAAACATTTGAATGAGTGTCTAGTAAATGGTACTGAAATACTCACTGAAGAGCCTGTGCCCTGGAACTGGTTGCAACACAGAGACCATCTGCATTGTATAGATCCCAGTTATGTATATAGGCAGGACCATGCCTTATAAAATGACTCTCCAAAATGTCTCTAGTAATTCTATTAATTTGGTTGATAGGACAAAGAATGTTTCAGTGTTGGTGGGCAATGCAGAAAATCAAAATATTAGAACATAACATGAATAAATGACTCTGTTAAACCTGTAAGTAATCATGTTGCTGCAGGGTGAATACTGTATATACCAGAGTTCCTTTTATAATTACTTCATTAAGAATGTCTCTCTTTACTTACCAAAGTAGCCATGTATGTACTGAACTATAGTAGAAGAAGGATGAAACCGAAAGGAGATCTTTCTCTTGACTAATGGTAGTTTCCTCCTTTGGACTTTGCAGGCCCTCTGTGATCTGCCTCTAACAAACATGAATTCTTCACCACAGCACTTACTGGTGACTTGTCTTCTCTGTGCACATCTGGC
This sequence comes from Mormoops blainvillei, assembly GCA_004026545.1. Lineage (NCBI taxonomy): Eukaryota > Metazoa > Chordata > Mammalia > Chiroptera > Mormoopidae > Mormoops > Mormoops blainvillei. The sequence continues at coordinate 121,094 of PVJD01000948.1, read as the reverse complement.
TGCGTATGGTTCTCTGAATGATAATTCTTCTTCTTCTTATTTTTTGCTTTAAAAGCTCTTCTGAGACTTTGATAACAAAGCTATCATCTTTTCCTAGAAAACACAATTATACTTAAAATTTTGCATGCAATCATACAGCATTCAAAGATCCGCTGAAGTCATTTTTGGTTCCAATCCCCAACTCTCAGGATAAGAACCTCTGATAAATCCTTTAAGACAGAACAAAAGCCCCATTTCTCCATGAAACAAACTACTGCAATGCGTTGTATAGGCTGTTTCATATAACACTAAATGAAGAGGGTCTCTGGATTTAAGAGGCTGGGTTTTAGTCCTGTTCTCTGCAAGCTCTGTAACCCTAGGAGACAGATTCTCTGGAATTTCCCCCACCATAAGTCCAGGGACTGAAATTCATTTGCTCTAAAAAGCTTATGATTCACGTCCTGTTCTTATTGCCCTAAATGGATTGTGAACCCTTTGTGGGAAACAGCTATATTGTACCAGTTCTCTCTATTGTGTAGATTACCTGACATAATGCTCACTTCCAGAAATTAACCAGTAAACACTTATCTATTACATACTTATAAGAAAATAGAGCAAGCAGTAACTACTTGGTTCTTTCTCTGATCTTTCTCTGTCTTTAATGCAGAAGCAAAAAAAAATAACATGTAAAAAATCCTGTAACATAACTTTTGCTTTATTCTCTTATTCTTTACCCCTTTTCTCTAAAAGTTAAGGCTACTTTGTTCACAATATTGTGTTAATGGAGAATCTTGGTTTTCTTTCCTAGAAAGTAGTTTTCTGTCTCTTTTGGGGGAACATGTATAGAAGTTGTTTGAGTGGATGTACAATCATATTGCATAAAATATCATTTTAGATTTGCTTCTGCATAAATCATTTTCAAGCACATTTAATTAAAAATATGCAATGCTTTCTCCATATAATTTTTTTGAAGGACTACAGGATGTCCATCCTGAAGCCCATAGGCAGCATGCGGCCCAGGATGGCTATGAATGTAGCTCAACACAAAATCATAAATTTAGTTAAAACATTGTGAGATTTTTTTGTGATTAGGTGTTGCAATGGATTTAATGTGTGACCCAGGAAACTCTTTCAGTGTGGCTCAGAGATTCCAAAATGTTGGACATCCCTGGAAGTAAAACAAACACTGTAAATAAGAAGTGTTACATGTGGGAACCACTGCTTGGATAGAAGTGCATTAAAGGCCTACCATGTGTTTGAGAGAATGCCTGGTACATCTGGAGCCCCCCAAAGGAATGTGTAGTAGAAGTCCTTTGATACCTGGTTTGGCTAGTGATATAGATATGGTTGTCCTGGTGATATTGCTAGCAAGTAATTCTAACCGTCTGGGGGCTTCCTTGGTGAAATTTGCTGTGCCTAACATTGCCATACAATTTAGGAACATCCAAAGGCCCTTCTTTCTCTTCTCTTCTTCTTCTTCTAAACACATCCCTGAAGTAAGAGGAGCTCTGATATGAATTCAAGATGCCAAGGGTGACCTTAATGACAGAGGGTTTATTTTGGGAAATAAAAAGATTTAAATATGATCGATTACATTGGGACAAAGGCTTGTCTCTCTTCTCATATTGTGCTATCTCTTTGATGGCCACTGTTTGGTGTTTCACTTCTCTATGGGGCTGGGGTGTTCAGTGGGCCCTGAATGTGTCTCCCTTCTACCCATGTTTCCTCCTCTCTTTCTCCCCCAACACACACACACACACACACACACACACACACACACACACAATCCACACTCCTGATTAAGTGGAGTTCAAATAAATAAGAACAGGCAGCAAGAAAATTAGCTGGTTTTGTTAGGTTTGTCTTTCTTGTTTATTTCCTACTTGCCTTGCTATAGACCCAACATAAAGGTTTAACTCAGAGAAAGGAAACAAAGGGGCAAACCATGGAAGCCTCAGTCTCAAAGGATCAGTGATTCTCTAGAATGAGTCAGAAATAAAGAATGCAATATCTGAAATAAATAATACACTGGAAGGAATAAACAGTAGGTTAGATGAAGCAGAGGATTGAATCAGTGATTCAGAAGGCAAGGTAGAAAAAAACACTCAAGCAGAAAAGCAAAATGAAAAAAGAATTTTAAAAAATGAGGAGAGTTTAAGAAACATTTGGGACTAAATGAAGCATAGCAACACCTGTATCATGGGGATACCAGAAGGAGAAGAGAGTGAGCAAGGGATTGAGAACCTTTTTGAAAAAATAATGACCAAAAACTTCCCTAACCTAGTGAAGGAAAGAGACACACAAGTCCAGAAAGTGCAGAGAATCCCAAATAAGATGGACTCAAAGAGGCTCACACCCAGACACATAATTAAAATGGCAAAGCTTAAAGACAAGGAGAGAATCTTAAAAGCCACAAGGGAAAAAGTTGTTAGTTAGCTACAAGGGAGCCCCCTTGAGACTGTCATCTGTTTTCTTGACAGAAGCATTTCAGGCCAGAAAGGACTGGTGTGAAATATTCAGGGTGATGAAAAGCAAGGACCTACAACCAAGACCACTTTACCCAGCAAGGCTATCATTTAAAATTGAAGGAGAAATAAGGAGCTTCCCAGACAAGAAAACACAACTAAACTAAAGGAGCTTGTTACCACCAAACCAGTATTGCAACAAATATTAAAAGGCTGGTTTTAAGAAGAAGAAATGAAAAAAAAAAAGAAGAAAATAGTTATTAAAAAATAAAATGACAATAAATACATATCTATCAGTAATTAGTTTAAATGTAAATATCTTAAATGCTCTAAGCAAAAGACATGCAGTAGGTGAATGGATAAGAAAACAAGACCCATGTATATGCTGTATCTGAGGGACCCATCTCAGATCAAAAGATACATACAGACTAAAAGAAAAGAGATGGGAAAGATATTTCATGCAAATGGAAAGGAAAGAAAAGGCTGGGGAAACAATATTTATATCTGACAAAGTAAACTTTAAAACAAAGGCTACAGTAAGAGGCAAAGAAGGACACTGTATAATGATAAAGGGAATAATTCAACAAGAGGATATAACCCAAGTAAGCATTTATGCACCCAAGAAGGGGCACCTAAATATGAAAAGCAAATCTTGATGGACATAAAGGGAAAGACTGCCAGAAATTTAGCCATGGTATGGGATTTTAACACCCCATTAACTGATAGATTTTCCAGACAGAAAATCAACAAGGAGACAGTGGCCTTAAATGGCACACTAGATCAAATGGATTTAATTGATATCTTCAGAGCATTTCATCCCAAAGCAGCAGAATATACATTCTTTTCAAGTATCTTCTCTGATCATAATACTATGAAACTAGAAATCAATCATGAGAAGAACACTGAAAAACATGCAAAGACATGGAAGCTAAATAACATGTTATTAAACAATGAATGAATCAAAAATGCAATCAAGGAAGAAATCAAAAGATAACTAAAAACAAATGAATATGAGAACACAACAACCCAAAATCTGTGGGACACAGGGAAAGCAATCCTAAGAGGGAAATTTGTTTCAAGAAACAAGAAAAGCTCAAACAATCTAAGCATACTTTTGATAGAATCAAGTTTACCAGCACTGAGATTAGCAGAAAGTTGGATCAAAACCCAACTAAAATAAACTTAAGGACTTCCAGCCAAGGTGGAGGCATAGGTAGATATACCCTTTGTCTCCTCACACAACCAAAAGAAGGGCAACAACAAATTTAAAAACACAACATATCCAGAACTGCCAGAAAGTCAAACTTTATGAAAGCCTCTGATAGCTGACCAAGTGGCATTGCTCCTTCTTGGACCCCTCCCCCACATATGGCGCCACAAAGCAGTACATGGGTTGCCCTGCTCTGGCAGACATCTTAGGCTCCATCCTTTACAATACAAGAGGTATGCCAGAGACAAAAAAATATGGCCCAAATGAAAGAACAGATAAAAGCCCCCAAAATAGAACTAAGTGATGAGGAGATAGCCAACCTATCAGATGCAGAGTTCAAAACACTGGTAATCTGGATGCTCACAGAAATGATTGAGGGTGGTTGAAAATGGAGGAAAAAGTGAGATCTATGCGAAGTGAAATAAAGAAAAATACACAGGAAACCAACAGTGAAGGGAAGGAAGCCAAAACTCAAATCAACGATTTTGAGCAGAAGGAAGAAATAAACATTCAACCAGAATAGAATTCAGAAAAACGAGGAGAGGCTGAGGAACCTCTGGGACAAGTTTAAATGTTCCAACATCTGAATCATAGGGGTGCCAGAAGGAGAAGAGGAAGAGGTAGAAATTGAAAACCTATTTGAAAATAATAGAGAACTTCCCTAACCTGGCAAAGGAAATAGACTTCCATGAAGTCCAGGAAGCTCAGAGAGTCCCAAAGAAGATGGACCCAAGGAAGCACACCAAAGCACATCATAATTATATTACCCAAGATTAAAGATAAGGAGAGAATCTTAAAAGCAATAAGAGAAAAGGAGACAGTTACCCACAAAGGAGTTTCCAGAAGACTATCGGCTGATTTCTCAAAAGAAACCTTACAGGCAAGAAGGGGCTGGAAAGAAGTATTCCAAATCATAAAAGGCAAGGACCTACGTCCAAGAATACTCTATCTAGTAAAGCTATCACTTAGACTGGAAGGGCAGATAAAGTGCTTCCCAGATAAAGTTAAAGTAACTCATCATCACAAAACCCTTATTATATGAAATGTTAAAGGGACTTATCTAAGAAAGAGAAGATGATCAAAAATATGAACAGTAAAATGACAACATTTAAAACCTGGAAAATTTTAATTAAAATTTTTAAATTAAAAATTCTCTTAAAAATGGGAAGTTCTAGCAAATACGGGTCCAGGTTCTTACAGGGTACAATTATCTGGGGAGCCTAAGAAGCTGAACTTGCAGTGAAATGCATTCTCTGTTGTGCACCAGCCCTTACCATTCATTAGTGTTAGAGGCTAACATTACACTTATTTCACTTACTTGACCAGTTATTGTATGCATTTCAATACATAAACAATGTTTTTAAAATATTTCCAGGTAAAGTATGGGAATACATTTTCTTCGGTCAGAAAAGTTTTATAATGAAGTTATATAATAAAAATCATTTTCTATCCTCTTACAAAAGCCTTAATTTTTATGAAGACATTATGCCACCAAGTAACCATTTCTTTTATAGGCAGACTAAGAGTATTTCTCTTTAATAATTATTTTCTCAGGTATTAATCATTTTCACTATTTTTCAGAGAAACTTCAGTGATTTTCAAAATCTATAGACAATCAAATTTATAAGGTTTAAAAAAACCACATAAATAAAAGTTTTCTCAATTTATGTTAAGAAAAGGATTAGGAGAAGAATACTTGTTAGCAACTCCTCAGTGTTCGATGGCTTTAACATGTGTCTGAGTAGTGTTAAGTTTTTTATATAAAATGTTTTGTCATTTCTTTTATTTGGCTAAAATTCATAGTTGCTTTCAGTTCTCTTTGGAGTCTATCTGCATCCATCCATTCACCCACTCCATCTATCTGTCTATGTGTGTGTGTACATATGTATGAAGGCCTGTCTGTCTGTATGTATGTATGTATATATGTATCTACCTAGTTAACTACCTGTATGTGGAAGATAATTAATTTCAATAGATGGGGAAACAGGTTCCTTCTCCTCCTCCTCTTTCTCACTATTAGGTTCGTTCTTCTACTTATCCATTTACCAAATATTTATTTATGGAGTCTCTACCATATTTTGCCATGTATAATGCGCTCCTGCATATAATACACATCCATGTTTTTGGTCCAAGCTTTCAGGAAAAAAACCTTTTGTTTTAATTTTTTAATTCAGTTTTTTATTCATTTATATTTAAATAGTTGTTTTTTGTATTATAAAGTAATTTTAGCATTTATTTTTGAACATGTTATGGCACTAGAAATTTTGTGTAACAAATAATTACAAAACACAAGAACAGATACAAGGCATTTTAGGTACTACTTATGTGTAATACATATCTTTATTTTTCCCTCAAACATTTGGGCAAAAATGCATATTACACATGGCAAAATATGGTATTTTAAACCATACACTATGCTAAAAGTACTAAAGAAATAATTAAGCATGAGTTATAATTTCAGATTTCATGATTCACCATTTTACAGAAAAGTAAAAGGTATAGCTAACTAGCTTGTCTAAAGTTGTATAATTAATTAAGATAGAAAAAAGATTTGCATGTTCATGTGTTGGATCTGGAAGTACTTGTTTTTTTCCATTATTCTGCATCAATTTCTATGCATCAGATAATCTAAGGTAATCAGCCATAAATTAACATGACTTGTAAGATATAATTGGAACATTATTTTTGACTCCTCTCACTGGCTCAGGTCTTGGATATGAACTATGCCTGACCATGTGACTTTTTTGGTCACTCTTTTTGTTTCATCCTTACTGGAGGATATGTTTATTGATTTTAGAGAGAAGAAGCAAGAGGGAGGGAGGGAGGGGGAAGAGAGAGAGAGAGAGAGAGACAGAGAGACGGAGGCAGAGACGTAGATGTGAGAAACATTGACTGGTTGCCACTAGTATGTGTCCCAATGGGTAATACAACCCACAACCCAGGTATGTGCCCCAACCAGGGACTGAACCTTCAAACTTTTGGTGGACAAGACAATGCTCCAATCAGCTGAGCCACCTGGCCAGGGTTTTTTCAGTCACTCCTAAGTAAAAGCAAGTACAATGGTCACTTTAACTCACAAGCACAATCTAATTCAGAAATCAGAATTCCAGTTGGATATAGCCAGTAAGCATTTCTGTTCTCCCAGGGGCATAATATTAAAAAACAAATAAAGAAACACTTTGACAAATTGAAAGAAAGGGACCATAGGAAAAAGGAAAAATTTATATTTTTATATCTCCAGCGGCACTCTCTTTCGGCTTTAACAGGGGGCTCTGCATTTCTATTTTTCACTGGTTCCTATAAAGGAAGTAGCTGGCCTTGTGTTGAGACTAGACACAAGGCCGAGTGGCCAGTGAGACCATAGCAGGCACAGCACTACGTCAGGCCTCAGATGGGAGTGCCTGAGACCAAGGTGAAAGCGGCAGAATTATTGACAACGGGATGTTTATTTCTAAAAAAAAGATTATATACACACGCAGAAATGCAAACACACACAGTAAGTTTTCCCTTATCATTGTCCATAGGTTCTACAACTTCAAGCAAAACACATATAACAAAACCAACTTCATCACAGGCTAATTGATATAAACAAGAGTTAAGTTCCCACAGCATCGCATTATCAACACTCTAACAAAATGATGTTGAATGAAACGATACCATTTGAAACTTTGTATGGGTGTGTGTATGTATGTATATTTATTTATTTTGAAAAAATAAATCTCTATAGGGTATAGTTGCAACATTTTCTTGCCCCCTCACGTCTACATATATGGCAATATAGATAATTCCTAATTCACAGAAGATTTTTTAAAAAGCTCTGGATAAATTGGACAGAACAGTCATAGCCAATTTAAATGTAAAAATATTCCCTAAAAACAATTTTCTGCTAAATCAAAGTAAAAATTATGCTTAATAGGTGCCCCTTATTGAGCAAATCATTAATGTCATATTTTGTTATGATTGGTAGTGGCATTTCTTTATAGTGGATGGTAAATGCATATAAATATGTAAATGAATTGGACACACATGTGAATAACTCTCCCAAGCACAGCACAAACTGTCATGAACTAACTGTTATGGGTACATTTTTTGTTGTTACTTTAGTTGCATCATAAAGAAATTCCAAAGTACTTACAATCTTTAGAGAAGCTGATTATTTGACTGGAAAAGAACCAAACTGCCACCATTTTATGTCCACTGCTATGATTCTAACCATCATTAAGTCTTTTAAAAAGTGAGGAAGAAACAAACATCTTAGGTTTCTTTTTCTTATTCCTGATAAGCCATGATCCATCCCACACTGTTTTGGCGCATGGGCTCAGGAGCCCCTCACCTGGATGTTCCCAGGGGTTCTTTCCCTGGGGCAGCAGGTCAGTTATAACCATCAGGAGGTAACTGCTGTTGAAGAAGAGGGAACGTGCTGAAGAGGCAGAGAAATAAAGCAGGGGTTAAGCAGAGACTGCCCCCAAGTAAAGTAATTGTGTACCTGCATTTTGGCTGGATCAAGAATTACAGCTGTAGTAATTAGCAGTGCATTTTTGTATTATGACATGCCAGGCCCATGATTCTCTTTCTTTCTTTTTTTTTTTTCTTCCCTGAGACTTGTCCCAAGGAGAAAGCCAGGGGTGAAAATGATGTGAGAATTAGATTAAAGCTGCCTTGCACTGCCGAACGCTGAGCCTACATGAGCTGCTGGATCAAGGGCCAGCCCTGGAAAAGCTTTACTACAGTTGCTAAAAGTAAGCACAGCATCAGAATTTTGTCCTTCTTCAATGCTTTTAGTAAGGGTCACTGGTGGTGGTGGGCCCTCCTTGAAAAATCAAGGATAAAGAATAAATAACTGTAAGCCTCAGTGGCTCAAACAAATTATTTTCCGGTTGGCAGACAGAGTGCTAAGTGAGAGGCAGTGAGCTTGTACCTGAGAGTCTCGATTGGCGGTCAGTGGCTGCCCTTCTCTGTGTCTGAAAAGCTTCCAACTAAGAAACATTATCAAGTTTGGTAACACTCCTTGAGCACACAGAAAGGCACATAGGAAAGATGTTTAAGCACTAAGGAGTGGAGGAGAAAAAACATTTTGTCGTCTAATTTTTTGTGTGTGTTCTTAGTGTGGGATTTAAAAGATGCCTCTTGGGTGAGTTTGTTACTTTATATTCTGAAGGAATATTTTATACAACGCAGTTATTAAATCAAGAGTTTCTTCTCATTAGTGGTGTAGGATTTGATATGTCTTTTATTTACCACGCATTTTTTACGTTGGCAAATTTTAGAGAGTCAACCTCAGAAAACATTTCTTTTTTACTGGAATTTCTTTTATTGCACTTGTCATGCAAATATTTGAACCATTTTATTGAAATGCTGCATGTTCTACTGAGGGCTTCATATATTCAAAGTGGCTATTATCCTTAAACATTTGAAATTCAAGGACAGGAATGAACAGCCCTCCAGCTGAATTTCCATTTGCTGGATGGCAACTTATATAAACAAAATGTCTGTTCCTGGGGCTGCTGGCAGCCACAGCCAACCCTTCAAGGAGGCACTTACGACTATTTCTGCTTTTCTAGTGGGAGTGCTGAAAACTTACAATCTCTTTGGGAATTTCACTTTTCTTCAGGAAGATGTGAGGGAAGCCATTTTATGTACTTTTAATTATAAGCTATTTTGAATGTTGAAAGTTCTTTCCAGAACATAAAATTAGAGGAGACTCTGAAAAAATCTCTAGTTGCTCTAAACAATGGTAAGTAATTATAACGGAATTTTATTTGCCAAAAAAAAGGCAAGTGAAAACTGAACTACTTAAAGTGGTTTAAAATAACAGCACCAATAATACTAACATCACTTATTGAGTGTTTCAGTTTGGGTAATATTCTCTGCCTTACATGTATTACAGTTATGCTTAACTTTCTCTCCACAGCCCTATGAGGAAAATAATAGTTACACTCAATCTGAAGCATGGAAAGTTTAAGAAACTGGTCCTAAGTCACATTGCTAGTGTCTTAGTCTGTTTGGACTTACTAGAACAAAATGCAGAAACTACACAGCTTATAAACCACAGAAATTTATTTTTCTCAGTAGCAGAGCCAGAGAGTGCACAATCAAGGCACAGGCAGATCTGATGTCAGAGGAGGGCCAACTTCCTGCTTCATGCACTGTCACCTCTTACTGTAGCCTCCCGTAGAATAAAGGGCCAGAGAGCCCTCTCAGATCCTTTTCATAAGGGCACTAATAGAACACATCCCAAAGGCCTCCCCCAAAACCTGATTTCCTCATACCATCATATGGGGGTTAAGTTTCAGCATATGAATTTTGGAGGAACGCAACATTCATTCTGTAGCAGCTACTACGTGACACCAGACACATGAAACCTAGATCCACATACTTAAGCATTAGGCAACATGTTATATATTTCACTATAAATGATTAATTTTCTTCCTAAAATTTCAAAGATCTGAAAAAATAGTAGAATAATAAATGCTACATTTGCAAAAAGTAAAGACACTTCTGTTCCTCTGCAACTCTACGGAGAATATTATAATTTATCGAGACTAATATAGATTCTGAATTCAATATCACCTTTAAAATAATAAGGAATGAGAACATTAAGAAACCATAATGGGGCACCATGTGTTCAAAGTGGTAAAAAAGTAAAAATTAAGACAATGCCTACAAAACGAGAAATGGTTGGAAAACAGCGGCACACAAATTCCATGAAATACTATGCATCCATTAAAAATGAGTTGATTCAGAGGAATCTCCAAACTACATTACCTTTGAAAGCAAAAGTCACAGAAATATTTATGATACGATCTAATTTTTTAAACCTAACAATCTTAAGTTCTCTTATATTTGTATAAGGTGTGTTTGGGGGAGGGAGTGGGTGCATGTACATGTTCGTCAGCATTGATATCAGCTCGGCGAAACGCGTGTAAAGATACGCCGCTATACACTGTTAAAATTACATAAATGGGTTAAATGGTAACGGAAAAATACAATAAAAAGTTTAAAAAGTTATTTCCTCAGGAATAGTGATTGGGTATTAAGTTGTGCTTATGTGTGGGGGTGTGTACATGTGAGTGGGATGAATGGGAGAGAGAAAAGCAAAGGAAAAAGAAAGAGTATGTGCCTGTAAACACAGGCAAAAATAATCACTGTACTAATAGCAGTAATAGCAGAAGCATAGTCCTAACTACTAAAACCATGGGTCTTGATGCTTATTTTGACAATGACTCGTTATAGCATTATAAATACTCTTTATACGACCCTGTTTTCCCATGTATAAAATCGAGATAGTTACAGCTCTTTGACCTATTTTGCATAGTTATTATGATGATAAATGTTATATGTCTGGGTGTTTTGAAAAATCTAAAGGGCTATGCGTGTGTGTATATACATGCATACATACATGCATACATACAGGCAAAAGGTTATGGTTAGGGCTAGGGTGAGGGTGAGGGTTAGGGTTACATATTGAGTACCGTATATCCATTTTTGACAGTGGAAATTTAAAGAATAGATTTTGTACTTAGAGATTATGGTTACTAATTTTCTCCCTAGTTTTTCCTTATGTTGGTTTGTATTAAAACTGTAAGTTTTACTCCAGGAAATACAATACTGTTTTGTGTAGGAATTGTATTTATTATTTAAGAAGTTATTTGAGTTTAGAATTTTTAAAAATCCAAATGTATCACCCAGAAAATATTAGTTATGAGTTTTATTCTTTTTATGTAACATTGTAGTAAGAATTTCAAACTAATTGCAATAAAACCCACCTCCAAAAATTAAAAAGTATCCTTTTATTTAATAAAAAATTATGTCTCAACACTTTAAAAATGCTCAAGAGCGAACTCATTGAGTATCAAAATGGCAAGCCATTTATAGATAAGCCCTTTTTTGTTTTTGTCATGTTTACCCATAAAAGATATAACAGTATCTAATATTTGTATATATAGCTATTTATATATTTTCATCATCTGTATATATTTACCATATGATACAGAAAACAGGAAATGGAATTCAAGAGAGAGACAAAAGGTAATAGTTATAAATTATGCATCTAGAACATTTGGTTAAGCAAAACAAAACAAAATAAAAAACGCTCATAGGCAGAGAACAGTATGGTCATTATCAGAGGGAAATGGGGTTAGGGGAGGTAGGAGAGGGTAAATAGAGGATAAACGGTGATGGAAAGAGATCTGACTTGGGGTGGTGCACACACAATGCAATATATAGATGATGTATTATAGAACTGTATAGCTTAAACCTATATAATTTTATTTAAAAATGTAACTCCAATAAATTCAATAAAAAAAGAATGCTTGCTCTAGACTGAGGAAGGTCATAAATGTGAAGGAGAGATTTCTTTAAGAAAATGAATATAGCCCTGGCTGGTATGGCTCAGTGGATTGAGTGCTGGCCTGTGAACCAAAGGGTCGCTGGTTTGGTTCCTGGTCTAGGGCACATGCCTGGGTTGTGGGTCAGGTCCCTGGTGAGGGGTGTGCGAGAGGAAACCACACATTGATGTTTCTCTCCATCTCTTTCTTCCTTTCTCCTCCTCTGTCTAAAAATAAATAAAATCTTTAAAAAAAAGATGAATATAATAAGGAGGATAAATGGTGATGGGTGGGGATTTCTGGGGTGTGAACACACGATACGGTGTCCAGATATGTGTTGTAGAACTGTACACCTGAAATCTGTAGAAGTTTGTTAACGCATGTCACCCCGATAAGTTCGATAGAATTGTATGCCTGAAATCTGTAGACTTTCGTTAACGAGTGTTGCCCTAAAAAAATTCAATAAAAAGGGAAAAGGATGAATATATAACATAAACATTTGACAGTTAACAGAAAGTTTGGGTTTTACTTTTTAATTTTTTATTTATTTATAACGGGAAATCTGTACCTTTTGGCCCCCTTTTCCCATTTTCCCACCCCCGTGTGAGTTTTAATAAAAAGTGCCAAGAATAAGGCCATCGTGAACTCCAGGGAAGACCGAATATTGTGCAGAAAATTAAACGAGATCATAATGTATGAATGAATCAGCTGTAGACATAGTTTTACAGAGTCACAGTGCAAACACAGCAGAGTTTTCCAGCCATAACCGTGGTGTAAAAAAGCGGAGTAACGGAGCACATGTAGTAAATAGCTGTGTCATGTTAGGTGGCAGGAGGTATTGGTGGTCAAAATGGGCTAGATTATAATCTCCTAAGTGGAAAAGCAATAGATGACGTCTACAGCTGAAAAACAAAGTAAGGAGAGAATATCACTTGGAGATAGAAAGGTATTTGTCAAAAGAATCAAGTAAAGGAGTTTAAAAGGATTCCCACAAGGATGCAGAAATTGAAGGAGAGCTAGAGGTTGCTGTTTTTTTCCTCTTAGCACTCTTTGATGCTTTAAATTATAAAAGTCTGTTAAAAATGAGATAATGTTAATTTAAATCATATTGCAATATACATGATATAGCAAAGTTTTAAATTTAATTTTCCATGTTCTTTTTGCAATTAATTGATGTCTAAAAATGATCTATGTTGGTCTTCAGAGACATATTTACTATAAAGAGCATTTGGGAAGATAGATGTTAAAATATAGCTATATTTGGAATGTAAGCAAGTAGGAATTCACTGGACCTAGTCCTTTTTTCTCAAAATCATGAAATTTTAGAGCAGGAGGAAACCTTAAAAATATCATCTCATCTAACTTCTTAACTGTTAAAGAACATGAAGCTCACCTTAAGCAAGGTGGCCAAAGCATGTTCTTTAGTTTTGTAAGAACGAGTATGTTTTGTTGACAAATATTTTAATAACAATAGTTTTGAGGTTAAATGTACATTAAAACATAGATTGATATCTGTGTTTGTGGTACCAAAAAAAGACAAAACATGTTTTCATTACTTAATATTTCCAAATATTGCCTTTTACAATAAATCCATTTTAGAAAATAATTTTTATGCTTAAATCTAAATAATGAAATAAGGGAGAAAGTTTTAGGATCTTTTCAAGCACTAGACAGGAAAAGAAGGTGAAGATTGGTCATCTTAATTCCCAATAAATAAAAATCAATCTGATATAATCATCATAAAATTTTCTGTTTTAGAAACACCAGAGCCATCTTGATCAGATGAATTTAACATATGGATCTGGTGGAAATCATCTTGATGCAAATTTGAAATAGTATCTCTTTCTCCCTGGTCAATTTGTTTCTGATTAACTTACATTTCAACATCAATATTTTTTATGTTGCTTATATTTAACTAATGGTCCATTATAGATATACATTAAAATATAAATGACAAAGAATAAGTATGACTTAAGACTTTCTAATGTTCAAAACCAGCACAGTGGCTGACAGTGTTCAGCTGAGTGATAAACTGAGTGACTAAACCTCGAACATGTGCATCTGGTCTTCCAGTGTCTGCACACGCACCATCTCTCAATAGTTTCCATTTTGAAGGCAAAAAATATTTAAATGGCTGTTTAATTTATTTAGTAAAAAATAGAAACTAAATAGGTACCATAGTTCCCTGTAATGGTGTGAACCCTATGAAAACAGGCCTGTCGACTGCTGGGGCGGTTGAATCACTGTTGCTGCACTGTGCTGGAGGTCTCTAAGGGGGTAAGTGTGTGTGTGTGTGTGTGCGTGTGTGCGTGTGTGCATGTGTGTGTGTTGAGCACAGTTGAGATCATTCTCTGCTTTTTCTGAGTTGCATCATAAGCCTTTAATAATTATAAGTATTTTTTGACAGAATGATAATTTTTTCTATAAAATTTTTCAGTATATGAATGTATACTGAAAAGAAGTTTGTATACTTCTTAGAAACAGTTTGATTACAAAGAGCAGAAACATACTGAAGCTAGGTTGGGAAAGGGGGGTGTTTGGTATGGATGCATGGGAATCTCACAGAGCATGCTTTGGGAGGTAGAGCTGAGTGGAAAGCTGACTTCACCTTTTTTTGCACTCACTTTTTCTCTTTCTGGTTGAGCACTCTGGTTTTAGATTCTGGTAGGACATCTCTCTCACTACCTTCCCCATAGCCTTGCCTTTCATGTGATTTGGGCTGCCGGAGATCCAACTCTCCTCTCAGTCTGTGCTAACTTTACCACTACAGAGAGACCTTCCTAGTTTCCTTCTGTGTGTGTGTGAATGTGTGTTGTGTGACTTCATATTCTGGAGAATGAAACTGTTTGGAGGTTGGGAGCCATGAATTAAGTGTTTTAAAATAACACGTGGATCAGCTGTGGAAGGGCGTGTTGTGTGGATCTGGGTCCTGTAACCTCCTCTCCATTGAGCCTGGTCTCTCAAGAATAAATTCTCTAAAAATCAGTCTTGAGCAGAGCAGGCATACTCACTGACTCAACTTCTCCATAGCCCCACACAACCTCCCTGTTCCCAAATCTTAATCTTTGAAGTGTTCATACCATTGCATTTATTTGCCCCCCTATGTTTCTAGTAGCTTCCTTTCTCTCCCCATTAAGATACTACATTTTTCAGGGTGTGGTGATGTTTGTCTACAGTGAAGGTAAAGGGTGTTTTTGAGATATATATGTCTATATATTTACCCTGTCCAGAAATTATCCAGCCATCCATCCAACCATGTAATATGAAAAATAAAGACATTTATTGGAGAAGATACAAGAAACATTGTACACAGGACAATGATGCCTTAGTCCCCTTCAAAGTAGGCACCTTGAGACCTCACACAGTTCTCCCAATGTCTCTTCCACTATTCAAAACACTCTGCAAAATCCTTTGTTGGAATCACTATCAGCTGCCCCTTCGTATTTTCCTGAATCTCATTCACAGTCTGAAATCTCTTCCCTTTAAAGGTGATTTTAGTTTTGGGAAAAGCCATGGTGTTCAGGACACCATGGACTGTAGTGGGCCTGAGTCACCCAGGTGATTTGATGTTTTGCCAAAAATCTCTGCATGAGATGTGATGCATGAGTGGCTCATTGTCCTGATGAAGCTGCCAATCACCAGTTGCCGATAGCTGTGGCCGTTTTCATTGTATTGCATCTCTCAACAATTGAAGGACATTGAGGTAGTGCTCCTTATTAACTGTTTTGCCTGGAGGGGTGCACTCATGATGGACAACGCCTTCCCAATCAAACAACACAGTTAACATGGTCTTGATCTTGCTGTGACTTTGCGGCACCTTCTTCGGGTGTGGAGAACCAGGCAACTTCCATTGGGACAACTGGGCCTTTGTTTCCAGATCACAGCCATAGACCCACCATTCATCTCTGGTTATGACCTTCTTGAGGAAATCTGGTAGTGGTTTAAATCAAGTCATTAGCAACTGCAGCATGATGTTCCTTTTGCTCTGGTAGCAGAAGCCACTGAACAAATTTTGCCACAAAACATTTCATGCCAAGATCCTGAGTCAAAATCTCAGACACAGCAGTTTCTGGAATCCCCAGATCCACTTCTAGTTCTCACATCGTCAGTCGCCAATCTTTGTTGGTTACAGCCTGTACACGTTCAGCATTTTCAGGCCTGTTGTTTGTTGCAGGCCTTCCAGAATGCGGATCACTGTGAACAGATTCTCCACCATCTTTGAAGTGTTTGTGCCACACTTTTATTTGTGCTGCATTCATTGTATTATCCCCAAAAGCCTTCTGAATCATCTGAGTAGTTTCTGAGGAATAGTCAAGCTTAATTCAAAATTTGATGCAGATTCATTTCTCCATTTGCTCAGTCATTTTGAATGGGACAGCCACACAGCATACATGCTTATGAACTGAGTTAAAATGCGGTATTTTAATCTCAAAGTTCATTTTATATGATCTTTAATGATATGTCTAAGAAAAAAAATTTAAAGAGTTATTCCACCTTAGTCTTAGCTTTCCTATGCATCAGTGTAGATCACATTATTTTATTATCTACACTCTTTCTTTGTTTAGCACCCCTAGTTTCACTTCTAGCTACAATTCACTTCTCATTAATTTTAAATTAAGTTTTTAAAAATTGAAGCTGTCCTCACAAGCACTTCAAGCAAACAAACAACAAGAAAAAGTGAAACAATTTTTGCCAACTTCCCAAGACCCACCTTAGCAACAAATATTTGAGGCCCTCGGTGTAGAAGCGGTTAGGACCAGGACTCGGCAGGGAGAAGACTAAGGGTAGATTAAGACTGGGAAGAGGACAGGACTGTGGTAAAGGAGTTTCAGCAGAGCTAAGAAAGAACCAAGGGGACGTAGTGTGAAGTGAGGAGGAGCTTGCAAGGCTGGAAGGTAAAAGTGATCAATAGAGAGATCGGGTAGAGTTAGGACTGAGAAAAGCTCACTGGAAAAATATGGTGAAACAATTATGTCTACTTTTTAAATGTTTTACAACAAAAACTGGTAGTAACTTTTATAAGGCATTGTGACAGTATATTTCAAGAACAATAAATATATTCATATCCTTTGACCCGATAGTCCTAGTCTTTGAAATTTTTCAAGGATATAGTCTAAAACAGAGAAGCATTACATTGATGAAGATATTCTTCCAAATTTAAAAAATGGGTAGAAAGTGAAAACTCATCTAAACCTAATTATGGTAGAATAGTCTAATTATAGCACATCAATATATGGACATCCTTATATATAAAAGTTATGGTGACAATGTAGCAACTTTTGGAGTATAAACATTTATCATTGATTACAACTATATGAATGAATGTATAAGGAAGTAAAAAAAAACACATGGAAACAGCTGATTACTAATATGATGAGATTCTGTGTGATTTCTGTTATAGAAAAGGCTATTTGATTTGGAAATTAATAGAAATTATTAAAATTTGAGACTAATTTTTTTTACACGATGTGGAGAAGATGGCAAAGCTTAAAGAAGCAAGCTGTGAATGGATGGAGAAAAAATAGAAACTTTTGGAAAATGTCATGTGTTATAGATATATGGCTTGAAAGGTGTGGCATTCTAACAAGTGATAAGTTGTAATAAAGGCAAGAATCAGACTATAGTAAAGGGTTTATAAAGTGGAGGAAAGTGCCTTGCTGGAAATCTGACAGGGAAAACCCAGTGCAGAAACATTGAAGAGAGAGAGAGAGAGAGAGAGAGAGAGAGAGAGAGAGAGAGAGAGGACACTTAGGGAAAAAAACTGTAGTCAAGACAAGAAGGCGTTCATTCATCGAGTCATTCAGTACATGTATTCAGTATGCTAAATACTAAAAATGTAGTGGTAAATAAAGCAGATATAAAATAGATATATTTCCTGCTTTTACTAAACATTCAGTATAGTGTGGGAGATTGGGGTTATCCAAGTGAACATGAAATCACAAATTAGATGAAGAGATATGTAGGAAATGTACAGGTATTAAAAAAATAAGGAAGAGATGGTCAAGAAAGACCTGTCTAAGGCAGGGATATATAACTGAGACATAAAGGATATGTAGGAGTTAACTAAGTCAGTAGTAGAAGAAGAAGAAGGTAAAAAGAATGCCCTAGGAAGAAGCAGCAGCAGGTTCAACAGGGAAGGGAAGAATTTGATGTCTCATGGAGCTGAAAAAACAGAGTGCGGCATGTTGTGAATTAGGGGAAAGGAACGTCAATGAGGGTATACTCTGTGATAGAACCGGGTCATATGGAAATTTATGGTAATAGTAAAGATTGGATTTTTTTTCCAGTGGCAACAACAAGGCTTTGATGGGTTCAAGCAGATTATGATATGATAACATTTATAATTTTAACATTTCACTCAGACAGGTAGCAATGTTGAAGATGAAATGGATGGGATAAGAGCAGAAATCAATGCATCTGTTTTCAGGTTATTGAAATGGTCCAGTTGAGAGTTGACTTGGGCTGGGATGATGTTTAAGACAGTGTTGCTTTTCATTAGTCAGGTTTTGAGACTGGAGTTCCTAGCTCTCAGAGGTCTGCTGTTATGTTGTTTTTTTTCCTCACCTCAGAAACTGCTTTATGAGAACATTGCACTTGAGGACACATTTAATTTATTGTTTTAATTGCTACTGACAGCTTACCAAATATCAGCTTATAATAAATTTATCATAATGTAAAAATGATCTTATAGGTTATTTTCCAGAATAACAATCACCTAAATATTTCATTGGTTACATTATTTTCCTCTTCAAGCTTTCTTATTTAATGGGAAGAAGATTCTATTGCCTTAATGTGAATATTAGAGTAGTTCATTGTTCTTGAGAATTCCAATATGTTAAGGTCTAGAGTTGAGTAATCCAAGACAGTAACCACTAATTACATGTGACTATTTAGATACAAGCTAGTTAAAATGGAATAAAATTAAAAATCAGTTCCTTTACTGAACTAGCCAAATTTCAAGTGCCCACTAGCTACTAGTGGTTGTGATGCAGGCAGTGTAAGTGTAGGGCATGTCCAGTATCCATAAAGTCCTATCAGACAGAGTTTATCAGGAGAGCATTCACTGTTCTTTACACATATAAGCTTGCTATCATCTGATCAACTAAAGTGATTAGTCTAAATTATTGAATAATATTTTTGCAAGCTCTTGGTATATTCATAATAATGGTTGTATATTTTTATGATAATGTCCCATTATCTTGTTAAAAATAGTTTACTTAAGTCATCAAATACTTTAATAATACAACAACCAGTGTATTTTCAATTACATATTTGAAAGCAAAGAAAGACCTAAAACTAGCAATAATAATTAAACAACAATTAACACCTTTTGCCAGGTATTGTTCTGAGTATTTACATGAACTAACATATTAAATCTCCAAACCAACTCTCCATTTAACTTTAGGAGATAAGAATTCCTTTCCTTTTCAGTTGAGAAAACCAAGGCACAGATATTCTTTCTTAAAAGGATTTTCACTTGTTAACTCCGAACTTCATTTGTTTCCAAGAAATTGCTTAACCACTAATTTTATACAGCATATATGTAAATCAGCTCTTGTTAGGCCATATTGCATAACAAAGAATCCCTAAGTCTTCAGTGACTTGCAGTAGAGGTTCATTTCTCACATCCTTTGCATGTTGACTCTCATATTTCCTCATTGCCGAGTCTACGTGAAAGGAGTGGCACCCATCTGGGATATGTCTTCATTGCAGAGGAAAAGAGAGCTGACAGAAACTTCCAATGCTTCCTAAACCTTTTTAGAACTGGCACATTATCGCACCATTCATATGTTACTGGTCAGAACAAGTTACATGGCCAACTTTGATGTCAATGTGACAGGAAAGTGTATGACTTCTTGCAAGAAGACACCTGAAGTGACATGGCAATAAACTGGGGTGCAGACTCCTCTTATGGGAAAGAAGGGAGCTATGCTTGGGACCAACATTGCAATCTACCACAACATGGACTAAGTAATATAGAAAAGCTTTAATTTGGTGCTTGGCATGTAGTTCACTACAGTTAGTGGTTATGACTTTCTTTTTTCTTTCCTTCAAGTAAACCTTAGAGCTTTGAGATAAAGTGCTGATTATAAAGCAGACCACTGATATTTATTCTTTCCTCTTGCACCAGAAGATGTTTAGCCATCACTTTACATTATTAAACATATATTAAAAATATTAGAACTTACATAAGGAATTCTGAGAAAAACATTCAGATTTCAGATCATTTTTACAATTGTTTTCATTGATCTTGATGTTATGTAGCTTGGAAGCTTATCTCATGCAAAATTATATTCTAAATAGATGGTGACCAAGAGTTGAGTTGATTAGATATAGGTGCAAAAGGGGAGAAATTACCTAGTTACCTAGGAAAACAGTTCAGACAATTTTTCTTTCTTTTTTCTTACCAAGGTAAGGAAGGAAGGAAGGGAAGGAGGAAGGGAAGGAGGGAAGGATGGAGAGAGGGAGGGAGGAAAAGGAAGGGAGGGAAGGAAGGAAGGAAGGAAGGAAGGAAGGAAGGAAGGAAGGAAGGAAGGAAGGAAACAGAGAAAAGGAAGAGTTTTAGGATCAGTTAAATATCATTTCTAAGGACTTAAATGCATTTATGTATGGATTTGAAATTATGAAGTAAATAAAAAAACTGAGTTGCAAGAAAACTATCTTGATGAGTTTCATGTCCTGTAAAAGGGTTTGTTTAAAAATGCTCTCTATTATGGTTGCTTTAAATTAGGTTTTGTTACTGGGACTTCAAAGAATGGTTTCATACACAGGGACTCTAGTTTTTATTTTGTGTATTTCATAATAACTTGGTTCATATCAATATAAACATCATGTGGTTCTCAAAGTCAATGGTTAATTTCTTCAAACTGATTTATAATTTTAGAAAAAATTACATACATCAAAGTTAATGTATACAGAAAGTTTTAGACCTAAAATATATGCATGATGCTTTGTATAAAAAGACTTTTCCCCCAATATCAGTAAGGAAAGAGTTCAGTGGAAAAAATAGAACTGTTTGAAAAATGAGAGAAGTATTCATTTGCCAAAAATAACATGTGTTTTGTTACATAAATTCAAATATTTATGTTTGATAATTTTGACTATATTGACTCCATAAGAGACTATATGAGGATCATTAAGGTAGTAATTTGTCAGTCTCTAGGTAATTACTTCTTTATACTTTGTTTTAACATGTTTGTTTTATTTCAAGACAATTGTATTTCTGAAATTATTGATGGGTGTTATTATTACTGTCATTAAATGGACTGCAGGTATTTTTTTCATCAAAAAATATAGTGACATGACAGGTTTTTGTAGTGTGGCCTGTTCTTTAAAAAATAGAGATGCTTATATGTATATTTTTGCCAACATCATTTTTTTCTATACTGAGTTGTGTTGTATCCCTTTATAAGTTTTATTCAAAAGCAAGAGAAGCCCAGCCAATCTGTCTGTAAGAGTATCTGTTGACTTTAGGAATTTTTTGCACCTAAATGAAATTGAAGCATTCATTGTTCTCCTTCAATAAAGACTACTTTGATGAGAAGAAAAATCTGTACTTCAGATTAGAAAAAAAGGAAATAAACATTTATGTACAAGACAATTTTTTCCTGAGGATAATTAAGATGACTATGAGGACTGCTTTATTGTGAGCAAGAAGAAAATGGTCATAAGCAAGAGGCAAAGACATTTCTTGAAGTTTGATAGTCTTCTGGAAAAAATTTTAAATGATTTGAGGGCTCTGTCTCATAATGACTTTGTTTAAGTGTTAAAGTTAATAGGAGACACTTGACAGTATTACAGATTTCATGATTATTGTTTAAAAACACTCTTCATTGCAATGAAAAATTATAATTAAAAATTAATTTTCATGATTATAAGTGTATGACAAATATGTACCCTGAGATGTTTTGCTGAATTGATTATTTTATATTTTATTTAAGTAATTGAGTAGAATATATGCAAAAATAAAATATACATAAAGTGAAACATGGATAATATTATTATTGTTATTATTATTTGTGTTGAAGAAAACCTTTTCACTATTGCATTTCTTATCTTTATACTTTACTTATTTACCATTTTAAAATAATAGGGAAGAACATTTGGGATAATTTTATTACCACAGAGTGTTTGGGAGCTTATGCATCATAATCTAAGTCAAGGGCATGATTCAGAGCCTCTAGAGCTTAGTAAGTGTTAGCAATAATTTATAAGTAGTAAAACACCTTTGCTGTCACCAATTCATTAAGTTTCCTTGGCTCAGTCATTTATCACATAGACCCTTATTTTCTTCATCCGGTGAATATTAGGAAGGTTTGAAGTAGGTGATCTCTGTGTTTCTTTAAGCTATAATAATTAAATAAGTCTATTTTGTGGTATACCAAAGGTAGATGACTTCCAGGGCCTTGGAGCTTGATTTAAATGATATAGCACATGTTATATAAATATATAGGCTATTCTTCATATAGATACAATTAAAATACATCTAGAAATATAATTGGCTGCCATTAATTCATTTTTCTACAGAGCACTATAGATGAAAAGTGGCACATATAGTGACTCATCAATCATGAGGAGTGCAAGTTTAATACTGCTGTAATACACATTTAAACTTTGACAATGATTAAATTATGATTTTTTGTGACATCAAAGAATAGCACAGATCTCTTTTCTGAAGGAAAACATTGCATAAAATGATACATATGCAATAAATGCTTGAACATTATATTAAATATTTTATAATAATAATGTGATATATAATCATTTTTAAATAAAATTTTTTGAATCAATATTAAATATAACGTACTAAAACATAGGGAACATTGTATTTGAAAGTTTTTAAAAATAAATTGTTTGTTACTTATGATGTGCATATTAGTGATTGTAAGTAAAATCTTTTGGCTAACTAAGGATGTCAAGGTCTCTAAACAGTTTCATTTCAAGGGATAATTTGATTTTTAGTGTCTCTGTATTTGTGGAACAATGAACCATGCAAAGGTGTTATTCACTCATGCTGTGTGACACAAAAGAGTTAAAATATTTAAGCACACACTAAATTTTGACTCTTCAATTCATTAATTAAGCATATATTAAAAATGTTTTCACTTTGGCTTTTATTTATTTTCTATATTATCTATTTTCAGAAGTTTATTACTAAAACGCACTTCTAATACAAAAGTATGTTCATACTATGAAACACTACTTATATAATTTGTAAGCCCTAAAGTGCTTACTTGGGAGAATAGCGAAGCAAGGGAAGAGAATATCTATAACCCCAAGCTATATGTATTCTATTTAATGTAGTCTCATTTATTGAGAGGCTAGATAATATAATTATCTGGATGGATAATGTAATTAAAATATTCTATAAGTTTGCTCATCTTTGTCCTAAGAATAACTGATACACATTTTAGTGTGCCATGATTTAAATATGTTTATATATAATATATAATCAAGAATACATTTTAATTTAATTATTAGATCTAAATTATAACATATATTCATTTTTTCAAAGACAACAGATATTTAGTGGCATTTTGTGTCTTTAGTACTCCATTTTGGTACATAAAAGAAAAGTAATTTAGTTTTACATTGTAGGTGATCTTTTCTGATATAAAGTTTGTACTAATTTTAACCATTTTTCATGGCTCTATTTAGAAAAATACTCATCATCAAATCCAAGCGTTTCTTAATCTTCAATGTTTAAAAATATTGGCAAAAGGGTATATCTCTTAGGGCAAGGGAAATAAAAGAAAAATAAACAAATGGGACTACATCAAATTAGAAAGCTCCTGCACGGCTAAAGAAAACATCAGAAAAATGAAAAGGGAACCGACCATATGGGAGAATATATTTGCCAAGGATACCTCAGACAAGGGTTTGATCTCCAAAATATATAAAGAGCTCACATGACTCCACTCCAGGAAGACAAACAATCCAATAAAAAAAAATGGTCAAAGGACCTGAACAGACACTTCTCCAAGGAAGACTTACAGAGGGACCAGAGACAAATGAAAGGATGCTCAGCATCACTAGCCATCAGAAAGATGCAAATTAAAACCACAGTGAGATATCACTTCACACCAGTCAGAATGGCCACCATAAACAAATCAACAAACAAATGCTGGTGAGGATGAGGAGAAAAGGGAACCCCTAGTGCGCCGTTGGTGGGAATTCAGACTTGTGCAGCCACTGTGGAAAACAGTTTGGAATTTCCTCAGAAACTAAAAATGGAACTGCCTTTTGACCTAGCAATTCCACTGCTTGGGTTTTACCCTAAGAATCCTGAAATACCAATTCAAAAGACCCTGTGCATCCCAGTGTTCATAGCAGCACAATTTGCAACAACCAAGTGTTGGAAGCAGCCTAAGTGCCCAACACTAAATGAGTGGATCAAAAACATATGGTACATTTACACAATGGAATACTACACAGCAGAAAGAAAGAAGGAACTCCTACCTTTTTTGATAGCATGGCTGAAACTGGAGAGCATTATGCTATGTGAAATAAGCCAGTTGGTGAAAGACAAATACCATATGCTCTCATCTGTAAGAGGAACCTAATGAACAAAAATAAATTAAGGAGCAAAATAGAACCAGAGGCATGGAAACATGGAACAGGCTGACAGTGACCAGAGGGGAGGGGAATAAGGGGGGAAAGAAGGGGAAGGGACTAGTCAAAGGACATGTATAAATGACCCATGGACAAGTACAGCAGTGTGGGGATTGACTGTGGGAGTGGGGGCTGGGCTTGGAAGAGGAGGCCAAAAGGGGAAAAAGGGGACAACTGTAATAGAATAACAATAAAAATATTTAAAAAATAAAAATATTGGCAAAAGAACTATCATCATTTTACAATAAAAACACACAAAATGAATACATGATTTATGTAAATATTTCACCATTTTGTATGGCCAATCTTAATTTCTCAAAGCACATATTTTCCCTCCACAGTAATCCAGTGTTTGTATGTTTAACAAAGTAAAGCTGAGATTTTTTGAGTGTCATGAACGTTTTAGCAGAATCTTTTGGCATCATAATTTGTCTGTTAACTTTTAGTCTTAATTGGTTCATTTATTTAAAGATGACAAAGCAAAAATGATATAACTTGCTAATATTTTACCTTCAATTATTTTCATTCTTTCTTAAACATTAGAATATAGTGTTCAAGAATATTTTTTGCTATCTTGACTCTGAAGTTATTTCCCCAAGGCAATATTCAGTTACAAATTATGGTGACGATTTTTATGGAAAAACAAACAAACAAACCCTGATATTATCATTGTCAGCTGATGGACCTTTCTGTGAGTTGCATTTGTTTCTCTCTGCCTTAGCAGTTCTGTGAGAAACATAAGTGAAAAAAAAGATAGGCAAACTAGAGGCAATGTATTAATGTACCAATTTGTAGTATATTTCAAGTTTTTCCCATATAATTTGATAGTTGAGATTGAAAAAAAGAATAGCTTCTGTAACAGTAAATTTCTGAACATTTTATAAAGATCCATTTCCATAAAACATTTATAATCTTAAGTAGAGTAATATTATTTTTGAGAGTTGAGATGTGTGAAGAAAGAGTTTGGTGGGCGGACTACACAATCATTAGTTAAAAAGTCAAAATTCTGTGAATCCACTATTTGTGTTAGATGTAGCCTTAGCCATGGCTCAAATCTCACTGAGACCTATCAAAAAACAGATTCCTTGTCTTTTGGTTTCGAGTGTTAGACAGCAGTCCATTGTTTAGACATCCAGCTGTAGGCTCCACCCAGTTTCTTCTCTTCACCTTATCATCAAAACTCTTGGAAAGCAGGTGCGATGGAGGAGGTCAATGGAAGAGGGAGGAAATAAAGGCAGTTAAAGAGAAGCTCCCAATGTCTTGACATATCACAGAACTCTGAACACATTTTTCACAGCTATCTAACATCTAGCTATCTAATCCATTTATCTGTCAATCATACTTCAAAAGCTTCTCTTTTAATTCTGCTTCAATTGGAATGATTCTGCCTCCTGTTGATAGATAGTAGTGTTTCATGGCTTGTTGTCGCTATAACCAAGCCCAGTTACACTGAATATTGTAATTTCTTCTATTTGATGCTGATTGGACTAACAATCTCTCCCCTACTACCTCATTTTCTGAAAAAATTTTTTAAAAGACATTTTAAGTTTACACATGGAATTGCAATAATTTGAAAGCACTTAAGTTATTTATACCTTTCCATTTTAGCCATTATTTTAAATCTAGAAATAATTTTGTTAACATTCATTTAAACATTGAAACTGTGGACATCAATGTGTCCTTAATGTCCATCGAGGGCAAATTTTCTCACATGCTGAATAGTCATTTAAATTGCAGAGCAGACCTTTTGCTTAGAAGAACACAAGGTTCAATATTCAAAGTGTCCATGAAAGAAGGTATTTTCACTAAAATATTGGATATATTGCAATAAAAACAGGTAATATTATTAGGAAAGGATTACATCATAATGATGTTATATAAATTTCTTAGTTTATCAAAAATTCCCTTTACCTCTTAGAAAAATAACATTATCATCAGGGTTTAAAAACTAGTGGTTTAGGCCCTGGCTGGTGTAGCTCAGTGTATTGAGCACCTGCCTGAGAACAGAAGAGTTGCCAGTTCGATTCCCGGTCAGGGCATATGCCTGGGCTGTGGGACAGGTCCCCAATTGGGGGCATGTGGGAAACAACCAACTGATGTGTCTCTCATATGATACTGTTTCCTTATTTCTCCCTTTACCTCTCTCTCAAAATAAATAAATAAAATCTAAAAATAAAAAAACAAACTAGTGGTTTAATTAGTTAAGATTTAGAGATATTTATTTTAATCATTTTTGATCTGATGAAATTTTGACTTTCAATCAGGAATTACATCCCGCTGAAAGCTTTCCTAAATCTAAATTTCTTAAATCAATTGAAATAATCATCTAGTCTTTTTGTTTCTTTCAAAATAAATATCAATATTTATCTGATACTTGATATATTAATTAAGAAAACAAATAATGCCATCTTTTTTCCTCCTGTACAGTGCATTTTTCCTCCTTTTGCTTGTACTGAATAGGCAAGAAAACAGGCATATTTGTAAGATAAAAATGTGAAGTTGCAAAGTATTCTTCAAAAAAACCTGTTATAATGGCTCATTTAATGTTGCTGAGTTGTCGCTCAGTTTCTCATTGCAGGTGTCCACTATTCAGAGACACACAAATTTTACCGTATTTTTAACATAGTCTACATCGCTTTTAAAGAGTGGCTCAGAGCAAAACCTAGCAGGTCTGATGTGACATAGAACAAGACTGGTAACCAAAATGATCAGTAGTTTCCTCTGTTGATAAAGGACACACTATCACTTTTTGAAGTTATGAGGAAGTACACAGAAGTACACTTAATAACGTGATTTTTTTTACAATTTAATGAAACTAGTTCAAATAAGGGTGTTTGAAATAAATAAATTTTCTGAGAAATAAATCTTTATAAATTTTATGTATACTTTTTTAAATTCGAAAGTTGAAAATATTTTATTTTTACACCCTTCAATGAATCCTATTTCAAACGTATACATACCTAATTACAAACTATTTGAAATGGCTATGTTTTGTAAACAACAAGTGTATCTTTTAAAAATATCAGTTTTTAAATGCTTTTGAATAAGGTGCTATGCATTTGGGACCAGTGTTTTTTTTTAAATCATAAAATTAACAAATTAAATAAAACTCTTCATATCTTTAGAGCTACTCTTTTTAAAACTTTCTATGCCACTATGTCAAGGAATAAATAACTTCTTCACCAAATTATTACAGTGTTTTCGAACTGCAATCTGGAATATCCAATCTTTGCAGGCTCCGGCAGGAAGGCATGGAGATATCTGCTTGCAGGTCCTAGAAATTTTATTTTTCCTGTAGGTACATGTATGCACTTCATGAAATTCGGAGCATTCTCAGGAACAAAGCAGTTAGGACAGTCCAACACCTTCAGTATTAATTTTGAGCATTCTAGAATATTATATTGTGTAAAGCAAATATCTACTGAAATGAAGAGCAAAATCAAAATACACCAAAATTGACCGAGTCCCTAATATATTGTTTATTTTTAAAAATGAGCACTAAACTCTTTGGTTTTCTCTCACCTGCAATCTAATGAGGCTTTTAAGACCCATGTCTTATAAAGGAAAATTCTGTATGGCGATTAATGCACTGGTCAAATTTGTTTTATTACACTTGTCATCCCACTTTAAGCATTTTCCTAATATTTAATATATTTCCAAATATTCAAATATTGAAGATACTCTGCATGTGTATGCCTAAGGATTAGGATGAGAAATAAATGTATTTAGAAGCTGTAAATTATTGATTTATGTGTCTAAAATAGAATTATTAATATAAATTTATTATATAAGATAAAATTTCATCCAAAAGTTCACATTTTAATACTTATATGATTTGTAGAGTTTGTGATTTCTTAGTAGTTAAATATATAATGATTATTTTAAATTCAGTAACACACTCTGTTACTTGTACGGAATGCTCAGATCGCAATGGAATGTTGAGATGGGATGGTGTTGAAATAAAGAAAACTGCTCCAAAAGAATAGTAAGAATGATTTAGAATGTTATGGGTTGTTTTCTAGCTTTGAAATGTGCCACCTTTAATACATATGTTTGTCTTATATTGTCTTTATAGGGTATTATACTTGGACTAAGTGGTTACTGCCAAATCCATCTCTTTTTTTTTCAGAAATGATTTAACTGTAATAAGAAACTTGTTTTTCTTTTCTCCCTTTTACATTTTTTCTGCACAATTTTGCTTTATTCTTTAACTTCTCCTACCCAAATCCAAATAAAGTATCATGACTTAGACTTCAAAGCAATTTTTTAAAGTCCAGTTACTTGAAAGAAGGGGCAACTCACTTCTATGTTCTATATGATTTTTTCTTCTAAAATAAGATTCATTAGCATTTTGAATTTATTTCTAAAATATGGGTGAAAAATTGATTTAAAATACTTTCAGATGAACTGTACATTAAAAGTTTATTTAATTCTCATTTATCTAGATAGTATGAGAGCCCTAAAAAAAAAACTTGGATGCTAAGATACAAATTTGTTATTAAAAAGCACTAAAAGTTTTTGGACTTATACATGGTTTTTAAGTTTGTTATTAGAATATTATTTAAAGAACTAATAATTATAGGGTATACAGTGTAGGTTTGTAAAGTAAAATATGAGCTAATATGGGTAAACTCCTGGAAGACACAATTTGTATGTTTTCCTGCCCAGCTGCTTAGCCAGTATTAGGCAGCGGGAAGTCGTCACTATTCATTCCTGGAGACTGAGGATGGTAGGTCAAGGCTCAGCCGCTGCAAGGAATCCTCACATCTTTAGACTCGTTTTTCTTATATGAAAGAAGCCACAGAGAAACTAAGGTTTGAAATTTATTTGCCATTAATTTTTCAATAAAATTTTATTTTTTATTCAGTAACTCTCAAGAGATTGTTATTAACTGTTAACAAATGAAAGATAATGCTTATTTTGACAATAAACCAAGAAGATGTTTAGTCCAGTTTGGAATCATTATCTTAGTTTCTCTCTCCTAATATATAATTTTATTTTTCAAAATTTAATAAGAGACAAAGCTTTTCACAGCCTTTTTACAATTATTACCTGATTGAGAAGGACATCTCTTTATTTGTTTGGGACACGCCAATGATATTCAAAATCAAAATAAAGATTTTTTTGCAAATAATTCTTTATAATTTAGTATTTTCTAATAGTAACTTGATAAACATATTAATGACCACATTATTAAAAATCACTTTAAATTACATTTCGTCTCTATAATGACCAATGCTTGTTTTTTCTTTAGTGTTAACAAACAGCCTTGTACAAAGTAAGAATTTAATTAGTTTTTTTATGGTAATAATACAAATTAATTTGTACTAGACAATTAGCTGTGGGAAAATTCCTCCACTGTAAAGCCTGAAAGAAATTTCATATATTCCTTCACTGGAGGTATTTTAACACAACATACCTTAAAAAAATTTGTGAATCATTTAAACATTTCTAAAATAAACCAAGGAAATTCAGTTAGTTTGCAAGTGTTCTTGTTTCTGTTAAAGTTGCCGCTTCAGGTATGTATGTGTGTGTAAGTGTGTGTATACACACACTTAACACATACACATAAACATATACATGCACACTCTGTGTGTGTGCATAGGAAGTAAATACAAGTATGAAGTACATACATGCATATGAAGTTAATCACATTTTCTGTTTCATATGCTGGTTCCATGGATGCTTTATTTTTGTTATATTTGATTGATCTCCAATTGGCAGTGTCTCCCAGCACTTAAGATCTAAGTCTTTCTGCCCCCAAAGTTTCTTTGTCAAGTAGCTAATGATCTGTAAACAAACACTTAAATAGGGAACTCCCTATACACAGGAAACCATCTGTGAATTCTTTTGTGATGTAAATAATTACACCCTAATTTATCTGTTTTCCAAGTGATCTGGCTTTGATAACCTTGGTTGATCTCTTAGATACTCCCAGTCTTTGAAAATCTTGAAGAAATTTCTACAAGATTTAAAGGACATATTTGATGAAGTAAGGAACACGCAATTAATAGAAAAACAATCCTCATGTAGGACGGCACAGACCAAGACCAAGGCCAACGAAGAAGGCAAAGCTAAGGACCGGCTGCTGTGCAATAACACACAGCAATTCCTAGGATTCATGATAACTTGTTATGGAGACATAGGTGAAGGGTGAAGCTCCCTATTTCTAAGTAAAACAAAATCAGTGTATTTGAGGAATTTATTTCTCTTCTTTCTCCTCAATTCTCTTTGTATTTATATAAATATGTTTATTCTTAAAAATAATGTGTAATTAAACCATAAATATATGTATTCAGCATAATTTACCATCAAGTTTTAGGGGAAACTGGGGAAAAACACCAGTCTGGCTTAGAAAAGCCTTTGCAAACACCAATGGTTAGAGTAACTGTGGCTTAGAAATACCTGAGGTGGTTTCTATGGAAACCATGAAAGTTAAGCAATAATATAATTTTAGATGCTATTAAATACTTTACTTCCTCTATAATAAAAATAGCAACCTAAACTCTTTAGGTAATGATAAATTTTTTCCAAAAATGCTGTTATCTTTTGAATTATACAATAAAAATATGAATCAAAATGAGAAAATATGGTATCTATAAAGGAAGCAGATCTTTTTCCTTTTATATATTTATATATAAATTTACATATATAAATATATGTATATATGAAAACATACACAGACCATTTTATTCAGGGGGCTGTATGAACTTGGAAACCAAAGTATACTGGCTGAACATTGCAGTGAAATTTGGAAGAAAATTGCAGAATTTTGTTAAAATGCTAAATTATTGATCATTGAATAAAATATTACATAAATTCAATAGGATATCCAATTAAAGTTAATAATTTTATTTATTGTATTTGACTATAGTTTTATTTCTTGGTAGGGGCTTTGGTTGTAGAATGTAGTTCCTTTATTTTTGAAAGTGATATTAAATCTTATTAACTTAAATTAATATCTTGTTTTGAAAGAATAAAAATGTGTCTATTTAGCTGGGTATTTTGATACACAGTAGATCCACATTCTATGAGGGCCACATGGAGTTCTAAGCATAAATTATTGTCAGAGCTTCCACTAAAAGCTTAACTATAGATTTTAAAACAAGGTTTTAAGAAAACTTTTCTCAGGACATTTGTTTTTATCTGTGTGGTTCTTAGAGCTTTCCTGAAAATAAAAATTTTAGAATTCCATTTTTTATTTTATAAAATCTTGATATTTTAAAATGTGAAATTAGTCAAAGCATATTTGAGCTAGCATCTCCAAATTTAGTTTATAATTGAAAACAAATACTTTATCAAAACATTCAAGTGTCCTTCTTAAAATGCTATAAAAATACTTAAAGTAGGAAATTTAAGATATATTTCATGTGGTAGCACTATTTTAGTAATGTGTGCTTTCCCTCCATCTTTTCTGCACTATCATAAATTTCATTAATAAGTGTTTGAATTTTAGATATGATCTCAGAAATTTGCTCTCCTATCCGTGCAATATCAAGGGTCCTACAAGGACCTGAAAAATAGGATTTGGTTGGAGGTAATCCACTCTAATCCCAATGGAGAAATCAAGAGGAAAAATGATGACAACAATAAATTATTCTTTAATTCATTCTTGTTACCTTAATTCCACCAATTTTTTTCCAAATCCCCTGATTAAGTTTACTGCCCCTTGCTCCATTCAAAAAATGTCTTAACTAAAAACAAGTTTGATTTGGTTCTAGGTTTGTATAAGTCATTAACAATTATTATATAGTAGGATTGTAAATATTGCATATATGGCATGAAACTACAGCTGCCAATTTGATATTAAAAACTATACAAGAGGACCAAAACATTTAAAATATGGCTCAATATTCCAAGCTTACAATACCCAGTAATAAAGTGGGTAATGTTTTACTCTCCGCATTTCAGTCTATAATAAATTTTATGTTTTCAAAAGTGAATTTTTGTTTAGGAATATAATACAGACTGTGCTTTGTAATGACATTTTGCATGCCCCGCTGTATTAGTGTAGCTACTTTTGATTGATTGAAAAGTCTATCAAAATTTTAAAAATGTTGATGTATTGCACATGGGTTGTGGTATTAAACCCTCTTCCTTAACAGTAAAAAAGTTTTGGAAACAATGACAAAGACAGTATTGCTAGGGAACTTAGTGCTACACTAAAATGCAGTGGTTTTAATAGTAATAATGTCAATTCATACATTTTAAGGATTAAAATTGAATCTGTTGTTTGTGTTTAGCATATTGGAAGTTACAAAGACATCCCATTTTACAGCTGCTGCAGCTTTCATCAGTAAATTAATGTTTCTTTCTGATCCCCTATAAATACGTTGTTTCTATTGTGAACATAGAGGGCACAGGCTTACTGCTTCATGACTTTATTTTTTAGGTAGTTTGATCATGGTGCCCAAGTATATATGGTGAAGTGCACACAGTGCAGGTCACTGAATACGAGACCCTCCACTTAGTACATTCTTCCTTTGTAGAGAGACTCTTTAGAAGTTTGTAGTTCCTTCCAATTGAGTTTCATTTCATCATACTTAATATATTTATTTTCTCTCATCAAAATTGTTTTTAAATTTTCATAATTTCTCAAATTCAAAAAATGCAAAATAATTTCATGAAAAGCATTATTTCTTAGCAAGATAGATTCATAGATTATCAAAGGCTTTGATGTGGGTGCTAACAGTGTTTCGACTTGTTTAAAAATGCAGTTATTTAATAATATGAATTCTTACTGGAAATAATGCAATGTGATAATCTTTGGGTATAATCCAATATACAAAACAAAAGCTTTGGTTATTTATTTGTATAATTGCAAGAGTGCAAGTGCATACAGGTTTGTGTTATATAGAATAGAACTTATTTTATCAGTCACCTTCATAACCTTTAAAGAGCCTTAAATAGTACATATGAAAAAACACATTCATATCAAGTTCCCCTTGGGGATTTTTTCTTTGGTTTACAAAAACTTTATTAAAAATTGGCATTGCAAATAACATTTTTCATAACTATATGTAGACCTGTTAAAATTTTTATTAAAACTGGAGTTCGGCCTGTTCTTTTTCATCATTCTATCAGATATTAAACTCCTGCAGCAGCTGTAGGAAATAGAGAAAGGGATTTTCAAAGGGATTTGAGTCTCCCTGTCTCTGTGCCTTTGGTGATCATATTATCATAACTATCACACATAACAAAGCTCTAAATCTGTAATTCAGATAAAATAGCCAGGACTCTGAAATACAAAAATCCAAACATATGCCGTAACTTTTTTTTCCAATGCTGACTCCTTTAACATGGATTTTGTAAACTTGGAGAGGCATTCAAGAGATTTTGTGTATGAACACAAACTAAACAATGTTGTTAGTAGTATGTTTGACAGAGATTTAATTAAGGGTATTTTCATACATCCGAACATTTCCATTAAAAGACCATGCCTGCATGTTCTAGAAAATTAGGATCAAACCTCTAAAGGTTAATAAGAATGAAACTAGAAGCTTGTGTCAAAGCAAGGCTTCCACTGTGAACCTAAGTCTAACTCTCCAACTGGGCCTGAGTTGTCTCTTGAGAGCATCACTCCTTCAATGCAGTGCTAAAAACGGTGTGTAGCCCCTTAATTCTTTTATGAATTCAGTTAAGAATGAGGGTAATAAAATTGCTAATGGGTTGAAATATAAATTAAAATTATACAAAAATAATTATAGGAGTTTTTCCTCACGTTTATAGGGCAAATTGATAACAATGTCTATATGAAAGAGATTTTTGCTATAAAAAGTTAGTAAAACTAGCATCAGAATTTTCAACCAGTTTGTAAATGAGTAGCTGTGCGTATGTATATATTTATTGTAACAGTGCCTTCTGCTGGTCACACCTTATTTATGATGTAAGTGAATACACTGCATAGTAATGAAAATTTGCTTTTATCCTGATGTATTATTGGGCGTATTTATTGCCATGTTAAAAGTATTTCTGTGAATCACAACTTAACATGCATAATAATATAAGGTGTTAGAGATTAACACACTTTATTTTATCATAATTAACAGTAATTAGACCTTTTTAAAAGTTTCTGTTATGGAGAAAAGTATTTCTTTAAAAAAAACAACAACTTGAAATGTGGAATACTTCCAACCTGTTTATTTTTATTATCTTTCTGATTTTTTTGAAATTGATCTTGTACTTACTGGTATTTTTCTTTTTAGCTTTTCAGATATACTCTATCTAACTAAAGCTAGAAAAATCCCTATATATTATCAATATCCATAAAATTTGTGGATCATGAAACTTATGTGTAAATTGAGAAATGCTACAGAATTTAGAATGCAATTTAACTGACAAAATATTTAACAATATTTAGTAAAAATTCTATATGGTTTTTTAGGTATGGAGGCATAACAAAGATGGTTGGTTTTAAATTTGCTTTAAAAATGAATCAAATAATCAAAAAGCAAAGCATGTATAATTATGAAGAAAAGTATTTTTAGAAAAATATTATAGCTAGTGTAATGTTAGTATTTAATTAATTTTTAGCATACAATAAAAATACCAATAAAATCTATTTGTGAAGCCACATTATTTCAGTGTTAATTTTAAATAATATTTAACAAAGACTGTACATAGAAAACTACAGAGTAATTGTTTTTCTATCAAAATTTCATTAATTAATTTTATGTAAGAATAATTTACACTGAATGGGCTCTTGTGCTGAAATAACCTTTTACAGAGATTCTGAACATGAACATTAGACTATAATAAAATTAAAATCTATACTGTGGAAAGAATATTTTACTTTGGTTTCCTAAGTCATTAAATCCTGCTTTTATTGCCTGAAGCAACACTTTTAAGAAGCTTTATTACACACAAGGTAACATCCTGTGCATGTGATAAAACTAATTCTATTTCATTAGAAAGAATTACTTCAATAGTGACAACTCTGCTAGGAATAATGTAAACATTGCACATGAGTGCTCGCTTGTGCTGACTCGACCAAAATCGGAAAACTTCCTGAGGTGTATGTACCAACAGGGCCAAACTGTTAGGGCGTTCAGTTCAGAATGTGAAATAACCCACGTGACCATAACATTCAACAGAAAAAACGGTGTATTTTTATTTCCCCCAAACTATTTATTTCAAATAATAATCGCTTCTAGGAGTGAATTACTATCATTATATATTAACATGGATAAAAGAAAGTGGAGTATTAGAAAC
Organism: Mormoops blainvillei; assembly: GCA_004026545.1. Classification (NCBI taxonomy): domain Eukaryota; kingdom Metazoa; phylum Chordata; class Mammalia; order Chiroptera; family Mormoopidae; genus Mormoops; species Mormoops blainvillei. Next base: position 85,290 of record PVJD01000948.1, on the reverse strand, counting down.
ACAAGGTATAACATTTTTAGAATTGTATTCCAGTGAGATTTCAATCAATGCTGAACAAAATTTATTGGGGAAAGAAGGAGAAGAAGAGTTGTTGAAGATGAAAGGGCTCGGTTTCAGGTTTATAGATCAGCGCCACCATCCCCTCATTTGTCAAGAAATTGCTCATTTTCTTTATATTGTTGGCATCCGTTTTGTTTTCCATGTAGCATCCATAACAAAGGTAGAAGTCTTCTTTGTAAAATTTTGGATTTTTTGGAATGAAGTACGTGTCTTCACAAACAAGTGTCTAGTTGCTATTTATCCATGGGTGACTATTTCCACATTATATGTGCACATTTATACTTGCATAGATGCATCCATGAATAATAAACTGTGGAAATGTGTGCACAAGGACATAGAAAGAGACAATACCTGACAGTGGGCAGTTAATGCACTTTCATTTCCATGAGTTAGGGATAATTGCATAATTCATGAATGGCAGAGAAAAGTCACAAGTGTGAATTGCATATGGGCGACTTAATATATGTTTAATGGTGTCCCTACTATGCTAGCTAAAGAATGCGTTTAAACTTACATCAGTTGTATTTTGGAATTAAACCATTTTTAGTAGCATATCAATAGGAATAAAAAAAAATCTGTTCAGCATAATATAATTCTTTTCTAATAGGGATAGAATATTTATAATCAGTATATTCTGCTTTTGCTTAATTCATCAGCACACTGGGTTTTTATATCTTTGTGTTAACTATGACTCATTCATATTTTATTTTATGCAAGATATTAATATAAACAAAACTGAATTCTCTTTTTTTGAAATTTTCTAGTGCCATCACTCGAATTGTTAAATTCACGGGAGACATTTAGATCATATTTATACCATTTTTAACATATACATTGTAATGATAATGCGTATTCCACAGAGAACAGTAATTGTTAGCTAGAACTTTAGGCATCTCAGTGTTTCTTGAGATATATAATAAACATTATTTCCTATGCTTTTGTTTTTCTTGGTTGGTAAATTTAAATATAGTACTCTGTAATTAAATATCATTAAGAAATACTTTTAGTATTATTTACATAGTACAGACAAATGAAGTAAAGATGCTTCCATGAGAAGAGTAGTGGATTAGCAATTTAAAAAGATTTCGGAAACAAAGTGCTATCTTGTCCAATAATAACACAGTGTCGTTATGGGAAAATTGGTGATTGTACACTTTTGTACATCACATGTGAATATTAAATCCATATGCCAGTTGACAGACCTAAAACTGTTCTGGGGAGTTACGAATTTTCATCACCATTCTGAGGAGTCAAATTTAACCTTCTGCTTTATAATTAAACTCCAGTATGCAAGGAGATTTCAATGCACTACTCTGTTACTCCCTTTTCTGGGCCACTTCATAAATACAAATTCATTTAGTTGTTCACATCGGCGCCCTGCACTCCTACTGCATCCTGTGTGTCACTGTGTGCCTGAAAGGAAGCAAAAACATTGAACCTGATATCTCAAAGACAAAAGCATTCAGTATTAGGTAGAAACTACTAGATATTGGTTTTCTTAGATCTGTGAAACTTAATGAAATAGTATATTTCCTCATGTAGGAAAAAAAGTGCTTGAGATTCAAATTTATATTAACTTACAAGACATAATTGTAAAATGTACTAATATAAAGTATTACAAGAAGAATAATACTGTAAGTACACAATGAACACAATATTGTGCCATTCATGAAATACAGCACCAATTTTCCGTCTATCGTTAAAATGCCTACAATTTGTCAACATTGTAAAGCATACTTTTCCTCTTCTATTAACTGGAACTGACTAATTGTACATTTACAGGGTGGCTGTTGGAGATTCCGTAGTCAATAATATTATAATCATTCTTGGGCAGCAGATGGGTATTTAACAGTTCGGCTCAGGTCGTCCAGGACAACAGGAATGTTGCTGCTATGCGGCATCTCCAAGCCTCTGGGGTGAAATCAGTTGTGACAAAGCAGTGAAGATTCAATTTGTAACAGATACAACACCTTTGAAGTACTAGCTTATGATTTCACAGTGGCATTATAAGTCTCACTGCAGTATTTAAGCAGTTAGAAAGAATGCTGGTTATTAGCAGTCGAATTTTGTAAAATAGGATTTTTATTTTCCTTAAATAGCCATAGCAGCAGTTTGCATTATCCCAGCGCCACATTTTACTGCCATGTATTAGAGTTGGCATTTCTTCACACTCCTCTTGTTCCAGGTAAACTCTTTTGTCTACAAGACCCTGTGTTGTATAACCATATTAATATGTATTTACAAACATAAGCATATATGATATATGCAATGTATTTAAAAAATTTAATAGTAGTTTATAGAAGGCCAAAGGAAGAAATTCATTGCTTTATTTCTTCCAAATAACATTTCGATGGTCAGATATGAAAGTAATAGAGACCTCACAGAATACTATATATAAGGTAATTAAAAATATATAATACCATAAAGCTCTCCATTTCCTTAATAATCTTGAAAGTACAGCATTAACAATACATAAAGCAATTTTGCTGTGTTACTAAGTCTGATCACATCTAAATTTCCTGTCTTATCATATATCAGAAAGAGTCTGGTTCCTAAAAATAATGTCTAGAAATTTTGAGGTATGCAATAAACTGCGTCTTGATGGGGAAATATGATCTCCACAGATGTTTTATTAGGGAAGCAGCTAAGGTTCGGGCATACAAATTTGAATACCAAAATTTTATGGAAGTTACTTAATATTAAACTTGTGTAATACCACTTTGTTTTAATGACTCTGTAGGCTTCAATGGGTTAACTTTGTAGGAGGGTCAGGTTTTATATGTTTATATTTTCTTAGCCTTGGTCAGGAGAAGTGGCTTTGCTTGCCCTTGTGCGGTGCCGGAGTGGTAGGGTTTCACTCCGTTTGAAAACCTAGCACATCCCAAGAGGTTACCTTGGTGTAGATTTCTTTCTTTCTATATTAAATCGCTCATTGTTGCAAAGTGACTGGTGCTGCTGGGCTTTGAAAAGAACTTCTAAGAGGTTAAAAAAAGCTTCTATATGAAAGGATTTTTTACTTCTGCAGACAGAATACAGTTTGCAGCTGTTTGACATGCGACAGTGATATGGATCTGATTGTATACAGTATAGCAGGAGCCGTGGATGCAGCTGGAATAGAGGTTATAAATTTTAAAAGCAATGCAGGTTTTTGCCATTAATTGGCTGCTAATAAAAGCAAACTCAATGGTTTCTAACTGTGGGAGCCTGTGGCTCTGTATCTGATATCAGGAATTCATACACATTACACAGTTTTAGTGATTCAGACCACGACTAATTGAAATATAAGGCATACTGATCAAATTTAGCATTACCAGCCTGCACTATGGTTTGGGACTGTATGGCGACAAGGTAGCATTTATTACTTATTCTCCATAACACTGCTTGATTGAAATATCTAGCTATGTTGTCAGCAGAGGCCCAGCTGGGCTTTAGTGCAGCTAATTAAGTCATTAAAAGAGGGGTCAAGCAATTTAATTCTTGCATACTAAAGTGCAAAAAAGTCTTTTATTGTATTTTTTAATATGTTGAGATTTGAATTTTTAAAGAAATTTCTTTTTAATAATAAATACATTTACAGGTTTATTTACTGTAGTCTTAATTTAAATCTATAGAGGTAAGAAGTTATGAACTTGTTTATATGGTTACATTTTTTAACAAGTACATTGTACATGTGATTTCTGAAAGTTGTTCGATAAATTAAATACTGATATAAGGAGTGTAGTTTCTGATACTTTTCAATGGATTATTTCAGTATGGTGATCTCCTTTTGGGAAAAATTTCAAAGATAAACATATTGACTACATTATCCATCCGCAAATCTAAGTAAATATATACTGCGATGTTCCTTGTCTTGAGGGGTCTTGAGTAAAAGTAGGAGGTTCCCATTGTAATTTATTTCTTTGTAATTTATCAAGTGCCTTGTAAAATCCCTGTTTCTCTGTTTGAGAGAGCGTGTGAGCTTATTTCTGCTGGATGAACCAGTGGGGCATGGAGGCGTTAATTTATTTAAGCAGACATGTGGTGACACTGTTCAAAAATATTTACAAAGTTGTGGGGATTACTGACATATCACCAAAACCACTGCTTATTTCAAAGTGCATGAATGGTATAATGATAACTTGATATACTATTTTAAAGGATGACTATTTTGCTTTTTTTATTATTTTAATAATTATGAACATTCCTATTTACATTTTCTCATAATAGTCTCCTAAGGTAAACACTGAACATACTAGGTGCTCCAGAAATGATTAAACAAAAAAGGATGAATGTCTTGCATGTATAGTCTCGATTCCCTTAATACTTTGAAGAGCAATTTATAAATTTTGTGTCGTTTTTTTCCTTGCACATTAACTCTCAATCAGTCATGGTCTCCAAAGCTAGGTTAGAAGATAAGGCACGAAGCTCGAATGTGTTCATTTTATTACTGTATAAGAATGAAACTGGGAACAATTTTGGGGAGGAAATATGTTAAAATTGTATGTTGAATTAAATTAACAATAAATTTAATTTCTACTTCTTCTGGTTTCTCATTTGGCATGCATTTAATAATTAGTAGAATCAGTAGACACCACTGATTCTTTCAGAGTATTTATTGCATTATTAAGAAAATTCAAAAATCAAGTAAGTAATAAGAGCGATGGGAGAAGCTTAAAAAGTATCGGGAAAATTATACAAAATAGTTCAAATTACAAGTGCTGTCTTAGTTAGAAATGCTTTGAGATACTAAATGAGGTCTGCTTTATAAAAATCCTAGAAGAGAACCATAAAGAGATGCAGGTCTTATTCTAGTTTTCATATCTGCTAAGGATCCATTTTCAGCATGAGACTGACATGGGACAACTGTTACTAATTTTTACACTTTTATTAGAGTATGGACCTAAATGAGCTACTGATATTTTGGCAAGAACTGTGCGTTTTCAAGTAAAATCTGCACTAGCGTCAAATATTTTTATGAAAATGGCTTTCCAGAGATTGAGACACTTTGGACTATGAAATATAGCTAGTCATTCTCCAGCTGTTACCCCTTGAAGTTTTTGCAAGTAAAATTGTGTATATGATAAGTTGTGTATTTCTTTTATAAGGTCTGAGACACAACTCTTCTTGCTAATGTATTTAATTATGACAGAGGATCATTGCTATTCATACCTACTAGGGAGCCTCATGTAATGTAGGAGATTGGACATTGGAGCTCCAGTTGTGGATGTAGAGTGTAGGAAACCACATATTCATGAACCAAGTCATGAAAACAGCCCTGTCTGTGATTACTGTGTAAGTTTTGCTAAAGAGAGTTTCTTGTGCTGACTATGCTAAAAATCTTTGTCTATTTCATTACTAGTTATTCAGTTCATATCTCAGCTCTTCTTTTCCAGAAAAGAGTAAAAACCATACCCCATGCCCAGAATCATACTAACAAACCCAGGTATAATTTATTGTGGTTCAAAGCTAACATCAGAAATGTATTCTTTGTACCAAAAAACAATAATTTTTTGACCTTTTGTAAAAGCAACGTTTTTGTCATAGATTGTTAGTAATAATAATTCTTACATAAGCCATTTGAAAGGCCATTTAATTAGATCAAAGAACAATTATATTCTTTGAAGCGTAACTCTCGCTGTGCTCAGCTAAAAGGAGTTCCTGAAAATCAGAGTGACAGACATATTCCTTGTCAACTCTTCCAGACTGACTCTTGCGTACGCCAGACCTCCTGCCTGTCTCTCAGGGTAGCCCTCACTGGGGGTAGTACAGCAGGATTCCCACTGTTGAAAGACCTACTATCAGTCTTCACAGATAAATTAGAACACACAGGAAGGTCTCACCTGTCCCTCAAAACATTTCCAAAGCTATGTCGTTAACTGGATTCAAATAATTAAAAAAAAGTTTTAAAGAAATTTTTGTCTCTCTTCGAAAACATACAGTTTACAGTTTTTCTTCAAAACTTTAAAACCTGCTATTTTTGTTATCAATTTAAAATACATATCTCAGTTTTCTGAGTCCCCAGAGTTTATAATTTCTTGTCATGCGTTGAGTGCAAGGAACAGGAGTGTGGAATATGACTGAAGACCAAAAGCCTGGTCTCGGAGGAATTCTAGCTCAGTTTTAAAATCAGAAGTTATGGAAGGTTTTGGGTAAGCCTGCGAATCTCTGGGCACCTGTCCAAAATGAACCTCTAAGTCTTTTGAAGTCTACCCATCACTAATATACACAGCACAGTCTAATCCAGCTGTCTGCCCCTTTTCCTGTTTCCCTTTCTTCAATCTGTCCTGAGGTACCAGTAGCTACATACTGCAGGAGATGTTTGGTAGAATGAATATTGCCTCTTGGAAATGTTCCCACACAATGTATCTGGGGTTTTATTTGCGGGAGTTTTTTTGTTGGGGGGGGAGAACAGGTAATACTTTTGTCATTTGTCTTTCAAATGACATACATTTACACCATAATAATTCCTACCCAACTTTCAAATTACAAACTATTTTAGTTATCAGTAATAACAATAATATCTTTGCAAGACGTGTTTTCCATTTCAACAAAAGATCATACAATTTTAAAGAGCGGTACAGGTTCACAGATGAAAGTAAACAAATATAATTTTAGAAAATTAAATTAACACCTTTTAATACCACAAGCATTTATATTATATACTATTAAAATATTTACATGGCTTAAGTCAGTGAAATTTTTAATTTTTTAAAAACACTTTACAGCTGATAGTTTGGTTGCTGACCTTAATATTTTAATATATATTTATTTTAAATATTTTTTGTTAAAATAGTTTTTTGGTGGGGTGAATTTTGGGTAAAGATTAAAAAATTAAATTATGGCAATCTAAAATCTGAGCATAATTTCTAAGAAATCATTCTGACATACACATTGAAAAATTCAGATTGTGGTTAGAAGGTATTTAAACTCACAAATATACTTAAAATAGTCTGTCTGTTGAGAATATCTCCTTTCTTGGTCATTTTAAGTATATAAGTTCATAATTGGATATTTAATTTTTTGGGACTTGTTCTATTGAACTGTTTCTAAAACGGGAATTCTTTGACTATTTCTATGCATATCTTCCAAAAACAGTAGCGGAGTCAATATAAAGTATTTTATGTTATCACAGAACCCCACAGAAGTTAACTAAAAACACAGAGTGAGAACAGAGAAGCCACTTTCATCACTGCTCTGACCTTTTAATAAAACCCCATTTTATGTAAATAAAAGATTGATGAGTTGGAAGGAAGAAGGATCATAACTGGGTAATAGACTGCAAGTCCAGCTAAAGAAAATATTGTAGTCTTTTCTTTCTTCTCTGTCCACAATGTCTTTCTTCTTGTTTTTCTTTTCCTGTTTGAGATCAAAATCCCAAAACACCATGCAAGTCTTTTGCGCAGATCACCATACTAAGCATTATAAAGTGCTATAGGAGGAAAAAAGTACATTTACAATCTTAAAAAAAAAAGAACAAATCAAACAGACACACACACGTACACACGCATGAAAGCACTGTTTAGAAATCTGGGTTAGGAAATATAGTCAATAACTTTGTAATAACTATGTATGTTGCCATGTGGGTACTGGAAATATCAGGGGGAACTTTGTAAGGTATTGGATTGTCTAACCACTATGCTGTGTACCTGAAACTAATACAAAATAATATTGAATATAAATTGTAATTGAGAAAAAATTTAAAAATTAGAAAAAAGAAACCTGGGTTATACTCTCCACTCTACCCTATAATACCAAGCAAGTTATGCAATTTTCATATATATATATATATATATATATATATATATGATTTCTAAGATGGAATATTAGCCCAAATACCTTTTGGTTCATTAGAAGACTTAGATGGTAAAATGTCTGCCAAGGAACTCTAAAGATTCAATTTCTTTTAAAATTGCAACAGGGGTTTGTGGGAAACTACAACCTGATCCTAAAATGCATACAGAAAAGAAAAGGCAAAAAGAAACACAGACACTTTCTGAAGACTATGAATAAGGAAGTACTGGTGCCACTAGGTATAGTAATCAAGATGAAGTGTTACTGAAATAGGGGTAGACAAACAGACCAGAATGGAGGGCCTGCATCGAGACCCCTTCCAAGTGGAGACTTGGGGCAGAACAGAGACTTCTTCATGGGTCTATGGGGAAATGAAACATTACTCAAAAATAAATAAATAAATAAATAAATGAAATGACACTAGGTCAAGTGGTTTAGAAACATGGAAAAATAAAGAAACATAAAATTTTAGATAAATTAAATATCTGAGGGTAATAAGCAAAAGTTTAAGTCCTTTAGAAGAAACTATTGGAAAAAATATAATATCAGGAAAGAAAGGCATTTCTTTCTAAAAACTAAAAAAAATCACAAATCATAAGGAAAAAAGTTAGTATATTTGAATATATATAGATAATAAAAATTTCTGTATACCAAGGGCTCTATAAAAAAAGGAAAAGATAAAGCTAATTTGGGAAAAGATATTTGTGATGTATATGTGATAACTACTTAACATACAACATATATAAAGAATTTCTACGAATCAAGAATAAAAAACATACAGCCCAGTTAAAAATGGGTAAAGAATATGAACAAAAACTTTTCAGCAGACTAATATAGAAAAAAATAAAAACTCAAAAGAAAAAAACCCAGATGAGAAGATGCTTAGAGCCATGAAATGTAGATTATAAGAAATATAATATACTATTAACACCAATTGGGTTAACAGGAATTAAGAATCTGCAAAATAGTGAGTGTTGGTGAAGATGTGGAGAAGTTGAAACTTCAGTACTGCCTAAGTGCTTAATATAATGTCAAACCCTACAGAATATTTGGTATTCTAGCAACCTGGACAGTGTACATACTTTCAGGAGGGTTTAGTAAATGGATATGGTGATAAGAAGATAAAAGAAATACTCTTCCAGTTGTATACAAGGCAATATAAAAAGATGTTTGTTCCAGCATACTGTGTAATAAGAAAATATAAAACATCTTAAATTTCCATCAGTGACCATTGGCTAAATAAATCACTGTGTAATTATGCAATAGAAAACTATAGATCAGTTCAGATAAATTAATTTGAGGTAGGTGTATCAAACAGGATAAAACTAGAAAATCTAATAAAAGTGAAAATGTAGTTTGCACAATCATACACAACATTTTATAAAGTTTAAAAAACAAAAGCATTATATTTTATTTATAAATAAATATATAGGCAGAAAAAAAATGAATGTAAAATATATACACCAACTTCAGGGCATTGTCTAACTCCACAGAGGGAGAAGAAGAAGGAAATGTGATATGAGGTGTGTTCAAAGGGATTACAACTCTTTGTAATATTTTGTCTTTTAAAAAAATGCAAATAGCCATGACTGGTGTAGCTTAGTGGGTTGGGCCTCATTCAGCAAACAGAAAGGTTGCCTGTTTGACTCCCTGTCAGGGCACATACCTGGGTTGTGGGTCAGGTGCCTAGTGGGACGTGTGAAAAGCAATCAATTTATGTTTCTCCCACACATCTATGTTTCATGCCCTCTCGTGCTCCCTCTTTTCCTCCCTTTCTAAAAATACATAAATAAAATCTTTTAAACATGAAAATATAGTTATGTGTTAAGAATTGTTTACACTTGTTATATTCTATGCATTTTTCTGCTTGATCAAAATATTTACATTTTTGGTAAATTTTTGAGGCAATTGTTACATATTGCCTCCTTTTTAAAAATAATTACTAAAAATTCAATGAATTATACTAAGAAGTTGGTATTATTACAGTTTAGAAGCTTGGAGGAGGAGCCATGCAAAGGTGGAATCAGACCTCAAGGGAGAGGGTTGGCCAGCTACAGGTGGTGTCTCTTAGGGAGGCTGGACTGGGAGGATGGGAGGACTACAAACTGGAGACAGCTTTTGATACTGAAATAAACTGTCACTGCCAGGTTGAGGAATCATTGCTGAGACCGTGCTAGTGAAACAAAGGTCTAGTCCCTTCCTCCTTTTCCAGCCTCCTGGTCTCCCTCTGATGACCTCTAATGTCAGATCTTAACAGGGAGAAGCTTCAAAGCTGAAATGTAGTTTGCAGAGTCCCAGCCCCCCCAATTACAAAACAGAGCACAGAAAGGTGGTTTTAAAACTGAGAGACGATAAGTTGATAACGGTCATATTTCTCAACCTACTTCTGTCTTCATTCGAAACTCTAGACTACCATTTTATTTGTAATAGTAAAAGTAGGGGCTACTCATTCTTCCATGGTCTGTCTTATATAGTGCTGTGAGAAGTCGGCGTTATTCCAGGCTCCCCTGCTGCCTCCTTTCTGGCGATCCCATTCCCAGCTTCCTGTAAACCCACATCCATGAATAAACTCTCTATTCCTCCTGTTTGGGTCTTCCACTGGTTTCGTTCCCACACACAAAAACTTTGGCAAGTGACTCAGCCTTTTTCTGTACCTGAACTCTTGCCATAAACTTGAAGGATAACAGTGTTTATGTGAAAACCCAGAGGAGACCAACACCTCAGAGTCCTTCCATCGCATGGACTTTAAAGCCTCCATATTGACTTCACTAAAGCACCCAGCCCCACTCTTCCACTTTAGATTGTATGATTTCCTGAACATTCTGTCATTGTCAAATCTTCATTTCTATTTCTTTATGCTTTTAGAATAACCTCATAACCATCTGTCTCTCCCAGAGTCTTCCTTCCATTTTGCTTGTTTTCTGAATTTGTGAAATCACCTCATCTTCCTCTAACTCTTTACTTTCCTCCTTGTTGGTCAGTACTTCCCCGGATTTTCCCTTTATCTTATTTGCCTTAGACCCTGAGGATAACACTCTAACAATATTTTTATATCATTTTTTACTATCCCCTCCAGCCTTATTCTCTGACTGTAGTCACCTTGCAGACCGCCAATCCTGGATTAACACAGGGGTCTAGGCTTTTGATTCTTGTGCCAGCAATGCCGTTGGGACCACTCGAGGTTCCTCCCTTTCAGCCAAGATTCTTGAAAGTGTATATAGTCCACTCTTGCTGTTTCTATGTCTTCATCTCTGCCCACCGTAGTATTTCCATTACTTTGATGAATCTTCTGTTGTTTAAGGTAAGAATGATATTATAATTTTATAATCGGTGAAAACTTCTCAACTGTTATTATACTTGGTCTCTCGATCTATTTAACACTATCAAATTTTTCCTTTTTTAAACTCTGTACACCTTTGGTTTCTGTGTTATTGTTTTCTTTAGATCTTCTACCATTTATTCCTTCTTTCTCAGTGCACTCTTCAAGCTTTTATTTTTCAGCGTGAATTTTAAATTCTGGTATTCTATAATTTTTTTTTCATTTTGTAGGTTTTCCTACCAATTGGTGCCTTTTAATTCTTCTAGTTTCTATGATCACAAACAGACAGTTGACACCTTGTCTCTTCTGACTCCAACCATGTGCATCTACATTTCTGCTGATGTTCTATATCTACCTTGACCTATCCCACTCTGTTTCTTATTCGGCCCCCCCAGTTTATCAAGCCAGGAATATGGATGTTGGATTAGATCCCATTCTTTCCTTCCTTTTTATTCTGCATATTTAAGTAATAAAAAGCCTTAAAGCGTCTGCTTTCTGAAAACCTTTTAAATAAGATCCTTTATTTAAAACCAATGGGCCTTCCTTCTAAGTCATCTCCCCTCCTCATCCTGGTTCTCTTCTAATCCATTCTCTACACAACTATGAAAGTAATATTTTAAAATATAAATTTTAATCTTTTTGCCTTTTTGCCTAACATCTTCTTAGAGTTCTTCACCACCTGTGGAATGTCTTTCAAGGCATATAAGTCTCCTTGGAGTCTGGCTCCTGCCTCATCGCCTTTCTCCACCACTCAGGGTCCGTGTTGCAGCTATACTGGACTTCTTGCCTGTCCCCAAACGCATACTGCATTTCCACATTTCTCTGTGTTTGCAATGTTGCTCCCCTCGTCTGGAATAACATTTCCTTCCTCCCTCTGAATCTTTACTTAGTCTTCTTGGAAACTTTCAACCTCCCTTCTTAGCTTTTAAGTCTTGGAATTTCTCCTCTGAAACCCATAAACACATCATATTTAACCATAAGAACATGGGTCTTGGTGTCATTCATTTATGGTTTTTAAGGCTGGATCTCTCCTGATATAGTTCATAAGTAATTTTGATGAGCCTTTAAAGTTCAATGATGATATGAATTTCACCAATCTGTTAGGCTTACATATGACAAATGATAATAGAGATGAATGAGATAAAAACCCAGTCAGTACTGAGTGCCTAGAGGACACTTAATCAGTAGTTGTTATCATTATTGTAATTGTGAATGTTAATGATAACAGTGACATTTTTAGCAGTAACACTCCAAATACTGTCATGCAACATTAGATACTCTGCCTTATACATTCTATATTGACCTATATCGCTCAATTAAATTTTGTCTGTCTCCTTTATTAAAAAACAGTGGCCTCCTTGTTTTGAGTTAATTTAATTATGCCAAACTTCTTTGCTGAGAGGATGTGAAGCAGTTTACAAGAAGAGATATATAACAATGGAATAAAATGTATAGGTATACAAATTATGAAACAAAGGAAAAAAGGAGTCAGAAAGTAAAGAAAAACCAGAGTAAAGTAGTTCATAAAAATATGTGCCATAGAGTCATGTGCATTTCTCAGGATACATAACAGATTTGTCTCTGAGCTTCCTAGTGGCCAAAGCAAAGAGGAGAGCAAAATTCACAATATCTACCAGGGAAAAATAAATAGGTTACTGAGGATAAGCATAGCTTTTCCTGGAACTGAGATATTTCTTTGATGCATTCATAAAAAGTGACACTGTGGTGTACTGTGAACACTTGCTAATCAAATTGTTGTCCTTGGTCCAATATCACCTAGGATCTTGTTAGACATGTGGCACGCAAGGCCCCACCCAAACCTACTAAAGTTAAATCCACTTTTTAACAAGATCCCCAGGAGATTTATACATATGTTAAAGCTTGAGAGGTGCTGCTACAAAGTACAATATTTTCGACAACTTCCTTTAAATAAATTAAGGCATTTGGTGTTGTGGTTTCTTTATATCTTTAAATTTTAGATTCCAAGTATACAGAAAAACACTGTAGATCCAGTTCACAGATTTGACATATTTTTAATATATTTTCTAATATGTGTTTGATTTATCTTTAATGAAGAAATAAACTGTAGTCTTTTCATTCACTTTCCCTGCCTCCCTCCCTGAAGGTAACCACTGCTGTGAGTTTGGGGAGCATCAATCCCATGAAGACTTTTGTTGTTTACCAGCTTGTCCGTCTCCATAAAATATCATTGTTAAAGTAACTAATTCTTTTGAATACTTTCAAAGGAAACCCAAGACAGAGCATGAAAGCATAATTCAGTAAGAGTAATTAGCACAAAACACAGAATCTGTGTGAGGAAAGTGCTTTCTGGCTCAATTCAAGGAGATAATTTAGATTTTGCAACTATGAGAATGAGTGGGAAAAGAGAATCATTGGGCAAAATACTATTTCGATAATGGAGACGACTTGGACAAAGAGAATTCAATTTAGTGGCTAAAGGTTAGTACTGGAACAGAAAGGTGGTACTAATGTGTCGGTGTTAAATTCCAGTCCTGCTTTTCCTTTCACTTTAAGAAAGATATGTTTATCAACTTCCATTGTATTTTGTCTTTAGATGCTGCTCCACCTGAGAGGGAAGTGCTAGGTGTGAGGTACCAGTGAGCTGAGGGACAAGTTTCTGATTAAAATATATCATCCTAGGGGAAAGTGGCCAGAGCCTGAGGGAACAGAGCTGGTCCTGGGAGAAGAAAGAAGAAAGGGAGATAAAGGAATCTAGATCAGGGGAAGGGGAGGGAGTTGGCCTGGCTAACACCGTGCTCATTCTTCCTTCCTCACTCATTTTTGAATTTTCCTGCCTTGATATTTTCCCATTATCTGGAAAACTCTTCCTCCCTTCCTCTAAATTTTATAATGATTATATCAGGATCTTCTTCTGGAAGTCACCCAAACCAATTCTGGAGAAAATACATAAGACTAGTCAATGCTGAAATGTAGTAAATATAGAAAATAAGTTCAAATTGACTAGTATGCCATGAAAAGACAGGTAAAATTACCACAGAATACCTTGGGGGAGTTTTAAACCTAAGGGGAAGGGGTCATAACTTTGTTCAACTCTAAGTAGCTTTAATTATCTAGGTAATATCTGAAATATAAATTATTCTGAATTCAAGCAATTTTTAAATGCCCATAGTAGCAGTACTGTACACGCGCGCGCACACACACACACACACACACACAAGCATTTTGGCACTTCTAAACAAAACAGAATCCCAACTTCTGAAAATTTGTGATACAATTCCTAATTATATTCTCTGGAAGAAAATGGGATGCAGATACTTGTAGTACACCCAAAGGTCGAATCAGTGGTCCATATTCAGCATTTCAAAGAGCCTCATGAAAATTGTGCCTATATTCATTATAAAATGTTCAGGATCACAAAAATGTAAACATTAAAAATTGGATGAGTAGGACCATCTACATTATGTCTTGTATTATTGTTTGCTAACCTCTATGTACGATCTTTGCTATTCAAGTCTGAATAGCTGTGGAGGGCTATACAGGGAATTCGGTGGTGGTAGGAGAGTGACTCAGAAGACACCTTAGGTAGAAGGATGCTCTGGACCACTAGACTAGAGGCTCACTGGGATCCTGCCTCAGCGGAGCCTCCTCCAAACTGCTGGTAAGGTTGTCCATCTCTCTTCTAAGAAATCTCTCTCACATGGAGTCAAAGTGGGAGGCTGTCCACCCTGGGGTCAAGGAGAAAGACAAACTGCACTGACATATGAGGTTTATTATTATTAATTATCTTATTTTTTTCTGAATCTTTATTTTGACATAGTCTCAACCCCTAAAGGTAAAGGCAGACATTTCAGAATTTCACTGTAAACTACTATCTCATAAAACCTCCCTAGAAAAGTGAAACTAAAAACAATAACGAGAACACAATACAGAAAATGCTAAGATTTGATGCTTGGAGAAATGATGTTAAATTTCTCACTTAAAATATATTTCTTAAAGAAAGATAATTATTTCCATGTGGTACCAATGAATTTGCCTTTCCATCCATTTGGTAGACTATAGTCATTTTTGATGTAATACCTATGTGATACTGAAAAGTCACAACTTGTCCTAAGCTGCATATAGGCTTTAAATCTCTCTTTCAAAGCTTTTTTTTTTTTTTTCATTAAGCCCCCTCTTTTTAACTCAGGTGATGTATTTGTGTTTAGAAATGTATAACTTTGGCTGCCTTGGCTATTTTTCCCTCATGCAGATTTTATGCTGCTAAGTGTGCACTAAAGGGCATTTTTATAATTACTTGTTTAATCTGGAAGCTCTGTATACTTTGTATGCACCTCAGCACAGTTCCTAGCTCAGGTATTAATAGTGTTTTTGATGAGTTGATGAGGTTGATGTTGGTGGCGATGAAAAGAAAGTGAGACTAAAATCAGCACTGAGAGACTTAGGGACAGAGCAGAAGTATGTTTTCATCTTTACATAAAGTGCTTTGCAGGAAAAGGTAAGTTTTATGCTTTTAGAATATCTGTGGCATTCGTGCTGTAAACATGCTGACGGCTACTTGCCTCTGCTGACAGAACAGGCATAGGCCGGGTTCTAGATGCTAGCTCTGTAGATATTTGTTCTTACAGGGCTTGAAAGAAAATCATCTTCCTGTATCACTTTGTAATTTAAAAATTAAATAATGACTTCTTCTAATTCAGAGTTTATGAGGAGTCACTAGAGATTATTCAGTGATTAAGAGATCAGAGCGAATCAGAGATTATTCTGTCTTTTTAGACAGACCAGTTTATATTATTCCAAACAGAAGATAATATGTTTTGTTTTTAAAAAGCTTATAATAAAGGTTAGTTTCAGCTACTCCAGGATACAAATGTCAACCAAATAAAGTCCTTGATTTTACTGTATAGAAGTTATCTGAGATATTTGTGCTGTTCTTTGTCTCCCTATGTTTCTTCTTTTTGTTTGTATATTTTATTGAGCATGCTATTACAGTTATCCCATTTTTCCCCCCTATATCCCCTCTACCCTGCACCCCATCCCATCATCTCCACACCTCTTATTCCACGTCCATGGGCTGCACACACCAGTTCTTTGGCTTCTTAATTTCCCACACTACTCCCAGCCTCCCCCTTGACCACTTTTTGTTTGTTTGTTTGTTTTTGTCAACATTTTCCTGCCACCACTTTCCCCAGCCCCATCCACCTCCACCTCCCTATGTTTCTTAAAGTACTATAATATTCCTACTTTCCCCAAAAGTGCATGATAAAAACTTTTAATTGTTACTGTTATCAAGGTCTGTCCAGAAAAAGTCTAGCCATTGTTAACATAATGAGAATGATTTGCACAACATCGATGTAAACTGGCAACCAAGGAGAGTGGACTGGGAGAGCACTGGAATGCACATGCATGAACAATGATCACTTCTTTGCACTGTCAGTGGGGGTGGTAGGCTACATTGAGGGAGCATGTGTACTGTGTGACCATCACATTCAAAATGATTAAGGGAGTAGAATAATGTATCTGCATCAGATTTTGCATTAAGCTTGAACATTCCTCTGAGGAAACTATTGGAATGATGCAGAAGGCCATAGCTATGGGCAACTGGTTATTGGCAGCTTCATTGCAACAATGCACCTGCTCATGCATCACATCTTGTGCAGTTTTTTTGTGAAACATCAAATCACCTGGGTAACTCAGCCCCCCTACAGCCCAGATTGGGTGCCCTGTGACTTCTGGCTTTTCCCAAAACTAAAATCACCTTTGGAAGAGAAGAGATTTCAGACCATCAGTGAGATTCAGGAAAATATGACAGAGCTGCTGATGGTGATGATTGGGGGAACTGTGTGAGGTCCCAAGGTGCCTACTTTGAAGGGGACTGAGGCATCATTGTCCTATGTACAATATTTCTTGTATCTTATGTCTTCTTCAATAAATGTCTCTATTTTTCACAGTGCATGGCTGGATACCTTCTGGACAGATCTTGTATACTATAGGTTAGTTTTTATTTTTCTTAACCTGCCATAATTACTGGTCTATTGGCCCTGCAACTCAGGCCCATGGAATCTATTTTGTTCCCTGAAGCTCTCCATTTTGTGAACTACAACCTGAACTAGGATCTAGCAAGGTAGGCTAAGTATATGGATGCCTTGGCCTGGTTTCTTTCCACCTTGTACTAGACCTTGCCAAAAGCGAAACATCTATCTGAATCACATGGGGTGCCTGTAAACAAACAGTAAGGGTATCAGAGCCTGCTATAGATTATGTGCTGGTGAGATCAGAGAATATACATTTTAACAAATTTCTAGACGACTCCCGTATAGTCATGTGAAGAACTACTGAATTGGTAATGTCTTATACTGCTTTCATAGCCTTCCATTTTGACCACAGAACTATAGCTGATCACTAGTACAGCCCTTTAGACTCCAGCCAATCCCTGGATAGGAAAACTTCAATTGCAATATTGTGATAAATTGGACTGCCGTTTGCTAAGCTGTCTTCCACCTTGAGGTTCACATTAAATGACATATGAGGTCTCTCTGGAACGATGGGGGGTGGGTGGAGCTAGCAGGGCAGCCTTTCTGTTAGTTCTTTGCCCAGCCTTTGACTGGGTGCAATTTGGCTCATTCTTTACTTGTTTTTTCTAGCTCAAATAGAAAAGCATCAGAATGTTCTGGGTCTACTCACTATCAGCCTTGGAATGGAATGCAATACTTTCTCTGAAAAATGAGACTGAAGATAATTAAAGTAGTGTAATAGAAAGAATATACGATTTCTTCATCTTCCTTCCAGCCAAGCTAGACATTTATGTGCATTTACATTCATTCTTTTCTTTTTTCTATTTCTTAAAATGGAAGTGGCACTACGTACTCCCTCCCAAGTAGGGCTTTTTCCTCCATCAGTGCCCTAGATCCCATTGCTTCCAATCTCTCAGTGGCTTTGATTGATTATCTGCATTTCCTGGATCATCAATAACTTCTTATTGGTTCCTTCCCCTCAGGTTTTTATTATGTTCAAATCTTCCTCATCTTTTTGAAAACAACTTTCTCCCCTAACATTTCCTTTATTTCTCTCTCCCTGAAAATGGCCCAACCTAGTGAAAGCTTTATTGACAATCTCATTTTACTTCCTCATTCTTTACTTTTTTCCCTGACCCACTATAATTTGATTTTTAGGGCCATCACACCACTAACACTGCTTTGCCAGTCACTGAATTCTCTATGCTCAATTCAATAAAAACTTCTAAGTCTTTTTCATATTTGTTATCTTGGAAGCCTGTGATATCATTGGCCATTTCACCTGTCCTTGAATACTTCCTTCTTCCTTAAGTGGTATCCTTAGCCCTCCCTCATCGGCCACTCCACTTTTCATTCTGGCCACACTACACAGATTCCAGTCATTTGAGTGTCACAGAGTCCCTTTTACCTGAGCCTTCTCATCTGCACTTTCATCTGTCTGGAATTGTTTCTTTCCTCTTCCTTTTGCTGTCTCCAAACCGTCCTCTAATTCCCGTTCCATATTGGTTTCTCTGTTTCTTCAAGTGTGTGTAAGTTGTTTCTCCCATTCACTCCCATATTACTCCTCCCACGGGATTATTTTCACTGAACATTTGTCTATGTTCCTTACTAGAGTATTAACTACCTAAAGCTAAGAACTGTGTCAATTGTTTTCACTGACTTTTCTCTAGCCCCAGTAGCCTACTGTAGAGACTGACACAGGGGCCCCATAGAAGCATAATCAATATAAAGTGTCTAAATTCATAGTTCTACACATACACATAGACATACATTCATACACACACATCTATGGTTCCATAGATACTCTGGGAAATGTGTCAACATTTCATTTCTAGGCCTCACTTTTTAATCAGTAACATATGTTCACTGATTGCAATAAAGAACAGTAAATGGTCCTGGTCAGTGTCTCTCAGTTGGAGCATCGTCCCATAAAGTGAAGGTTAGTGGGTTCAATTCCTGGTGGGGGCACATGCCTAGGTCGTGAATTCAGTCCCCCATCAGAACATGTATGAAAGGCAACTGATTGATGTTTCTCTCTTTCACTGATATTTCTCTCTCTCTTTCTCCTCCTCCAATCTGCTCTCTTTAAGGTCAATAACCATGTCCTCTGGTGAGGATTAAAAAAAAGAACAGTAAATTCTTGGAGAAAAATGGATGATACAGACAATATATATCTTAAGAAAAAGACAATTGCATGCTTATACAAATGCTTAGCTGAGGTGAACAGTATATAAAAAAAAAATTATTTTCAAACTTAACCTTAAAGGGCAACATGAGTTTTGATAGGGACATATAGTAAGAAGGTGATTTCTGAGAAGGCAACACTGAAATAGAAAAGCACAGAACAAAATTGAGAGAGAAAAAGAGAAAGGGGTGGGGGAGAAAGAGAGAGAAAGAGAGAGAGAGAGAGAGAGAGAGGCAACAGGTATTCAGCTTGCACAAATAGGTTATGCACAAAAATAAAAGACTGGGAAGTTTGGCAGGTTGTGGAAGTTTGTAAAAGAAAAATATCCTTGTTGATATTTTCTTTGGAAGATCTATCCATTTTTGACAGTGGGGTGTTACAATTCCCTAGTATAAGTGTGTTGCTGTCTATATCTTTTTTGAAGTCCTCCAGGATTTTTTCTTAGATATTTGGGTGCTCATATGTTGGGTGCACATGTTTATGTCTTCTTGATGGATTCTTTCCTTGAGTGTTATGTAGTGTCCTTTAGTATCTCTTTTTGTGGCCTTTCTTTTGAAGTCTATTTTGTCTAATATAAGTATTGTCACTCCAGTTTTTTTTTTTTCCCTGTCCACTTGCTTGGAATATTTTTTCCACCCCTTCACTTTCAGCCTGTGTAGGTCTTTTGTTCTGAGGTGGGTCTCTTGTAGGCAGCATATGTGTGGGTCATGTTTTCTTATCCATTCAACTACCCTATGTCTTTTCATTGGAACATTTAATCCATTAACATTTAAGGTTATTGTTGGTAGGTACTTATTCATTTTCCCCTCTTCGTACCTGTGTTCCTCTCTCTCTCTCTCTCTCTCTCTCTCTCTCTTTTTTTCTTCCTCTTCTTAAAGCAGTCCCTTTAGCATATCTTGCAATGCTGGTTTGGTGGAGGTATATTTTTTCAGCCTTCTTTTGCCTGGGAAACTCCTTATTTCACCTTCCATTTTAATTGAGAGCCTTGCTGGGTAGAGTAGTTTTGGTTGCAGGCCTTTGCTTTTCATTACTTGGAATATTTCTGGCCATTCCCTTCTGGCTTGTGGTGTTTCTGTTGAGAAATCAGCTGCAAGCCTTAATGATGCTCCCTTATATGTTACTTCTTGTTTCCCCCTTGCTTCTTTTAAGAATCTCTCTTTGTCTTTAAAACTTGGTATTTTAATTATGATGTGTCTTGGAGTAGGCCTCTTTGGGTTCACCTTGATTGGGACTTGCTGTGCTTCCTGAACTTGCATGGCTTATACTCTCTCCAGGTTCAGGAAGTTTTCTGTCATTTTTTCAAACAGGATTTCTATCCCATGCTCCTTTTCTTCTCCTGCTGGTATTCTTATTATTCGATTGTTGTTGCCTTTCATGTGGTCTTGAGCTTCCCTTAAGGTATCTTCATATTGGTTGAGTCTTTTTTCATGCAGCTGCTCTACTTAGGTATTTCTTTCTACCTTGTCTTCCAGCTCCCTAATTCAGCCCTTTGCTTCATCCAGCCTGCTTGTAATTCCTTCCAGTTTGTTTTTTATTTCAGAAATTGTATTCTTTATTTCTATTTGGTTCTTGTTTATGGTTTCTATTTTTTTATACTGTTGTAGTTCTCACTCAGTTCCTTGTAGTTGTCCATGATTTCTTTGAGCGTCCTTTTAACCATTCTGTTGAATTCTATATCTGATAGTATATTTTGCAGACACTGAACAAACATTTCAAAAATTTATATGGAACCATAAATGACCCCGTATAGCCTCAGTGATTTTGGGAAAGAAGAATAAAGTAGGAAGGATCATAATACCTGACATCAAAATGTATTACAAGGCCATGGTAATCAGAACAACCTGGTACTGGCATAAGAACAGACACATAGATCAATGGAACAGAATAGGGAGCCCAGAAATAAATCCATGTCTCTATGGTCAATTAATATTCAGCAAAGAGGGCAGAAGCATAAAATGGAGTAAAAATAGCCTCATCAACAAATGGTGTTGGGAGATCTGGGCAGCTACATACAAAAAAATGAAACTCAGCCACCAACTTATACCACATACAAAAATAAACTCAAGATGGATAAGTTGTGACGCCATAAAAGTCACTGAGGAGAACATAGGCAGGAAAATCTCAGATATTCCACACAGCGATATTTTCACCGATCTGTTCCCTAGAGCAAGGGACATAAAGGAAAGAATAAACAAATGAGACTTCATCAAAATAAGAAGCTTCTGTGTGGCTAAAGAAAATATCAGCAAAATGAAAAGGGAACCAACTATATGGGAATATATATTTGCCAATGACCCCTTGGACAAGGATTTGCTCTCTAAAATATATAAAGAACTCACATGACTCCAGTCTAGGAAGACAATGAAATTTAAAAATGCGCCAAGGACCTGAACAGACACTGCTCCAAGGAGGACATACACAGGGCCCAAAGACATATGAAAGGATGCTCAGCATCACTAGCTGTCAGCGAGATACAAATTAAAACCACAACGAGATACCAATTCACACTGGTCAGAATAGTCATCATAACTGAATCAACAAACAACAAATGCTGGTGATGCTGTTGAGAAAAGGGAACCCTAGTGTACTGTTGGTGGGATTGCAGACTGGTGCAGCCACTGTGGAAAACAGTATGGAATTTCCTCAGAAAACTAAAAATGGAACTGCCTTTTGACCCAGCAATTCCACTGCTGGGATTATACCCTACGAATCCTGAAACACCATTTCAAAAGAACCTATGTACCCAATGTTCATAGTAGCACAATTTACAATAGCCAGGTGCTGGAAACAACATAAGTGTCCATCAGTAAATGAGTGTTTTAAAAAATTTACACAATGGAGTACTACAAAGCAGAAAGAAAGAAGGAGCTCTTACCCTTTGCAATGGTATGGATGGATCTGGAGAGCATTATGCTAAGTGAAATAAGCCAGGTGGTGAAAGACAAATAGCATATGATTTCACCTGTAAGTGGAATCTAATCAATAAAACAAACAAGCAAGCAAAATATAACCAGCAACATTGAAATAAAGAACAAACTGACAGTAACCAGAAGAGAAAGGGGAGAAGATAACAGCGGGAAAAATTGGAAGGATCATCAAGGAACATGTGTAATGGACACGTGGACAAAGCCAAACGGGCGCTGGATCAAGAGTGGGAGGTGGGGATGGGTGGGGTGAGGGGGGGAGTGATGGAGGGAAATGGAAACAACTGTACTTGAACAATAATATAAAAAAAGAGAAAAATAATAACTGTAACCCTTCTTCTTTAGTAAGTGGGAAACAAATTGTAGAAATTCACAATATTTTTTTCTCCTTCATTTTTTCTCCTTCCTTCTTCCCTCCCTCCTTCCCTCCTTCTATTCTTCCCAAAACATGAAGAACATAATCTTCGTTAGGAACTGACTGATGTGTTAAGTATACACAAGGGAAAAGGAAATAATTCTTGCCTTTTGGGGGTTTACATTGTAGTACCAGAAAAAAAAAGTTAATAAAGGCTTTGAGCCAAAACTGAATTAATTGAGGGAACATGCCATAAGAATATCTGGCAGAGCAATGGGGGAAAAGTTGGGACAACTGTAATTGAACAACAACAATAAAAAAAAGAATATTCCAGGTAGACAGGAAAGCAAATATAAAGACCTTTAAGTAAGAGTGTGATCCACAACCTTGAAGAAGAGCATAAGCCCAAAGAGATATAGGAAACACTATAGAAAATAAAATTAAGACACTTGGGATGGGGGTCAATGATATAGCACCTTGGGCCTTAGGTTTTATTCTGTGTAATGGAAAGCCATTTAATGGTTCCCATAGTGGTATAATTCCATTTGGGTTCTAAATATAGATAAACTATAGGGAGACAAGAGTGGAAGATATGATCAGTTAGGGAGCTATCCTAGTAATCCAGGATGAGATGATAGATGCTTTTAATAAGGAAGGAGAGGTAGATTATGAGGCATAATTAGATTTTGGTTATAATTTGAAGATGGAGCTGATAGAATTTGCTGATGGGCTAGATGTGAGATATGCAAAAGTGAAGTCAAAGATGACTCTCAGGTTTATTTGTTTATGCGTTTGTTTTCCACAGTAACTGGCAGAGCCCTGGTTTCATTTACTATGACAGAAAACACCACAGAAAGACCAGACTTGGGGAAATCAAGGGCTTAATTTCTGTTGTATTAAGTTTGAGATGGCCATCAAACATGCTACTTGAGATTTATAAGTCTGGAGTTCAGAGGAGAGGTAGGGTAGGAGATTTGGATATGGAAGTTACTAATTTATAGTTGGTTTTTAAAGCTAAGTTAGCAGCTGACCACCTAGGAAGCAGGAGACAGAAGCCAAGAGAAGAGAAGAGGTTGAAGAACAGAGCCTGGCTTACTCTAGCAGGTAGGGAATGGGAAGGAGATGCATCCATCAAAGGAGTTTGAAAAGGTGTATCCAGTGATTTTCTAAAGCCAAATAAAGGACAATGTCTCAAAAAAGACCCATGGGAGCAATTCTTAAACAGCACAAAGAGATTAAGTTAGATGGAGACAACTGGATGGTATTGAATTTGTAAATATGGACATCATCGATGACTTTAATGAAAGAGTTTTCGGTGGAATGATAGAGTTGAAAGCTTGACTGAAGTTTGTTTAAGAGGGAATGGAAAGATGGAAAGTCGGGAGTGTGAGTAGATAATTCTTCGGTGTAGGCTTGCTGGAAAGAAGAGCAGAGAAATGGGATCATAGCTGCATCTAATGAAGGATCGAAAGAGGGTTTCTTTTTTGATGGGTAATATTACAAAAGATTTGGGTGCAAGTGGGAATAATCCAAGAGAGTGGGGAAAATATGATGTAGGAGAGGAAGAACCATGCAGGAAAAATGTGGGTAAAACAGTGAAAGGGTGAGATAATGCCTATATAATACAATGGTTAGTCTGGCCTTTGATCTGAGCAATAACACCAGTTGTGTCTTGCATAAAAAGAAAGAAAAATACTGGCTCTATACACATGCTCTTGAGAGTATTACACTCTGTAGGCCATGGAAAAGTCCTTTGTAAGCGGAAAACTGCTTATGAACATAAACGGTTATATTTATTTGAGTCATTTTTTGCTGAATCAGAGGGTCGTGTTACTGACTCCTGACAGATCCATTGGCAAATGGAGCTTAAACACTCCCGGTAGAAGGTGGCAGGGGCCTGTATTCCTACATAGTTATTTGAACACACAATTTTTATATATTAGACTGTCAACAAATATTGGAGCATCTTTAATGTGCCAGGTACAGATTCAGGTGTTAGGGATGACAAAGACAAAGTTGTTGCCCCATAAGGATCTTCAATTCTAGTAAAGGGATTGAAAGATGAATAAATAAGTAAGACTTTTCTGGTGACACTTGTTTAAAAAGAATCATAGGGAAATGTGGTAGAGAGACACTGACCTCATTCCTTTGAAACTGAATTTATTAAATATGGGGTCTGTGTGGTCCAGAAACACAAAATGCATTCTGATTACTGTGACAATAATTATCATTCTTATAAATTTGTGAGACAGGTGATATGAGATAGAAATAATTATACTTTTCAGATGAGAAAGTGCAGATTCTGGGAACTGGATACAAGTTATTAAAGAAAGACTCAAATACAGATATTTTGGCTTTAAGCTTAATTGCTCTTTTTATGATAGCAGGGAATATGTGAATGATAAATTGAATATGCTAATTATTCACTTCAAAAACCATCCTATATATTAAAAAACAAACACAATTATAAACATACAAGAATTAATAACCTTTAGATTTTGAAATGATTCAGGAAGCTTAGATTTGTACTTTTTGAGAAAAAAATATAAAACTTTATATTATTGATCCATATTCTGTAATAGCACTTTTTTAGGTAGTGAGAAATTTGTCTTTTAATGTCATATTTTAAATTATATTAATTTACTATTGTTATTCTTTATTTTGTATCTTAAACACTAATGTTTACTGAGGGTTAAATCATTTATAAAGTGCTTTTTTGTGACTACAGAGAGATTTTCTTAAATAAAGAGATAAATATTTTAAACTAATACCCTTTAAAATTTCATTTTGGAAACATGAAACCATTTGGGGAATATAAATGTGCTGTACAAGGCTGTTGGCTAAGCAACTCTAAAGCCACAGATTCCTTGTTAACTAAATGCTAAAGCAATGGATAAAAAAAGTATGATTGCTTTAATACCCTCTTTTCCCTTGTACTTAAACTAGGCAACAATTTGGATCTGAAAGACAATTTTATCTTTTAAGCTCCTGAAAATTTTGAGTTATTGGTATTTGTACCACTAATTAGATTCAATAGAATTTTGAAATTGATTTTTCAACCTCTGATCATGGTAAAATTGAATAAAACCTTAACTATTAAAAATGTATTGTTTCTAAAAAGGACACTGCGTAATATTGCAGGCTGCCTTTCTTTATTCCAGTGTTGTAGATGTAAGCTCTGGCTTTTTAAATGCTTCTATAGATGTTAAAATGTACAGCGTTTATGATAACAGAGCAATATAGTAACTTTATGAACATGAAACAACTGAGAATCGAGCAAATAGCTTTATATTGACTTTTATTTTGGAGGTTCCAGGCCTTTGGTAATGTTATGCATAAAATTCAGAGAAGTCAAATATCACAGAGAGTGTCTAAAGTCTTTGTCTGAAAGTCTTTTTGTTCTTAACTGTCAGAGGATACAAGAAATCATCTGTGATATTTTCAGAACTATCCAATTTCAAATGCCCTTTTATTCAGTGCTTTTATGACCAGTTGCTTGACAACATATAGATATGGTTACTTTATGTGAACGTTCCTGTGTTATTGGTATTGGCCTATGTTTCTACACATATATTTGTATAGAGTAGTTACCAACCCACATATTTTAAACTAGTTTTGCTCTTTCAGTTTCATAAATTTTAGAAATTTTTGTTACTAAAAAAATTTCCACTACTTGTGCTTTGACATATATTTTGAGACAAGCTATAGTTACTAGATGTGTAATGTTTTGGGTGTGCTTAAACAGAGATTTGGTATTTATTAGACATTAAACATGCCATATGCACACTTAAGCTTTTAAAAAATCTGTTTTTGTATTAATCTGAATATTCATTGTTATAAATAAACTGAAAGTTTCTAAACATAGGTATTCTAAAATATATTTTTAAAATAAAAATATGCAATTTAGAAATATACATATATTTCAATAACTATGACCTTTAATGTTTTCTGCTGGCTTTTATATTCATTTGTTAGCTTAGGCTGTTAGGAATGTATACACACACATTTGAGTTGTTCTCTGCATTTGTAAGTTTCTATAAAATACTTTATACACATAGATAAAATCATCCTTTTATAGTATGGTTATACAATATGCCCAATATTTGAAGCACATTAGAGAAAAATACCTATATAAACATTTTAAATTATATTTTGTTCGTCATTTTAGTTATTATAGGAGAAAACAGATTAATAAAACAATAGATTAAGAATAGAAGAAACATGTAGGATTAATTCAACACAAAATTTTATGTAAATAATTGAATTTGAAATAACCGCTTATTAGATCTTCTAGGGTTAGCAAATACCTTAAAGCCCAATGTTTAGAGTGTGAGCCTGGTGGAGAGAGTGACTTAGAAGACGGTTCCATGTTAAAGCAATTGTATGTTTGAACTCAAAACAATGTGCAGTGGGGTCCTAAGCAATTCTAAGGGATTATTTTTTTCCTTTTAAGAAAAATACTGCCTTGTGTATCACCAAGTCCAGATTTGTACAAAGAAAAACTAGTTCAGGGCTGAGACTGAGAGCTGATACATTTCAAGGAGGACCGGCCGGCTGCACTTGTGAGCGGTGACAGATCTCTGTGAAATATAATCCTGATTAAAAATGCATGTGTGAAACCTCTTCGAATAAAGTGCTGTGTCCAACAGCATTTTTTGAGCTTCTGCATGTGAGAAGGGAAGTCTAGTGTAGCTATTCTTGTACTATTTACCCCATCATTTGCTGGTGGCATTACATTTCTGAAATTGTCTTTATCTATGACTTTGAATGAGGTAAAACTGCATTTTTTCCTGTGTGTGCAAAAAACGTCATTGATACTAGTGAATTAAATTAAACACATACATATAGGCACAGCATTTTTATAAATATATCTAAACCACACTAATGCATTATGTGATAGCAAATTGTGATTTAGATGAACATCAACAACTGTGATATTTAGGCCTCTGTTATGGCTGAATCATGTAAAGTAAAACGAGGCATATGTATGCAACTCCTTCACACAGATTAGCAACTCTATTGTTGCTACTCTATTCCTCTGGCAGTGCCAAAGCTTTAATCAAGCATTGAACAAGTTTGAGTGTGTATACAAACCAACTCTCTTCATTTGGGGTCCAGATTTGAGGGCATTCAGGTATAAAGCTTAAGAGGTTTCTAAAATAGAGATGAGGTAAATCTGTCTAGTAAAAAAGTAAAACAACTCATTAAATGTGGAGGGGCCTGTTGAGACCCGAGCAAGCCAAGTTGCCTTTGTGCCCACGTGTTCCTGCTTCCACCACGCTGTGATTTCGACCCTGTGATTCTGGCCTAGAATGTTTAATTATGCCATGCCCTTTGTTGGGATCTAAAAGATGGGCATGAAACCATGCAGATGTTCACTTTTTCAAAAATAAAGAATTGGGGAGAAAAATCAATAGAATGGTCCAGTAGAGTAACATAAAGTGGGATAGATGTTTGCCTGGGATTGTATGTGTCTCTAGTTAGTTGTGTAACTGTGATACACACTGAGAAGCAGAAATACACAAAGGCACATACACACATATGCAAGCACACACACACATAAAATTATGTGTACACAAATATATATATATATATATATATATATATATATATACACACATATGTAACAAATATTCCAGAAACAAATAGTTATTGAGCTTCTTCTGTAGGCTCCATAGCTTTGTCACAAGTACAGCTTTCTAGACTCCCTGGAATGTTTCTTTTTAATGGTTCTTTTAAAAGATACAACACTTTATTTGATATCATTTAGGAAAAAATAGTGATTTGAAGTTTTCTGTATTATAATCATTCCACACTCAGAACATTTTAATGTAATTTGTCTACACGACATGTAATGTTCTGAAACTGCATTTTATAAAACGTGTGTTGAAGTAGTGGCATGAAGACCCTCTTTGTCTTGCCTTCCCTTGCAGGTCTCAGTCCAGTATGTACACCCTTCCTGTTTGGAGTGTACAGTTCTTCACAGGCAATGTTAAAAAAACTCAGAAATGCCATGCATTTAATGTATTGGTACTGTGTTTCTTTTAATCAGGTAATTATGTAAAGTATTCAAGATTTTAAGAGTTCTAATTTTATACAAAGAAGTGAGCAGGTGAGAGGAATATATTTTTCTTCTTTTGGGCCTCAGAACTGAAAATATGAAGTGCACAGTTTCCTTCTCCTTTGTACTTATTCAATGAACGTGTATCAGATACTTACCGGTAACACAATTGCATTTGCAGGTACTCAATTGTAATTGGAATATTAAAATTAGTATAGTTAGAAGGATAAGTACCAACACATATTTAACTTTATTTTGAGATTTAAACTTATGTCTTAAATGTTATATATTTTTTCTTAATACTTGTTTATATTTTCAATAATATCTCTTCTTACTTATAGAACTAATCCTATAAAAAGAGTTTTAAAAAGTGCGTACACTTAATTATGTGTATTGTTAAGTAGTTATTTTACATTGTAATTAAAAAATAAATATAATTACTTTTTGAAGGGTACAGTATATCTACTTTCATGTCAATAAATTGAACACGACATAGGGGACAAAGTTCCACAACAAAATATGATGCAAGTACAAACCAATGAATAAAAATTACTATCACTGAGAACAACAACAAAAAGCTTTCTAAAACCTTTAAGACCTTGATTCTTTTTTTTCCCTAATCCCTTGGTGCCTTTTAACAAGTGAAACTATTTTTTTTAATAAAATTGTCAATGGTTTTCTTTAGATTTACTGGGGCCCTTCTTAAATGGGATATCTGTCCTTTGTGTTTCAACAATATACAAAGCTTTCTTGTGTATTATTTTCCTGGTACCCATGCACACACATGAAAACGCTGGCAGAGAAGTTCGTCAAAGTGACAGCCTGATCACCGTCATGTAAAATGTGATCCTCTATGTCTGGTGCAAATATAAAATGAGTAAAGCATGCATGCATTCTTTTCTTTGCAGATATTCTCTATGTAATGAATGCTTAGGCATTAGAGGTGAAATGTAATTTATTCTTATCATTCTGTATATTTTACTTTATTTGCAATTAATTCTCTTGCTATATTACATCTGTGTTAATATATGTTTTCTTAGAATTCTAAGGAGAGTACTGCCGAGAGTACTGCCTCTAATTTATTTCCCATCTTGCAGTCGATTTAAACAGGGGTTTAATACCAGGGATCTCCTTTCTTAGTAACAAATATACACAGTGAGTGTTCTGAGATTTATGTATGAACCTACAGTTCAGAAATGGGTTTTTATTACTCCTTTTGGTTTAAAATTAATTACCAATTATCAGTTTAAAAACTCACAGTGAGAATTAGCAGTCTCAGGTTGCAATTTAGCTTATTCCTTTTATTTTAAAACTTTAAGTTGCTATTGGTATTAACAGCAATGTTTTTGAGGCAGTATTTCTAGTACAAAAAGGTTATCTAATGTTCATAGTTAGTTTGAAATCACTGTGTATATATATGTATGTGAAAAATATTTTACTTTTTGATATAGAGAAATTAAGGAAAATATACTGTCTAAATGTTGATGAAAATATTTGTTTTTCATGGTGTTAGTTCCAGACTTCTAAAGACAATTACAATAAATGTATATATTTACAATGCAGTTGCTTTAAATTACAGTTTCAAAAGTTAAAAAAAAAACTATTAGGATAAAAATCACTCAATGAAGTCACTGATAACAATTGTCATTAAATATTATTCAATATCTGATATTTCAAATGTCAATTTTCATCCTCTTGAAAAAGACAATCTGTAAAACAAATATGTTTAGAAAACAAAAAGCCATAACTTTACTTCAATTCTAGCTCAATAGAAATAAAAATTTATCATAATTATAAAAACAGTTACAGGGATGACAGGGAGAAAGAAGAAATATAGAGAAGAAAAAATGTTTCAAACCTTGGGAAATGGTTTCAGTACTTATATATTCACATACTCTCTGTCTCTCATAGGCCTGGATAGAGCCTGAATGGCCTTTCTTAAGTATAGTATTTATAAAATATATGAAACCAGAGGTCTTCCCAAGGAAGAGGTTGAGGTTTCCTTTTTAAGTATTCATCCAGTGATATCTTCCTTATCATACAGCATAGTAACATAATAGCGTCTTCAGCAAATGGAATGTAAAGAATTCAAGAAGCCCTAACTACGGATGTGAGTGACCCTTGTTTCTGATTGACCTGGTTGATATACATTCCAGATAAGCAGCCATGAGCCTTACAAGGACTTCAGTGACCATAAACAAATTTATAATCTAAAAAAAAATGTTTCTTCTTAGCATTAATACACAGGTACAGCGACGGTAACGTCTTTCTGGCCCGGAGTCCTTAGTTAAATCATCAGTTTGTTAACGGCTGTTTGCAGGGTAAACCCTCCCTCTGGAATGAACTTCTCTAAAGCAAAATGAAATAAAATAAAGGTAAGTAAAAGTAAATAGATTTTCCTATTGAAAGTTATTACTTCAGGAATGAAGAAGATAGATATTGATCGGCACCATCCTTTGCCATTACTGTCAGGTCCACGTAGATGGCTAAGACACTTTATTCTAAGCAAACAGCCATTTTCTCTTCTGACATGGGATTCCAGTGAGAATTGAAAAAAGTAAAAGGTTTGTGAAAACATTTTTCTGTCCTTCTTACAGGGACAATTTATGTTGAAGTAACAGTTTCTGAGATACTTGCACCTGTTATTGATTTATTTCTTCTTTGTCATGAACAATCTCCTGTTTCATAATTCAGTTACCCTTGTACACTGCTCTTAGGCAGTAATTTAGAAATAATTTTCATTGCAACAATGTTCCAAGGGGCTCAAAGTATAGGAAGCAAATGAATGACATACTGAATATGTATATACATTCTGCAGATGGTCTCTGGTACATATTGATAGTTGTGTTATTTGTTTTTAGCACTCATAAAGTCAGGATACCATGATGAACTATTGTCATAACATTGCAAATGGATTCTAAATCTGTAAAGTCCCTATGGTTTCCAGTCAAATAACCCTTCTACATGACCCCGTGAATCCATAGAGTGGAAAACAGAAAAGAGTGTGAATAACGTAACCCTAACACAATCAGGGTATAATATGTTATCTCCCAAGATGGGCAAAGTTTTTATTGATAAGAAAGCAAATCTGAGTTTAAAAACCCAGTAAATTTGAAGAAAAACTTTGTTTAAATCACCGAGCACCTTTGATATGCAACTATAAATTTGCACACTGGTACGTGTATAAGCATTCACTTTATCTATGTGCCCACAAATACAGTATACAATTGTTTCCTCGTAAAAAATCAATATGGCTGTGATTTCTCTATGGCTCATTCACTGTTTATGGATAGGGATTAATGTTTGACCTTTCTTTGCCTTCTTGACTTGAACCAATTACTTTAGAATAATTTTTCTGGTTTAACTTTTTATCACATCTTCTGACATTTTAGTGAATAATATTTGACAGCTATGAACATCTGCAAAAGTTATTGTTATCATAACTTGAGCTCAATGGAACTACCATCATGGATGCTCTGAAGATCATATTGCACGACAGAATAGGAGCACACTTATATAAAAAAAATGTTTGATTTCTTAGTAGAAATCTTTGCTTAGTTTGCATTAACAAACACTGATTGTTTCAAATAAAAAAATGACACCTGGAGGTGGAAAGGACATTTGTATTCTATACAAGGGAAGCCTCAAAGTATTTATTTTTATTTGGCATTTAATCTTTTCTCTACATACATATTTTTCTTGAATGAATAAAACAAAAATCTTTGGAAATGTTAGAACTGCAAACCAGTTTTGTGCATCATAGGTTTGCAAGTAATTCCTGATAGAAGTATTTCATTTCAGTGTACTGATTTCTTGTTTAGTATGCACTCAGAGAAACTGGTATATTGCATTCTCCTTGAAGAAAGACATATATAGAGAAAATGCAGTTAGTCATTTATGTGCATATAACAACATAAATCACAAAGATTAAGGGAAATCATTTTGGGGAGCACCACAATTTTGAAACCAAAGGCACTTAAATAATTACCTTTTTAAGCAACTTTTATTGACTATGCAGAAGGATAAAATGTAATCTCACTTGTTTTAAATGGCATAAAGCAACCAAATACCATTAGCAGAGTGTTACATTTCTTATTTCACTAAGATTGCTGAAGCTTACCAGAGAGAGATAAAAAATGTATAAATTCAGGAACACTGGCTAGTAAGATCTCAAACCATTGTCAGTGGACTCCTACTTTTTCCTGCCAAAATATGTGGAAGCATGCATGGATTGTACTAGATTAGTAAGAGGGGCTCGTTTCCGGGGCATTAGCCAGGTATCTTAGCAACAAGACCATACCAGATTCTAGCAGTGCTCTGTGGTGGTGCATGTAATATCCTGGACATAATCTGTCTTTTAATTTTCTTTGGATTGTAGTCATATTACAGATACATGTGTTCAGTGATAGATCTTTATTTAATAAGAGGAATGCCTTAGTTGAAGATTTGTACTATGCCAGGAGTGGGCAACTCACAATAATGTTGCTGGAGGTTTAGCCCTGGTACTGCCTTGTCTCACATTTCAGATTGACAGGAAAACTTACTCCTTCATTAAGATGTGCCTCATAGTTCATATCTTTATGCTGTGAAGATGAGGATGCCGCCAGAATTCATAATACTAAAGAACGTTATTTAATGTCAGCTGGAATGCAAATTGCTCGTACAATTGAAATGTCATCTAAAACATGCCACCGTATGCAACACCACTTTATTATAAGTCACTGAGAGCAATATCTTAAATTTGGAATTGCACTAATCCTTCATCTGCTTTGTTTACCTTTCATCTATAATAGAGATGTCGAATTTCCTCCAAACTGGATTTGCATGTTTTAACTGCTTGCTCGCACAGCTCAAGATGTGTGGGAGGACTATATAGGGGTACTTCCTTTGATTTTCTTGTCTTTTTGTTGTTTGTTTAATGCAAATTAACAGCAAAAGATAGCTTTCAAATACAAGACAAAATGCCATGTCGACCTTTTTGGGGAAATAAGCTGCTGCTTGTGGAAGAACATTTGATTATTTAAAGTACAAATTATAATACAAACATGCTGTCAGGTTATTGGTAATTGATTTTCTTGGTAATTTAGTTTCATGCAGTATTTTCTTGCATTTAATTTAAACAACAATAGTTTGATAAGATTAATTTTATTCACAGTAAAAGTACTTATAATCTGTTTAAGACTTTTGTCATTCTTGCTTGGTCAAAGTGTCCAGAACAAATGCCTTTCAACATAAAGCTACCCTGACACAAGAAATTTCGTTTGTATATGAGCTTTTAAAATTGGTTTCTAAATATTCATTTAAGACAGATGGCTTATTTTTTATAGATCAACTTTCAGTACCAAGGAAGGCCCAGGATCCCTCTTTAATTAGTACATTATAAAGTTTTCCATAAAGAATACACTTTTACAAAGAGGAGAGTTACATGAAGGAACATGCGAAGAAGGCAGTTCCTTTACTGTTAATATTTATTATTTTATAATTTCCAATTACTATTTCATGACTCCTTGCTTTTATCTTTCCCAACTCAATATCCCCCAACTAACCCAGCTTTTCTCAAAGAACTTCACCTCTTAAGTAGTGTTTAATATCTTTTGACAGGCAGCATTGGCAATCTGTTTTGTTTTGTTTGATATTATGTAGTATTTTCATTGTTCATAATAGAATACTGCTCAATGTATACTCTCATACTGGAACTTAAGACCTCTAGCACATAAATTATTTCTTCATGAATATTATTGATATAAAACTTATACAAGTGCAAGGAGTCCCCGAATGAACACTTTTTAAGTTAGATATATCACTATATATTATTTGATATAAGGATCAGTATAAAACTTTTATAAAATTTGTTTATATTTATGAACACATCCTTTGACTAATTCTAAAAAATGGATCAAAATAGTCCCTTTAATGTGAATAATACGATGGTGTTATATCGTTCTCTCTGGTTTTTAAAACTCTCTAGAACCATTTAGAAAAGTTTCTCAAACGGTTGTCTGAAGATTTAATGCTTTAGAATTATTTGGTACATTTTTGGAAAATTCAGATTCTTGATTTTTTTTTTTTTTGCCCAGCCTCATTGTATATGGCTTTTGAAGTGTTTAGAAATATCTCCTTTTTATTTTATTATTATTATTTTTTGGCACATTAGGGTTTGAGAACCATTGAATCAAAATAATGAATGACAATCAAAGGAAAGCTTAATTTTCATAATAAGGGCTAGTTTTGTCAAATTGGGCCATGTTATACCATTGAGAAAAAGTCGTGCCCATGAAATAATATATATTTATGTATATATTATACATTAATATATAAATAGCTTAAGACTTTATTAAAATTATTTAAAACAAAGGGCTTTTTAAGCTTGTTAAAATTATGCAATTTATCATTGAGAGCCATTTTGCCTAGGTCTTTTGAGTGAGAATATTAATTTGAGGCCTCCTGATATCTTTTAAAACTATGTGGGGAAGAGGACATATGTTTTTTCATAGCTGTAGATTTTATTTGAAAATTTATCTTAAAATGTGAAAACTCAGAAACATGTTTTTGAAAATATATAATATTAAAATATGATTTCTGGCATTCTTGATGCAAAAAAGCAGAATCAAGTCAGGATAAAAAACTAATGCCTTTCAATATAATAGCAGCTTTTTTCCCTATTTCTTTTAATTTTTTTTTCTATCTTTGGTCTGAAGTTGAGTTACATTTTTATTCCTCCTTGAAAAACTCTTGGTGTCCAATCATAATCTTGCATTTACCGAAATCTTGGGTCCAGAAGCATCCCTGAGTTTTGTCTAAACTAAATACAAAAGTCAGTTAAGCTAGCTGTGAAGTGTAATCATCCATTAGATGTAAAATGATATCTGGTTAATGATGGACTGCATTATACAGCAGCACTAAAGAGAAAGTAATACATAGAAAAGCTAATTGAAGAGCCTTCTAGAGCCCGCATGAACACGATGAGCTTTTGAGGCTTACGATATATGACTGATTTTCAGCTCGACCATCAGCAAATGGTTTTGTGCTAGATGCAAAGAATTCCAGAGACTGACAAATTGGGAGCTAGTCTCAGGTCCAGAAATGTAGGAATTCATTCTATGATTCCTCTTTGCACCTCTTTGAACCTGTGATGAACCAAAACATAATCAAATGAGGGAGTATTTCTAACACTCCCCTCAGATTGGTAAACATTACAAACATCACTGGGAATAATGCATCTGATGTGCAACTTGTTAGTCTATCATGAAAAGTCTTTTCAGAATGGGAACAATTACTGTTTTATGACTCCCAAGTGTTCATTTACAACGTTGACATTTTTCTTATACAGTAATTGCATCTCTAATTATCCTATCCTCACATACTCTGTCATCACCTCAAATTCACCCTTTCTAAAATAAAAATTAATGTGTTCCTATGAACTCAAAACCTTATTCCTGTTTTCTCAATTTCTGCTGGTTGGACCACTGTTTCCCTTATTATGTGTATTTGAAGTCTCTGTAATCTGTGTTAGGTTCAATGCATATACTAAGATTTCTAGTCAGTGTGCACAGTTCTAGTCAGTTTTGTTGTCACTGTGAAGTAGATTTATTTCAAAAATAGCCCACAGGTAGGTCGAAAAATTCAAGATGTCAAACCAGATTTATTAACACCCAGTAAAATGACACACCTTACTTCTAATCAGGTAAAATAAGAGAATGTGAAATGTTAAGGATGATGTTTGAACACAAAAATGAAACTAGCAAAAGGTAAAGAACAATAGTAGAATTTTTACCTGGTACAATCAAGAGCCAATTTTTCTCTTCATGAAGAAAAAGTTGCTAATTTTATTCAAATCATTTGTTTATTCACAAAGGAAATCAAGGTTAACTGAATATTTTTAAAAATGTGGCATGATGATCTTTTTGTTTTCCTTCCTTTCTGTCTGGTGCTTTTCTTAGGCACAGCTCACACCAAAGATCAGAAAACAGAAGGAGGCATTGGAGGTGCAGCCTGTGGTGGAGACAGAGCACAACTGGGGTCTGTGCGAGGAGACCAAAAAGAAGAATCTGGGATCCTGGAGAGAGGACCTAGAGGATAAGAGTGTCAGCTCCCTAATTTTAAGGACTTTTGTCATATGACCTGGGGAGGAGGGGCAGGAGAATTTGGAGACTCAAAAGCACACTTAATCTGTTCTTTGTGGTCCATCTCATACTCCACATGGGTTGGAAAGCACAGTTAGGTCCAAATAATAAAAGCTGTTTTGTCAATGTTTCTGGATTTTGGCTAACAGTAGTTTGGTTTAAAAATGAGCTATACCACCTCACTCTTCTACAGCAAAGGACATGACATTGGAGATATAATATTCTTCAAGATGGAGTCCTGAGGGGCTATTTCTCTATGGCAATGTCACATTTTAATGTAAGTTATGCCCATTATGGAAATGTTGATTCAAAAGTTCATGAAAGAGACATTTCAGAGATATGAAGTGAGGAAGAGCCAACCCTTAATGGGACTGATATTTACCCATAGTGTCATCATAATTTAAATATTGTTACTCTACCTTTTTCAACTGTAATTACAAATCTGTGTTTTTACAAGGTGGCAGGGCCAGAGTATTTGAAATCAGTGAAACAGGATAAAAATAGACATATCCACCTGTTTAGAGGCTGTTCCAACTGGAGAGGTTCTTTCATACCCATCTGCTTGTGTTTTGCAGAGCAGTTTAGATCTTTCTAGCTTATTATCCCTCCCATATGTAGGTGAAGAAGAGAGAGTCAGAGATAATTAAAAAAATAGTGAGAGTCCTGCTACAAGAGAATTCATGATAGTCCTTCTACCAGAGAACTGAGAAATCCCAAAAGCCAACTGCTGAAAATTCCCAATGTATCCTGAGCACTTCCTACATGTCATGAAGTTGCCAAAAGTTTTACATGACTTATGTTTTTCAATCCTCATCACAACTTAATGAAGTAAGATTGTTATTACCCTATTTTAAGGATAAATAGATTTGATGAGGTTCAATAACTTTGATAAAATTTAGTCAGCTATTAATAATCATGATAATAATAGTACTTAAAATGATAAAGCAAAGCCACTTGCATTGTACTGACTATGAGCCTGGTACTGCTAAGTGCTCAAGATTTATTAACAAATATTAACTTGCACCAACCCTCCGAGGCAGGCACTGTAATCATTCTCATTTTTATAGATAACGAAATCAAGCCCAGAAATACCCAGTTCCTTTTCCAGGATGAATCTTCAAAACCAGATGTTCTGTCCCTAGAGTCTGTGCTATTATTAAGCTATTCTAAAACATTACAGAGTCAATGTATAATCTTTGCCTCTAAAATCCAAGTGTCTAAGTGTCATTCCTTGAAACATGACTATTTATATGAATATATTGTTTTACTTTTTTACAGTTTTATACATGAACTTAAATATAGGGTATATTCCATTGTTATAATAAAAATCTTTTCAACAGCAAAGGATTATAATTAAACAATAAAAAATAAGAAAAGAAATATTTGACCTAATAAGACCTTTGAGATAGTCATCTCTTCATAATTTTTAACTTTCAGGTAAACTTTATTTGAATGTGTCTATAGATTAGTAAATTAAGTGAACAGAAGAAAATTACACTGTTGGCATCTTTTTGTGGTTTTGCTGCTTAGCAAGTAAGTTATCTCAAAGAAAAGCAGTGTTATGTCAAAACATATGGTACTGAATGAATTAATGTACATTTACTATTAGTGGGTAATAATGAATATTCAGCTAATCTTTAGAAATTACTTGTACCTTATTCCAATCAGCGCTCAGCACAACACCACAGACTTCCTTCATAATTTGATCCTTACTTTTAATCTGAAATTGATTTTACATTTGTAATTATCAGTCTACTGTGTGGTTTTTTGCCTTTAGTAGCTAAGCAAACAATAACTTGAGACTAGCAGATACTTTAATATTACTATTTTTATCAGAATTGAATGGTAAAAAATATGTCACTACTTTTATGATGTCATTTTAAACTTGAATAAGCTTAGACCACTTATTGTAAAATCCTGAGTAATTTTAAATTGATGTTGACATTAAAGAGGATTGTCTGTAATGATAGTGTCTTGTAGCTTTAAGTAGCAGTCTGAAATAAATCTAGTAATAATTATGGTTACATCTTGATCACTTACCTTTTCCTGTTTATCTATCTTGTTAAGAAACATATTGCTAACGTCACCTTTAATTCATACGAAAAATTAATCCCCTTTTCCTTCTATCCTAGACTTGTGAATAAGAATGAGAATGTAAGTTCAGTGCTTAAAAGTTTTTTCCTGGAAAGGGTCCCACATGGAAAACTGAAGCAATGCTACTAAAAGCTAAGTACTTAATCACACATTAGCTTTAGAGCCTTCTGTCACTGTCCCTTCATGAAGGAGCCCAAACATGTACAACCAGTGTTATCCTAGGGCTTGCCGGAACCAGCTAGCGGCCGAGCTTTCAGGACCAGCCCTTTTGAAAATGACAAAGAACAAATCCTCACCAGCCAACCTGAATTGCTGATCCCTGGAGGGTACTCTAAGAAAAGTTGGAAAAGATGATGTAAAATGGTTCTCATATGTTAGGCGGCAAAAATTACTTATTGCCTCTAAACAGGAAGGTTGTAAACAATGTCTCCCATTTTTGCAAAAAAAGAAAGAACCGCCTGCATAAGACTCTGCTCTCAAACATAGCTTTCATAAAGTACCATCGGGTTTAGAGTCATCCACTTATGTCTAAGAGAGAAGGGGAAAAATGGGAGAGATTTTTCTCTTTTATTTCTGAGCTCCCTTCTGTGTTGGGCAGAACCTGAGGGCTAAATAGGTAGGATCCTTTATCTAAAACCCACACTTCTGGCTTTTCATCCTAAACCTGAAACAAAACAGTTTGGCAGTTTAATAATCAAAAGAACAGTAACATATTTTATAAAGATTTGACACTAGAATTCTAAATAAAAAATGTTTACTGTTTGTCTTTACTTATGAATTTGTTTGATATGCATAAGTTTAATTTGTATAATTTATACTTCACATTTTTTGTAACCTAGGAATACAATTATGCCAATGCTTGTGTGAATTTTAACTATGTTATAAATTGATGCTTTGGATGTATAAATGTTATGGAGCAAACTAATGAAATTTAAAGTATATGTGATCTCTGTGTGGTAATTACGTATATTTTCATTATATGTTTTAAAAGTTGCTACATGAACATGATACTTTGCATTTCTGTTTCATTTTTCTAAACCCTACCTAGCTCAAGTACATGTATTTCTTGTCGCGCACACTTTCCTGACAATTCCAGTCAGTCAAGGTATCCTATTTGTAATAAACTCAAAGAATGGTTATTTCTACATTTATTACTACTC
Organism: Mormoops blainvillei; assembly: GCA_004026545.1. Classification (NCBI taxonomy): domain Eukaryota; kingdom Metazoa; phylum Chordata; class Mammalia; order Chiroptera; family Mormoopidae; genus Mormoops; species Mormoops blainvillei. Next base: position 45,246 of record PVJD01000948.1, on the reverse strand, counting down.
AGGGAGTTAGTTTTTATCCTATTGGACCCCCTGTTTCCAAATTTTATTTACTAAAAGTATATTTGCTTAATGATCTCTTTCTTTCCATTCTATTGATAGGTACTCTTCACCAGCAGTAGACAACAGTGGTGTTGATCTGCCAAGTTTGAGGAGAGGCACCAGGCCTGGGATTTGGATTGAGCACATGTGGGCAGATGTGGTACAGGTGCTTGGGGGATGCAGAAGCTACAGTCCTGGGACTCCCCACATGGAGCAGAGTGGTGTGGATTAAAGGACTTGGACAGAATTGGTGAGAGAGCTGATGACTGGAAACGGGGGATTGCCAGGCTACGGCACTAGGCCAGAAGTGGGTCAGGAGTTGGGTGACCTAATGTCAACACAGGATCTGGTTGCAAATGAGAGGCAGATAGTCCAAGCATGAGCGAACAGGGAGAAATGAAGGGGAGTCACATGCGTGCTATACATTCCATATATTCTGTGAGAGGCCACCGTTGCCCTCTCTCCTGCTTCATGCCTGGAGCGGCAGTCCTCCTGGGTCTTTAAGGGCTCCTCTGCACTTCTGAAACAATTGCGACTATGCATTTTGTGTCTAGTAAATGAACACTAGCTTTTTTAAATATTAAAAATATTTAACATTTCTGGAGAATCACTGTACTGTCTCTCCCTGTAAGAAGACTGCAATTCCCAGTCCCAATGTTCCTTGGCTAAGGAACATGTAAGTGAAATGACATATGATGTATCTAAACAAAGGTTGTAGGAGCCCTCATATGTTCCTCCACGCTACCTTTTCCCTTTGCCATAAGACAAATCCCTTCAGATAGGGAATGAAGTAACATGGAACAGATGCCACGCCTGCCCTCAAACAGGCATGTAATGTGAGAAAAATAAACCTTTAGTTTGTCAGTCACTGAGATTTTTGAGGTTGTTATTATGGCATTATTGAACCTGACTTGACTGATACACACTGTCATTGACATGATTGTCTGTACTGGAATTCAGTAGATATTTGAATGCCCTTTGATATTTCTTATATAACTATTTTTTTTATTTACCTCCATTTCATGTCCCTTGAGAATAATCTCAGTGTTCTTATTTGTTTATTTGTTTGATCCACCATGTAAACTGCATACCTCTAAAATAAAATAATTTAAAATGTCATAATGAATCAAGGGCTAAATACTTAACATATGTTCTCCTTCAGTAACTGTGAAGGATACAAGCATATCAAAGAAAGTGAAAATAAGATAAATATTTCCATATTGAGAAATTTATGATCAATAGCAATTGATTCAGTGTTTTTTGGTAGTAAATCAAAGATCCTTCACTTTTCTTAATGGGGTATGTGAGAGTACAGTGTGTTATAATAAAACCCTTTTGACTATATTGTCAAACTCATATTCTAAAAATAAAGTGTCACACACTTAGTGTACACTACTGAAGACTGTACTATGTGGCACTTATTGCACACGTTTTCATGAAAGAAATAAAAAGTTACTTCAAAAGTAAAGCATGGAGAATTCCAAATGGGGAGCTTTGCTTTTAAACCTCAGAATATTTACTGCAATTCTGGGTCAGATTCTCATTCTTAAGGTTAGAAAATTAGGTTTCTTCATGTTTTGGCTAACAGATTGAAAGGAGTTATAATAACTAACTGAAATATGTTGCAGAATGTTCGTTCATTTATACACAGGGGAGGGCAGCTATTTCCAGGGCCCTAACTGCTAGTACTGTTACTTAGGACAAGCTTGGATCTTGAAAATACAGTTCGCTCTTGAATAATACAGGTTTAATCTGCATGGGTTCATTTATACATGGATTTTTTCCCATAAATATACAGTGGACCCTCTATATCCCCAGGTTTCACATCCACAGATTCAAGTAACCATGAATGGAAAATAGTATTTTTCATCCGTTGAAGGAAATCCGTGGATGCAGGACACTGAAGAAATGCATTGTTCTAAGCCATTTTATATAAGGGACTCGAGCCTCTTCAGACTTTGGTGTCTGGGGAGGGTCCTAGACCTCCTCCTCAGGAAGGGAAGAATGTAGTTAAGTTTTTGAGTCAAAAGTTATATGTGGAATTTCAATTTCCTGGCATTGGTACTGCTAACCCCCACATTGTTTAAGGGGCACGGTCCCTAAGTTTAAACTCATTGTTTCACATTTGCTTGGTGAGAAGCACATAATGACCTGACCATTTTACCCAGGCTTCGGCTGAAAGTGATAAAATGTCTTTGCCCATATTTAAAGAATATATCTCTAGCTTCTAGAATTCATCACTGTTTTCCTCTTTTCCACCAACATTGTTACCCAAAATTTATGCTCAAAATAGGCCACTTTCTCCTGATTATATGTGCATTTTTCTCTGTATATGTATTCCTATTTCTGATAAGTTAGAAGGTATGTTTTTAATGGTCAGGTGATAGGGTTGATTAACCAGGTGTTTTAACGTAATAAATTGAGATCTTGGAGGTATCCTTTTTCATGTTTTCTGGTTTGTAGGAAGTAACATATGCTAACATGCCATTTCTGAATGCATAGTCTTAGAACTACACTTGGCTGTTAAGAGAAAAGTACTTGGCTTAATAGTTAGAAGACCTAGATTTTACATCAGGCTTTGGCTTCTACTGCCTATATGATCTTAGCCAAATCGCTTACATTTTTCTCATCTGTGAAGTGTAAGTTATGATACCTTCCCTCATAGAATTGTAATGATAATTAAATTGTGTACAAATGTGAGGTAGCCATCAACAGACTTGGAGGGCATTATCAGGAAGCATACCGAGCTTCATGTATTCTCGAAGCTCTCCAACACCAGCCGAGACATCAGGACAGCGTCAGAGCCCGAGACCAAAGATTTCTACCTGGTTTTGCAAAGGTCTCTCACTTCTTTATACCTCAATCTATAGTTTTTTGTTATGTCACCAGAGAGGAATACGTTGCAAAATATAATGGTCACTTTTTTATGTCCTTATTTTGCTTACTTAGAAGCAGGTTTTGACACAGATTTTGACTTCCCCCTTCTTGAAACACACCTGACCTCTGCACACCTTTCGCCCTTGGTGATCCTTCCACCTCACCAGATGCTTCTTCTCAGCTGTTCCTCCTTGTCTTCTTCACAACTGAACATGGGAGTGTTTCAGGGCTCAGTCTGTGGACTACTCTTTCTTTTTTAAAGTTAAAAAAATTATTGATTTTAGAGAGTGAGAGGAAGGGAGAGAGAGGGAAAGAGAGAAGCACCAGTTTGTTGTTCCACTGCTTCGTGCATTTATTGGTTGATTCTCGTATGTGTCCTGACAATGGATTGAACCTGCAACCTTAGTATATTGGGAGGATGGTATAATCAACTGACCAACTGACCAACTGAGCTACTGGCCAGGGTTTTTCTTTTCTTCCTTAATCCCTTCACTTCACTAATCCTGCAACACCCCCCCCGCCCCTCTGACAGCTGTCAGTCTGTTTTCTATCTGCGAATCTGATTCTATTTTGTTTGTCAGCTTATTTTGTTCACTAGGTTCCACATATGCATAAAATCGTATTGTGGACTTTTCTGTTTGCTCCGTGTACTTGCCTTTGGTGGACTCATCCAATGCCTTAGCTTTAAATGTCACACATAATTGCCAAAATCACCTCCCTAGCATTTCAGACTCTAATATCTCACTATGTATTCAACATATCCAATTGGAAGTCTGATATAAACTTTGAATCTCATATATGCAATTCAAATTATGTATTTATTCCCAGATCCCACCTCTACACCCTGTTCCTTCTGCAGCCCTGTCTATCTCAGTAAATCAGAATTCCATTTATCCAGTTGCTTGAGTTAAAAATTTGCCTCTTTCTTTGATAACTCTTTTTCTAATATCCCACATATAACACAATTCTTTTGATTTTACCTTTTAAGTTTTGGTTAGAATGTAAGCACATCTCACTAGCTTTACTGCTAGTATTTTAGGCCAAAGTATCATCATCTCTTACCTGGGTACTTTCAGGTGCTTTAGTGGTTCCTTGTTTCTACTTCTGTTTCTCTATCGTGTATTTGCTACTGATGCTAGAAATATTCTGTAAAATTGCAAATCATAAGTGGTGTTCTCTCTGCTCAAACACTAATGGTCTCACATTTCTCTACTTCTTTGAGAGTTTTCTACTCTTTCTGTCTCTATTAGCATGATACTGGAAATCTTGGATTCACCCTTCATATTCCCTTTTTTTCTCTCATATTTCATATCTTTGTGTTTTTCTCTATAATTTTGGATATTTTCTTGACTTTATTTATTTGTCTTTCAATTGAATTTTTAATTTTAGAAGCCATATTTTTCAGTCTGTATTTTACACAAACTTTTTCTTATAATTGCATAGTTTTTTTGGTATAGCATCCTGTTCTTGTTTTGTGGATACAGAGTTTTCTTGAACTGCCGTATGTGTATTAATTATAATTCTTTAAAAGTTCTATTCTTGAATTATTTATTCTAAGGTCATTCATTTTGTTAATTCCTATAGATCTTTATAGATCTTTCTCATCTATGCTGATTCTTTTTATTATTTGCTTAAAAACCCTTGATTTTCTATTTAAATTTAAGAAAGTAGTATTGGTTGGCTAGTGTACGTTTCCTCTGCTAACATAAAAATAGTAAGGTGTGTGGCTGGACGTAAACCCTTGACTAGTAGGCTTAGCTCTAATTTTAGTGAACCGAGAGGACTATCATGGCTAAGGGCCCTCAAAACCCAAACATAGAGAACTTCAGTTTTTATAGTAACTTTCGTGTTAGAAACCTTAACTTAACCCAGGACATCCACTCAAATTTGTAAGAGAAGAACCCCTTGGGGATTTCTCCTGGAGAAGATATATTCTGGGTTTTTAAATTTGCTAGTGGAGGTGAAGGTTGTTGAATTGATCCCTATACAGATCTTCATTTAACATTCCTGTTTTTATATTCCTCATTGCTTGTTTTGGACACGAACTTCTGGGGTTTTTGATGGTGAATGGCTCCCATCTCCCTTTCATTGCAATCCTTCACAGCATATCTTGGGTGCAAACTTTCTCATATAGTTTCAGCCATTCATTAGCCTTCATAACTCTTTGACTTTCAGAAATGAATTAAAATTTCTGTCTACTGGTAACTTCATTTGTCCATTTTCATTCTTTTTTATTTATGAGATGAAATTTTCATTTGTATTTTCAACAGTTCCACAATATACAATCCATGGCTAGGCTTGTGACATGGAAGAAATTGTTCTACCTGTTCATAGGTTGCAGAGTTTGTCTCAGTTATAATCTCTGAGACCACCATCGTTTTTGTGTGTGTGGTTTTCCATTTTGATGAACTTCATTTGATTCCCTTGAGTTTTCTCCCAAAGTTCAGAGAAGATATGCATAATTATCTCTACCAATTACAGGAACAAGGTACCTTGTGTCTAATGGAAATTCATTATCATGAAGAAACTACAGTTGATATTAAAATCTGTTGAAGATGTCTGTGTCTGTGATGAAACTGGGGTGGGAGAGCAGGATTTCAGTTCAACAGTATTTAGTGAAAATGGTCTTCCTCTATGGAACAAGGCAAATGTGTTAAGTAAATAAAAGGTCTTGTTTTCCTTTAGTGGCATCATGATGATTACTTACTATGGGGTATTTTCATTACTTACACATGTTTGTTGCTTTTTGATTTGTTAAGTGTATATGATTCAGCATCATTTTCTCTAATACAAGATGACAAGAAAACCCTCAAACCACAATGGTTTCTACTTGGATATCCTCTCAAAGTATTTGCATTTGTTAACCAAGTGTGGCATACTAAAGAAAAAAAAAGAAAAGAAAAGAGACTTCCTCCCCTCAAAATGAAGTAGAAATATTCTTATAAAGATTCTCAAAATTAACTACCAAAATTCCCTTTTCTGTTGATAGTTCTTATAGTATGTTTGCTCTAGTTACAAATTACTCTTCTGTTCTAAACATCAATAATAGTATCATTCTAAGCACCTAGAAAGTAGATAAACCCAAATAAATTTGAAAGTTTTAGATGTAGGTTAGCACCTTCTCATACTCTTTCATTACTGTTTATATTATTAAGTTATTTAAAATATCTATATTCAAAGTTTCTTTAATGGTTCTTAGCATGATTTCCCCCAATAAAGTAAAAGCTAGTCCAGATTTAGTTATTTATATCATTTGTAAGTTCATAACTAAATATGTAATATATTTTTTATTCATAGAGGAATTGCTTGGGAGTCAGACGTATTAACTTGGAACACTAGTGAATTGGGGAACTTTAATTGGAAACACATTGAGCCGACCATGTTCATGTAGGCCTAATCGAAAAGGCCATTTGAAATCAGGAAAGTCTCCAAAAGCCGTCTTCTAAAGTCATGTACAAAGTCAAGCACAGAGAAGGAAGAAAAGAGTTTTTCAAAGTTAAATTTTAAAGAAGTAAAATCTCTTCTTTCTCTTTTTTTTAAAGCACAGCTTTCTGTTTCGTAACTTCTCTGCAACTCTCACCTGGCCTCAGCATTCCCTCCGCCTCCCCATGCCATCCTCCACGCAGGCTCTGCACACCGGCCTGCCGCCCTGCCCTCTTCTGACATGAGAGCCGGGAAGCCTGGTCAGACGTTCTCAAGGATCTTTGCTGGAAACAATTTTTCTAATTTCTCTCTGTGCCACACAATTCACTTATCTAATTGTCCAAATTTTTGTTTATGTAACTCATCAATAAATACTTTGGAAAATTCAAACCTCAAAATATTATTTCTGCTTATTTTAAAAGTATATATATGCAGTTCTATACTAATATATGTTCATTATAAAAATATACAGAAATAAAAATTAAGGATGAATAATTAACATTAAAAAATGTTAGTGAAATTTTATTTCCATACTCCAACAGAAGTCTAGCATTTTTGCTAGGATTCATGTATCTTATTTTGAAGATGATTACACATCTCCAAATATGCTATGCAATTATTTTGGATGTAACCATGTAGTTGGAAATCAAATAAACTGTTTCTTGTAGGATATTAATGACAGCCATTGACTTAATGTGTTTCCTTTTCAAGACATATTAGCATTTTGAAAAAGTCTTTCTACTAAATAAATGACAAATTATGAAATCATAATCTATGTGAGGGGGAGGATTAACCCAAAGCCCCCTGTATGCATTCTTAGAATTGACCATGAAGACAGACATTTTTATATGAATATATAAAATATATATATATTTATATATATATGATAATGCTGATTAGGTGGGCATTAAACACATAAACACGCTGAGGGTAGTCTCTCTAATGATAGTCCTTGGGTTGGAATGGCAGACAGTTATAATTTACAACAAGGATTATTTACCTATTTGTTTATTCTCTTTAAACTGCTTCTCAAGGTGGCTATAGAGTAATTTATAATTTCAATATAGTTGTTACTTAAATAATTATAGGATCACAAATTTTATTTCAAACTCAATAAAACTTTAGATATCATCTCATCCAGGTGCTTTATTTTGCAGTTGAGAAAAATGAGACTCAGTGAAGTTATTACTCCTGCCAAGGACACAAAGCTACTGACAGGACTAAGGCTACGTAATTCAACTCTTCTTCTTGTGGGACCGGTGGGCCGTCTGTTCTTTAGCAGTGGGATTATAAGTGGATCTCACCAGAAAAATGCTCCAAACTATAAACACCTCTGCCTGCATTAACATTGTTAGGAGGAGTGTCAACTGTAGATCCTAGATTTTAAAATCTCAGCCATCATAGGGTGGGTTGAATTTACAACCAACAGAAGAATTTTTCTAATCAGCTGTGGTGAACAGAACAAGAATAAGCCATAAATAGGAGAGAAGGAAGGGACTAATACTTATATGTAGTAGAATCCAAGTAAGTAGAAATTTTTTAAAGCTAAACCAGTCTGTTGCAGAATGTATAACTAGTTTTATGAGTATTCTTTGCAAAGAGAAGGTTTAGAACAAATCTAGATACTCAAAGTTTCTGAACCAAAATGAGATTTGGGTTAAAGAGAGAGTTGAAGTAATCAGCTTAAGAGAAATGAAGAAATATGTGTGGATATAGAGTAACTCTGAATAATTGATTATCCATTTAAGTTAAATTTTGTAGGACTGCAAATACTTACTTAGAGGATGGGTACAGAATAAGCAATAATGTTTCTTAAGTACTTAGGATGTTCCATGAACACAATGATTGGAGATCCCTTAACCTGAAATCTCTGGGTTAAAGACCCCTCTGCAAGTACAACTAGGTGACACAATCTAATGTAATTAAACATTTGTTACTTTCTCTTCACTTTTCCCATTTAAATGTAAGTATATAGCAAAGAGAAATGAAAGTGTATGCCCACACAAAAACCTGCTCACAAATATTCATAAACATTTACCTCATTTGGTTTTAGCTAACTCCTTATAGACCTTATCTTGAAATGCAGTAACATTGAGGGTTAAGGTTACAACTTAAGAATTTTGGGAAACACCATATATATTACAATCTATTTATATGAAATGTCCATAATTAGTAACTTCATAGAAACAAAAAGTAGATCAGTGGTTGCCAGGGGCTACGAGTAGGGGAATGGGAAGTAACTGCTAATGGGTACTTGGTTTCTTTTTGGAATGATAAAAATATTATGAAAATAGATAGTGGTAAGGGTTACCCACCTGTGTGAATATGCAAAATACTACTTTGTATATTCTGTAAAATATAAAATAGTAACTTTCTTTGTACTATATACTGTAAATAAGTGAATTTTAAGGTATATAAGTTATATCTCAATACAGCTGTCTAAAAATTTAATCTTCATGGAGTAAAGAACTGTCTGGACCTAGAAACCACATTTATTATTTTAACAAATAGAATTTAATAAGATTTAAAGAGCTAAAAAGACCAAAAGAATACTTTAAGGTATTACAGAAGTAACCAGTGCCACTCTTAGGGCTAGAAGAACACAGTGAAGAGGCTGGAATTATTAGAAGTTAGCAGCTTGGAGATGAAATTCAGACTTCTGGGAAGAAGTGAAACTTCGCTGATGCTAGTGTCTCTGAGAAAGTATGAAACAGATTCTGTGAGTGCTGGGAAAACTGCAAAATGAATAAAGTACTGCTAGTGGAGCAAACGACTCCCTCTAGAGTGAAGAAGCATCGTGAGTGACGCTGTCAGAAACCGGAAGCAAATAGGAAGTGAGCAGGGAGGAGTACACCCTTCCCTCCTCCTCTGGCCTCCAGTTTCCTTCTAGAGCACCCTATTGGCATATCCTAATAGGGAGTAGCTGGCAAAGAACAGAAGTTGTTTGTAGGGCCCCAGCCCCAGTATCAGAAAGCTGATCACATAAGAATACATTTAAAACTCAGAGACAATGGCTAAAGAAGTGACACACAAAAGTGGGGCTTAGCTTAAACTAGAGAATCTCTATGGCCCTTTCCAACCCCAGTGCTTGTAATGTCAAAGGAAGGGTTCATGTTAGAACATTGTTTGGCCAAATCCTAGTCCACCTCCAATCGAAAACAGTTGGTGATGAAGTTTTGGCCCAGTCTAAGGTGTTTCTTGGATTCCTCTCAGCCTCCTGAGTGAGTGTTCCTTGTCAGATGGTCAGTTGTCTGAGTCTCATTAACCTGAGTCTTATTAATCTGTTCACCCAGATCTTTATCTCCCCGAGCTATTTTCTCACCACACCAGGTTTGAGGTAGCCAGACATGCATAGGATGCCTGGAAGCTATAATACTTTTTTTTTCCTTCAAAATATTACAGATTAAGTGAAATATTTTAAGAAACTTGTTTCTGTTTTTAATAACATAATTTTATATAACTTTGTTTTAGGCCTTGATACATCAAAAGCTTAGGAACAAGATGATTTTTTAAGCTTCCCTTTATATTATATCATAACAAGTAGATACACATTTACAAAGATTTATAAGAAAATATTTGCACTAACTATAGTATTATAATATATATTCATATGTTGTCATTTTTCTTCATTCATATTTTTAATGGAGGAACAGAGAATATATATCTACTCTCTTTGGGAAGAACAGAGCATTGTTCTAATACTATGTTCCTAATTTTTGGAGTTAAAATATCAAATTTTCTTTTGTTTATGAAGAGATGGTAAGGGTAAGTGGTAATTTTCATTTTTGTTTATTTTAATGCTGTTTTGTGTCAACATTAAAAATGGCAATGCTGTAGCAGATTATCTCTCTTTTCCTTTAATTTGTCATTTGCAAGCATGGCAAATTGTGCATATTTTCGGAGCCAGACTCCAAATGACTTGTCTGCTCTACTGTGTCCCTTCCTTCCTTTAATGTTTCTCTCACAGTTCTGAAAGATAGACATGGAAAGCTCTTCTATATTCCTTGGGCACCTGTTTGAAACCTACCATCTGTGCATCATATCTAGTGGTAATGATTCATTCTAATTTCAGGTGACTAGGTGCTCCGGGAAGCATTTTGTACTGTAGGGTTGGTTCACAGGTGGTTTTTTTTGTTTGTTTGTTTTATAACCCCCCAGTTCCACTCATTGTTTTTGCTGTCTTTCTCATATTCTCTTCCTACCCTTTCTCTGTCCTTTAAAGGCCTCTGGTATCAATTCTCACTCTTTCATAGTGTTAGATTCCTTCCCCAGCTTTTATTTCTTTTGTACTTGCTATTAGATGAATAGGGATCAGAGCTTATTACTGAAGGAAAAAAATACTTAAAGTTTTTGTTTTCATTTTGAATAATTCTATTAATATAATAAGTGTTTTTATATTCAAATTCAAAGTTATCAAAATATAACAGTGCTACAGCTTACAGAAATCTACTCAACTTCAAATTCAGTTGACAAGCTATTGTATTAGACCCACTGATGCATTCTGATGTCTTGGCACATAAGTTTCTGGGCTTGAATTGTGTCTTCAGCTTTCTCATCAACCCAAATTCTCAAGTAGTTGGGCTACTGCATTTTGCACAAATGGAAGCTTCTGGGTCATTGACCAGAGGAGATGTAGCCAAAGTTCTCTGCAGTGACTAATCTGGAGGTTACAAGGAATGGGAAACTGAGGCTAAGGTCCATAGCAACATGACATGATTGTGAAACACTGACATAAAATATTTTTAGTCACTGATGCCACGTGAAATCCCAACAGCATCTGGTGATTGTAGCACATAATTAGTCTGCAAACCCCAGAGGTAAAGAGAGAACCCATTCTCTTAATTAGGGTGCCTGAATTGCTGGACCCCGTAATTTTGCCAGACCAGCTATCTTTGGTAATTCCTCACCTTGGAAAATGAGGAAGGTTTGTGTTAGGTACGTTGGCTAGTCTTCTGCAAAATTAGCATGAAGGGAGTTACCACCTTGTGTACATTGTTTATACATCTGTTTTTTTTTCAATTTAACACTAATTATATAATAGGAAAATTAAAATATAGTTTCCTTTTAGGAGGCAACAATTACTACTCAGGCAAAGTAAGTGGTTGCTTCTTAAGAAAAATGTCTTATCTATTTTTTCATAGCAGTGGTAAATAAATTTCTGAGGACCTCCCAGGGCAAATAATGTCAAATGAGACAGGTATTAGGCTTGCAAGAGTGATGCTGCTATCTATTTATCGATCATTTCTCTCTCATTTTAAGAAAATCTGTTAAGTAGCTGATGAAAATATCATGCTTCATCTGCATACAACACAGGTATCAGTGGCTCACTACAAGGAGATAACTTAAGTGTTAGCAGTTAAAGTAGTACCTTGTTCATTATAGCCATCTTAGTCTTTTAAGTGAAACACATCATCAAATATAAAAATAGGATTTCAGCCACTGTGAGACCAAATGCTCAATGTTTTCAGAGATTTAAAATATATATGCAGTTTGGTACTTGACATGCTTGTTTTAAAAATGAGCCAGGTTTCAACAAATAAGTTTCTGGACTGGATGATCTTTAATAATGTTTCCAAGCCCTGGACTTTATGTATTTATGTGGCATTACTAATACTGATTTTTATGTATCTCTGATGTAAAATTATATTGTTAAGACTTTGACTATTTTTAAAAGTATGTGATTGCCCCAGAGAGATTATATCATTCTTTTAAATAAACCAGCCAGCAACCGAAATTTACATTTTGTTGGAAAATTTGCCAGGAAGGCAATTTCGCTTATTTATATTATGTCACAGTCCCTGTGTTTCCTCATTCACGGCTTATAACAAACTATAACTTAGAGTTATTTGTATGTGGTGCGAGGATCAGGGATATTATTGTGCAGGGATAATACTTCCAACCTCTCTGTCAGACTTTGGAAATCAATGTTCATTTCACACTGTACCCCCTCCCCAATACTGCTCAACAAATACCAAAGCCAGCAGAGATGACCCCTTTTAATTCCTTAATATAGGCCACGGTTCTCTTTGATTTATAGAAGACTGGTAGTCTATTTATAAAATATGTATCTGCAAGATGCAGTTTATGAGAAACTTGGCTTTTGGGACACATTAATTCTAACTGCAGATGCAACTTTCATGTTTTATAATATAACTCTGACAGCTGTAATTTCAGATTAAAGATTTTTCATTCACATTCCCATCCTGATTGCTCTGCACGGTCCTTATATTACCTTATTGTCAATAGCAAGTGTTCACTCTATTGGGAGTCATTTAATAACCAGCTGCCATTTAAAATGAGGACAGAACATTTGTCTCAGCCAGGCCATCTCAAGTAGAGTTCCTCAGCATACGGAGCTGGGACCTAGTCAAGAAAAACAACAGCTGGCCTCACTATTGTCCTGGCTTTTCCTTTTTTTGTGGTGGCTAGTTAAAATAAACATGGACACTCTTGGCGAATTTCTGAATGCATTTGTGAGTTTGTTATTTTAGTAACCAAATCATCCCCTCCATCAGTGTCTTATCCCAATCCCTTATCCCATCCTGAACCTCATCCACTTTATAGGTCAGGTTTTCATTCATTTCTGAGTTCTATAAATGTATATTCCTCTTAAAGTCAGTTATATTGGTTACTAAGAATTGAGCAACATGAAGATTATAGGTTTAGTGGATATCATAAAGCATCTGCTTTTGAGAAGACTGATCTGTTTATTTCTATAGATTATGTTTGAGATGATGAGATTGCAATTAAAATAATATTAATTATAATAAGACAATCTTCCAGAAGTATAATTATAAATTTCAGTCTGTCTAGAAAATCTTTGAGATCCTTGGTTGATATATGAAAATGCATTCATGATTGGTAATGTTTTTATTTAGTGTCTACCTTTAAATTTTCTTAACTTGACAGCTGGGATTAGCTTCTACAGCAGACAGCAGTAAAGGAAATAAAAATGAAAAGTAAAGGAAAGCTTTAAAAAAATGGACTCTTTCATGGCTAATTAAACCAGAATACAAATCAATCATTGGAAATAAGTGATGAATTTTTTTTTTTATGCTTGTAAGCTTACTGTACCCTGTAGTGCTTGCTATACACTGAAATTACAATTCCCATCAGCTTATAGGGTAATCGTTTACCTTAAGCTTTACCTTTATCTATTGTATTGATCTGAGATTCTCAGGCAAGGAACGGAAGGGCAGTGGTCTAAGTGTGGGGAGTAAAAATGTCTCAGCTAGGAGACACTGGAAACTCTGCCTTGTGGACCAAATTTTTTTTTTTTTCTAATTTCAACTGCTAGAAAAGTACCATAGTTTGAAGTCCTGAGGCGAATTTAATCATGCTAACTAGAGGTGGAGGAGGTGGTCCTTGTAGAAGCCAAGTGGTGGACTGAATGACCGGCTTTCCAATTGATTATGTCATATTCACCTGATCTTTTGCTGAACTCCCACTAAAAGTTAAGTTTTCAGTTATGTCATCAACAGTTACTGGAAAATCTTTGCAATGTTAGATTAATCATACATTATTAGAATTTTAAATTAAGGTTGAAACCATTTATTCTGATTATTTTTGATATTTGAATTTTTAACCTGTTCTACATGTAATTTGTTTTCTGGATAGACTATAAGAGCATTTTGTTTTCTTTTAGTGTCAAGAAAACTTTTCATATAATGACAGGGTTTATGTTTTTACAGATATCACAAGCACATCATGAGGGATCATTTAGAGCCCTAAACTGGATCTTGATTTTTGCACTGAGAGGATGTGATAGCATGCAATATTTCTAAAATAAAAATATTAAGTATATGACATGCACTTATAAATTCAACATATTTATATGAATGTCTAAAAATTTTGAAAAATGAAGATGATGTACCCTTTTTCATAGACACAGGTAAGATGTAAGGAAGTAACTGGCTAAACCCTAATGAATGGCAATACACCCCAAAATGTGATAACATCCACTTCGTAAAAGAAAATTGCTGACCTAAATTTGCCCTTTGGGCAATGTGGAATTCTCGGACTGGCTTCTACAAGAACATATTACTTCTTCTCTAGAGAGAGTCCCATGACTAAGCTGTTGAATTCTCAGCCCTGTGAGATGCTCAGCTCTCTGATCTAGCGTGGTGACCCTGCCCACGGGCTGCCAGGGCTTTCTTTGCCGTCTTAATGTGCTTCATATAGTAGCCACTCCCACAGTGAAAGCACATCATCCCAAATCTGTCAGGGCTCTCTCGTGTGTCATCATCTGAGGGGCAGTAATAAAGAATTAGGCCAGCTGCATCCACTAGAAGAGCCTGTGGCCTGAAACATCTGTATTTCAAATACAGCTCTGGGTGAATAATAAATCGAGATGTCTGTGCCTTAAATTGGAAAAAAGGTGCCATGACCAATCACGTCTATAAGAGTGCTAGTATTAAGGTTTAGGGGAAAAATTAAGGCATCTTCATTTTCTGCCTCTTCGCGTTAGTGCTTACCTGCACCTGGTTAAATACGATTGAGAAAGTAGTCGTTTTTAAAAAGGCCACACATTATCTTTAATTTTTTCCCTTTTTTATTAATAAGAAAAAATAAAGTTAGTATTAAAAAATATAAAGCAGAGAGGGTACAGCGCAGAAAAATCATATAAAAAAGACAGACATATAACATCGAAATGAAATAAATTCAGAAGGGCTAGGCCTCCTGGTTGTCTCACTATTTGCTCTAAACAAAGTAGGAGACCTTGGAGGCCGATGGGGCTGCTGATTGGTGTTTATGCATCCCAGCAGGGTCTGGTTTCTGATAATCTAGGACGGCTGTGTATTGACAAGTGTAGGCTGGTGGTGAGCTAGCGGAACCCACTTAAAGATAGGGAGAGGGGCTTGTAAGCGCTTCGGAGCTAGGTTGAGCTGAAAGACTGTTTATTTAGAATTCTTCCCAAGTCCTCTAAGGACCCTAGCGAGGGTTGTAGAAGTCAAATTCCCCAAAGCCCTGTGTATCTTTGTAGAAGTATCTGGTTGGTGAAAGACCAAATTAGAAATCTATGACATTCCTTAAAGGAGCCCAGGCCATTTTATCTGACATATTTTTTTTTTATATTGCAGTGTTTTGGTGGAAGCTATGTCAAGTTGAATATGGAAAAAAGACAATTCTTATTGCTTTAATACTATATTTTTAAAACAAATCAAAGGCAATTTATATTTTAATGACATTTTAAATTTTCTTTGCTTTCATGGGCCTTTTAGGTTTTAGATTTTATTTCCCCCCACCAGTTTTATTGAGATAAAATTATCATATGAAATTGTATTAGTTTAAGGTATATGACATGATCATTATGTATACCTTAAACTAATATAATGTCATGTCAATTATATATTGCAAAATAATTACCACAAGTTTAACATTCATCAGCTCATATAGTTACGCATCTTTTTTATTGTAACAAGAGCTTTTAAGATCTATTTTCTTAGCAACTTTCAGATATATATACATATGTATGTCTGTGTGTGTGTGTGTGTGTGTGTGTGTGTATATATATATATATATATATATATATATATGTATATATATCTCACATGCTGAATATTACATCCCCAGAACTGATTTATCTCATAACTGGAAGTTTGTATCTTTTGACGACCTTCTCCCTTCCACTTTCCCTACCCTTCATCTTTGGCAACTACCAACCTGTTCTCTGTGTCTATGAGTTCATTCATCTATTTTATAGGTTCGATATATAAAACCCTCAAGTTTTTAGCTTTAAGCAGGTACTAAGACAATTTTGCCAAGTTCTGCCACAGCAAATGGAGCTTACTTTAGTTACAAATGAGCTCCCACTAGAAAGTTTTTCTCTTGTCATTTGTAACCCAGTGCCCTAACCACGGTGGTTGTTCTGGATAAGAAACACGACTCTGAATGATTCCAACTTTTTGTGGCCTGACAACCTTTGATTATGTGATATCTCTCTTAGAACCATGAGGATAGTGTGTGTAATAACGGCACTGTATGAACTCAGAGGCTGTACTTAAACCATAGTGAGTAATAATACCTAATATCTACTTGATCTTGTTAGAATCATGTCTTGCCTCCCTCAAACTGAATAAAGACCACGCTGCTTCTCCAATAAGGAAATAAGACACTGACTTCCTATTTTTTAAATTTAGGCTTTTCCAAGGATCAATTTTGGTTAAAATGCAAAATTTTAAAACACCTTGATTTGTTATACTTTCAATAGATTTGATGCACATATTTTTAAATTGCTATGGTTTGAAAATAGATGTCTCACAATGTTTTTTATCATTTTGTTATATTTTTATCATTTATCATTAAGATTCTTTTTTTAAAATAAAGTAGCTTTCTTTTTAAAACAACTTTTAAACAATTTATTTATTTTTAGAGAGAGGGGAGGGGAGGGAGAAAGAGAGGAAGCAAAACTTCAATGTGTTGCCCCTCACACACCCTGTACTGAGGATCTGGCCCGCAACCCAGGCATGTGCCCTGACTGGGAATCAAATCGGCAACCCTTTGGTTGGCAGGCCGGCACTCAATCCACTGAGCCACACCAGCCATGGCTATCATTAAGGTCCTTAGTGAAGTTTACCATATTATTTCTATTCCAAGATACCTATTTATTATTTATTTAGGTTTATTTGTTTATTTACTTATTTTTTCAACTGCTTGAAAATCCAATCATGTTTACATCATGGGAGCCATGAACAATTTGACTGATCAACTCTCTGGTGGAATTTGCCCCCTTTCAACTATACACATGCACAAGGGCAAAGTCAACTGAATAAAATGTATTTAGAGTGTCTTTAGAGATCACACAATTTGAACCCAAGTGAAACTTTCATTCCTCTCAGAATTGCCTACAAACTAGCTCTGTTCTACTCCAGATGACTATTTATATTTCCTTTTTCCTATTTTATTGTTTATGCTGTTACAGTTGTTTCCACTTTTCTCCCTTTCCGCACCTCTACCCAGCCCCACCCTAACTCCACCCTAAGCCAATCCCCATATTGTTGTCCATATCCATGGGATGTGCATATATGTTCTTTGGCTAATCCCTTCGCCATCTTTCATTCTGTTCCCTCTTGCTCCTTTCTGGCAGCTGTCAGTCTGTTTTATGTATCTAAGTTTCTGTTACTATTTTGTTTGTTGGTTTATTGTATTCATTAGATCCCACATATAAATGAGATCATGTGGTATTTGTCTTTCACTGATTGGCTTAATTCACTTAGCATGATGTTCTCCAGGTCAATCTATGCCATCAAAAAATGGAACAGCTTCTTTTTTACTACTGCATAGTATTCCATTGTGTAAATAATCCGCTGGGTTTTTTTTTGTTTGTTTGTTTTTGTTTTTGTTTTTATCCACTAATCTACTAATGGGTACTTAGACTGTTTTCAGATCTTGGCAATTGTAAATATCAGTGCTATTAAAATAGGGATATATATATTATATATTTTAATATATTTATATATTATATATATATATATATATAAAATTTGTATTGGTGTTTCAGGATCATTAGGATATATTCCCAGAAATGGAATTGCTGGGTCAAAAAGGAATTCCATTTTTAATTTTTGAGGATACCTCATATTGTTTTCCACAGTGGCTACACCAGACTGCATTCCTATCAACAGTACACGAGGATTCTCTTTTTTCCACAACCTCTCCAACACTTGTTTGTTGATTTATTGATAGTAGCCATTCTAACAGGTATAAAGTGATATCTTATTATAGTTTTAATTTGCATTTCTCTGGTGATTAGTGATGGTGAGGAATTTTTCATATGTCCATGGGCCATCTTTATGCCTTCTTTGGAGAAGCATCTATTCAGGTCTTTTGTTCATTTCTTAATTGATTTGTTTGTCTCTCTGGTGTTGAGTTGTATTAGTTCTTTTTATATTTTGGAGATTAAACCCTTATAGATATATCATTGGTGAAAATGTTCTCCTATACAGTGGGTTCTCTTTTCATCTTGCTGGTAGTTTATTTAGCTGTGCAGAAGCTTTTAAACTTGATATAGTCCCGTTAGCTTATTTTCTCCTTTGTTTCCAACGCCGCCCTGGAAGATACATTGGCAAAAAAATTGCTACATGATATATCTGAAATTCTACCGCCTATATTTTCTTCTAGGGTTTTTATGGTTTTGTGACTTACATTGAAGCCTTTTATCCATATTGAGTTTATTCTTGCGTATGGTGTATGTTGGTGGTCTATTTTTTTTTTTGCACGTACCTGTCCTGTTTTCCCAACACCGTTTATTAAAGAGACTGTCTTTGCTCTATTGTATGCTTGTGCCACCTTTGTCAAATATCAACTGATCATTAAGACAGGGGTTTATTCCTAGGCTGTCTGTTCTGTTCCATTGATCTATAGGCCTATTCTTATGCCAGTACCAGACTTTTTATTACAGTAACCTTATAGTATAATTTGATAACAGAAGTTGTGATACTTCCACGTTTGTTCTTTTGCAAGATACTGAGGCTATTCAGTGTCTTCTGTGATTCCATATACATTTTTGGAATATTTGTTTTAGTCCTGTGAAATATGCCATTGGTATTTTAATGGGAATTGCATTGAATGTATAGATTGCATTGGGTAGTATGTACATATTAATTATGTTAATTCTTGTAATCCATGAACATGATATATGCTTCCACTTATATCTTCCTCACTTTCTTTCTTCAGTGTCCTGTAGTTTTCTTAGTACAGGTTTTTTACCTTGGTTAAGTTTATTCCTAGGAACCTTTTTTTTGTTGTTGTAATAGTAAATGGAACTGTTTTCTTAGTTTCTCTTTCTGATCACTCATTATTGGTGTATAAAAATGCCATCGAATTCTGCCAAATTCATTTATTAGATCTAGTAGTTTTTTGGTGGAGTCTTTAGGGTTTTCTATGTACAATATCATGTCATCTGCAATAATGACAGTTCTAGTTTCTCCTTTCCAGTTTGGATGCTTTTCATTTCTTCTTCTCTGATCACCAAAGTTAAGACTTCCACTACTTTGTTGAATAATGGTAGTGGAAGCAGACATCCCTATGTTGTTCCTGATCTTAAGAAGAATGCTTTTAGTTTTTGACCATTAGAATGATGTTAGGTGTAGTTTTTCATGTGTGTCCTTTATTTTGTTGAGGTATGACCCCTCTATGCCAACTTTACTGAGACTTTTTATCATAAAAGAGTTCTAGATTTTATCAAGAACTTTTTCTACATCTATTGACATGATTACATGATAAATTGTCTTTCCTTTTGTTTATGTGATGAGTCACATTTGTTGATTTGTGAATATTGTACCAAACTTGCATCGACAGGATAAATCCAACTTGATCATGTTTGACATTTTTAATGTATTGCTAGATCCAGTTTGTTAAAATTTTGTTGACAATTTTAGCATCTATGTTCATCAGAGATTTTTGCCTATAATTTTCTTTCCTTGTTCTATCTTTATCTGGTTTTGGAATTGGGATGATACTGGCCTCATAAAAAGACCTTAGAAGTCTTCCCTTCTCTTGAATTTTTTGAAATTCTTTGAGAAGGATCTCTGTTAGGTTTTCTTCAAATAATTGGTACAGTTTACCTACAGTTTACCACAATCTAAAGCCTCAATTGGAGCGTCACAGGAGACTTTTGGAGGTTTCTTTTCCCAGAATGCACGTGCATTTGGGGGAAAAGAAGCCTCCAAAAGTCTCCCCCGGCCCTCCGCATAGCACATCCCAGGGAGGCCTGCCGGACTCCTTGCACAATGGACCTCGAATTACACTGTTCCTCGTTGGAGACTCCTAATTGACCACTCGGTGCTCTCTACTCGTCATCCCTTTGCTACTTTTGTCAGTGAGATCCCGTTTCCCTCTTTCTGAGTTTATATTAAACTCCGCATATAGTATTTATTTTGCTTCCACTTCATCTATATTTTTTAATTCTTTTTGTGGGAATTTCTGTTGTTCTTTTGCTGGGACACTTTCCAAATATCTGTTTTTAAATTAAAACTTTATTGCTTAAAAATTATGGTCTATAAGCAATGTGAGAATATATTTTAATCTGTTTCTAATTCTTCATCCCAGAATGGTGTTTTATGTTTATCAAATACAAGTATCAAGATCCCTCCTTGTCAAGTAGCACACAAAGGCAAATCAGTCATTAAAAAAATGTTATTTGTTTTCTCATGGTATAGAAATGTAAATCTTATGTCTATTAATCTAGCAAGAAATGTTTTTGAGTATCTGCTTATACTTAATACAGTGAAAGATACTGTGTAAGGTATTGTAAAAAAGAATATTCTCAGTTCTTTATAACCACATGAGGCAGACATGACACATGGAAAACAGTCAGATAACACAGAAGAACACATAGTGTTTGCTGGGATATGCAGCAAAGCTGATGGGCAAGTTGGGAATTCAGTGAAGAGTGTGAGCTAAAAAGGAGAAGCTGTTTGGAAGAAGTAGAGCTGAAAAATGGACCTTAAAGGAAGGTCAAACTTCATTAGAGAAGAGAAGAGGAAAGTAGGGACCATGCATGGTGTTTAGAAGCCAGAAAGGGAATTAGCCTGAAGAGGGGAACTAGTTTTAAGGAAAAGCATTTTGATATCTAGAAGGATTAAAATCCAGGAACAAAATTTTAATTCCCTATGGCCAGTGAGAGTGAGTCATTGGTGGATTTTGAGAGAAGAGGGAAATTCCATAAATATGCCAAGTAATTTGGAAAAGGGAAAATCTAGGGACAATAGCTAGGAGGACTTAAATGAGATGGGAAATGGAGACTAAGGGGAAGTGGTATTAATTTTCCATTTCAATGACTTTCAGTTATGCTGTTGAATTTTCTTTTTAAAGAATGTGCCACTTTTTATGTTTTTCTTTTCCATCAATTTTTTCTGGAGAGGATTTTAAAATAATATTTCAGCTACCTTTATATTTTTAAAAACAGTATTACACTTATGTTACTGATGTACATACACTGAATAGCTTCCTTAAAATGTTGAAGCAGCAAAAAGAAGAAAATTAAAATCATGTTAATTAAAAATTTCACTTTTCTTTGAAATTATTAACAATAATATTATAGCACAAAAATTTTAGTTAAGTATATGCTCACATTTACATTGTTGTTGCAAAAAATAGCATTATACAATTCCCTTATTCTATAATCTCTCTCTTTCTTACTCCTTGAGTATATAATAGTTTCACTTCTTTTTTTTCCAGCTGTGTATATAATAACCATTTTTATCATGCAGACTTCTATAATAATAATTAAAATGGTTATATTGTACTGCATGGTAGGAATAGACCATGTTATTTCCCTGGTGTTGTACTATTGCTCGTTGGGTGATTCCTAAGTTTTTCTATGACAGTAATTATTATGTAAATATCTTCATAGCTAGATTTTTGTGAGCATATTGTTACATTATATTGCAATCAAAATTATTTATAACACGTTGGGCTTAAATATCAACACATCGGTAATTTATTTTTTTTAGCAAGTTAGCAGAGTTCCTGCTACATAAGCTTTACACTGCTAGGAGTCATGTAAAATGATGTTATACAAGACCTCTGCATAGGTTACATGTATGTATGTGCATAGGACATATATGTATGGTATATAATTGTATATAAATATCAGTATGTTTGTGCTTGTGTTAACATGCACAAGTAGAATGTGGAGGTTTTTGTTTTTTTTTTTTAACTAAGCTGTGTGAGGTAACATTTGGCAAGGGTTCATTTCAAAGAAGAGAAATTTCATGAGAAGAACCAGAGTTGCCCAATTCTTGCTCTAATAATAGAAAATTTTGATCTCAGTGAACACTAAGAAATGTAGACTCTAAAACATGAGCTTGGAGAGTGGTTTTGAGCCAGATAATGGAAGGTGTGAAATGTAAGCTAAGGAGTTTATACCTGATTTGAACAATAAAGATTTTTAAAACAGATTTTGATGATTAAAGAGGTTCAATGAAATACAATTAAAAAGAGCTTTACAGTAGAGTAGTGGAGGTTTACCTACTGAGGTGAAAAGAAGAATGCTTTCGCTATTAGAGGCAGGATGTAAGATGACTGCAGTTTCAAGGTCCCATTAGGTAGGGGGTGTGGTCCTGGGGTGATGGAGGGGCACAAACCTCAAGGGCAGAAAAGGTAGGTCGATATTGGATTTAGCTTATTATAATTATTCATAGAATACCTAAATTCCTCACTAGTGTTATTGTCTACTTAGCACTGTACTTTCCCAGGTTCTTTATATTTCCATCAGTAGTAACCACTTGTATTACAGGATCAGTGAACAATCACACCTTCAAGAAGTGTACCATTTCCATGAAGCTCCTAGGTGAACATTTTTTCCTCTTCCTTTAGGGTGGAGAAACAATGTGCTATTAAAATAAGCCCAAATATTTAAAGAGAACCTTTTGCTCATGTAGCACTCAGTTTTCTTTTTCTGGAAGGACTGGACCCCAAAACAAAATCGACAATGACTACAACAAACACAGTGATGGGATGGAGCAAGGAACTCCTGTGTCCGCAGTTAGTTGTGATGGGAGGCCCAAGATTCTCTTTGAAACGTAGGTCAAGATTGTAAGGTGGGATGATATATTGTTTGTAAGATGTTCAAAACTTCTGAAATCATAGAGGAAGTTGAATGAAAAATAAAACATGCAAATTTTAAAAACGAAGAACAAATTATTATAAGATAATTCATTTTATATGATTTACATACCCTTAAATTTTGTATTATTTTAATAAGCATATTTATTCCCCTGTAAGCATTTACATCAAGCACTAATGACTGGCTGCCTAGCAGCTATTGAATGAGAATCTCCTCTGACAATAAAACACATTTGAAAAAAAACAAAACTTCTCTCCACCGTTATTTTTCACCTTGTGACAAGACCTGCTTATAATCAGCTCAAACTTATCATGTCCTTATTTTATAATGTAAAACTTTATTGTTACTAGGTATTTATTATGTGACAGGTGAGCATAACATATTTTATGGGCATTTTTTCTCTTACACTTAATGCTTTGGGACTTTTCTTCAAGGGATGCTTTGCCATTGCTGTCACTGCTATTAGCAACAGAGTAGGGAAATAAAGAGTTATGATATAAATGGTTCTGAATCCTTATTTTGATGAGGTTATCCCTTCATGTCTATTTAACTCTTTTCTACTTGGAAACAAATGTTGTGATAATTTCTACTGAAATCGAATGGATGTTATCACATTGTATGTAAAGCTTTACTGTGGGCTTATATCATCATTGTTGTTTTTTCTTGTAAATACAATAGCTCATTTATAATATTAACAATAAAGGAGTTCAAAATATGTGATTTCTTTGCAAATATAAATGGACAGCATAATACACATTGTGCAGTGAATTTGGTTCTTGGACACAAGGTTTTACTGAGACCTGAATAAATATATTTGTGTCTGAGCAATGAAGTGATCAAATATATTCCCCTACCTCTTTTCAGCAGAGTTTCCTTTTGCGTGGAAGCTTTCCCTCTCCTCTGCAGGAAAGTTGGCTCTAAATGATGTGTGCACAAATGTTCACAGGTGTTGAGCCTCTAGCATCATGTCAGGCACTCAGATGAACAACACAGGAGCTTTGTAACTATACATGCACCTATAAATAATTGCCAATTGTTACTAAAATTGGGCCAGCAGTGTTTTGGTTTTTTTTAAACCACTCTGTATATGTTGTTTTTAACTTGTTCCAGATCTAATTTCTAAGTTATATTCACAATTTCTAAAAGTACAGATAATAATAAGGACACCTTTTTTTCTTGTAGAATGTGTCTTATAACACAGTCCCCGGAAAACTCATAAACAATGTAAAACCCCTATACAATAACATTTCAGTGTATGCTTTAAGCTGCAGGAAAAAGCCTGAAAAGAAGCGCTCGCATCTTCTGTAAAATTAGTCTTTGTAACACTATTTATTCTGTAGTTCATCACCCTGAGTAAAGAGCTGCATGATAAATTCCTGTTAGAATTTAGCAGCTGCAGGAAAACAAAGTTTGCTTTAAAAATAGTAACAGCTATGCTTTACTTTATTGGGCAATGGGAACTAGGTAATTCATTTTTCCCAGTCCTTTGGCCTGATCTAACAATATGCTCAGTGTGGCAGAGACAGGTCATATGTGATATGTTATATGCATATTTTTAATTTCATATTTATCCTTCAGTTTCAGTCAATGCAAAATGATTAGCTACATAATTGAGTAACACTTCCATTAGGAAGAATGATAGTAATATCTGTCATAGGAACCGCAGTGCTCATCTATCCAAGACACTCAGGATCATGAAAGATGATGTGCTCATAACCCTCATCCCCATTCTCAGTGTTGCTTTCTCAGTTAAGTTCTTATTTTTTCCCTTTTATTCTAGATAGCCTCCTTCATTCCAGCAGTGCTCCTGCAAAAGCCATCCGAAGTATTATCAGAGTTTTTCTCCATAATGAAAATCTTAGCACCTCTTTCACCTTCTTTCAAGCTATAAATGGCTCCCCAAGGACGTTCCATAAAATAAAAAGCTGTGGTGTGATTTGCGTTTGTTGTATCAATAAAGCGCTCTCTATTCAAATATTGTGGGAAGTTTCTTGGAGTTTAATGGATTTCTTTATTTCAAGTTAATGTTCCAAGGTTCATTGAGAGTTACTAAGAGGACTCTGGGAAAGCGTGTCATTTCCCAAACACATGTATCTGCGGGAACGTTTTCTTGTGGAGGTCCAAATCCACTTTACCAGCCTTTTCTTGGCCCAAATATATGCTGCAGTTGTGCTGAAGTACCTGCTATTTCCAGGCCACATCAGATATTCCTCATTTTAGTGTGAGTTTATGCTATTCCTTCTGCCTAAGAACACATCTTCCCTTTTATCCATGTATCATGCATAGTCATTCTTCAAAATCCAGTTCAGATTTTCTGATTCCTAGTAACACTTTCTTCTCCTTTCTCTAAGGCAGAACTATTCCCTTCTTCCTTCATTTGTCCATTGAACATTTTTAAAAATGGTTATTAATGATATTCTCACTCTAGGTTAGTTATTTATTTATTGTATCACTCCACTCTTATTTTAATAAAGAATGAATACTCCTGCTTTGTTTCCAATTAAACTAGCAGGTGAACATGGTAGCCAGTCTCCACAGATACCCCCCTGCTCAGTGAACCATAGCTACAAGATTTCATGCCATTGAACAGCCTCTCTTGAGTGTGGGCTGGCCCGGCCACTTGCTTTTGATCACTGGACTTTTGTGAAAAATGCACTGTCTGACTTTTGAGACTAGGTCATAAGAAGCCTTGCATTTTTTCACTGGATCTTTTGGAATCTTTATTTTGAGGGAAGCTAGCCACCATGTAAGAAGGTTGACTACCCCGACATCACCCTGCTGTGAGAAAGCCCACAGTAGTTATGTGAAGAGATCAGGGTGAGGAAGAGATGGGGGTGGGCAGAGAGAGAGAGAGAGAGAGAGAGAAAGAGAGAGAGAGAAGTAAAAGAGAGAAAGAAGGACAGATGAGCAGCCAACATATCTGCAGTTCCAGACAGTCCACATAAGGTACCAGACGGGTCAGAGGAGTTATATTGCATATCTAGCTAAACCAGTACCTGCCGTCAACTGAAAACTCACATGACAATTGCCTAGCTGAACCCAGTCTACTTGGAAGTTGGATGGTGTACAAAAACACACATGCACACACGCATGCAGCATTTACTTTGGAACCAGTTGGCACTGAAATCTGACAAGACTTTAAGGAGAGGATTTCTGGTAAAGGTGTCAGAGTAGGTAAATGCTATGCCTTTCTGCTGTCAACACCACATCAAAATTGCAACTAAATTTTAGAACATCACTGAGAACTACCTGAAGACTAGCTGAACGTAAGTTCTGTAATTAAAGGATATAAAGATGAAGCCATTATGAGACTGATAGAGAAGGGGTAGAGATGTGGAACAAGCAGGTTCTACGCCCATGGTGTGACAATTCAGAATCAGGAGGGGTATTTCAGCTGTGGTGGTCCTCACTGAGGAGTGAGGTGTCCTTGGTCTACATCCAGCAACCTACTCAGGGACACTAGTGCTGGGAAGAGGAGATCCCATAACATCTAGCTGTGAAAACCAGCAAGGACTGCATCTGAGTTAGACAGAGGGCTGCAGGAGCCTGAGGCATTCACCCGGAGGGGCTCCTGCACCAGCACAAAGGAGGCAGCAGTTCAAAAAGCAGCAGGTCTTAAAAAAAATCTGGGAGGACTTAACTGATTAGCTTCAGGGCAAGAACCATTGAGGAAGGCTGTCAGGGCAGCTCTCACCAAGGATGGAAGTGCTGGTGGGTGCCGTTGTTCCTTTGTAGAGGACCTCTCTCAGATAGCCTGCAAGTGCAGGCAGGTGCCAATTCTGCTCTTCATTTAGCTGACACCATTGGCCCCACCCAAGCCACTCTCACACAAGTGACCTGTTTTGGATTGTGCTTCAACTTTCCCAAAGATCTCTCAAAGGCCCACAAACCCCAAACAAGCACCAGCTATACTCCACATGCCCTGTCCATCTTGCTAAGTGGTTCCAAGCCCAGAACAATTCAACTGGTCTCACCTTGTGTTATAACTCTCATAAGGCAGCACCAAGTCTGGCATAAGATGTAGTCAACTGGCTCGAAATGTAGCTTCAACCGAGGTCACAAATTCAGTACAAGTGGTGGTTGGTCTCAGCTCACATCATGGTGCCCACCCATTGATGTGAGAGAACAACAAAAAACATCGATTGTTTGACTTTTGTTTGCTTCCTGATCCCCATGATTGGGGACCTAATCTGCAACCCAGGTATGTGCCAGAGGCCTTTTGGTTTGTGGGAGGGTGCCCAACCAACTGAGCTGCACTGGTCAAAGCATTTTTAAAATCAATTTTTTAAATGTAAAAATATAAGTTATCTTTCAGAGAATGCTTTGGTGAAAATTTCATCACTCAAGTTGAAAGTACTAAATTCTCCTTTTAAAAATCAGTCATATTTCAAACTAAGTTAATTAAATTACCATAAACATTTTAAACTGCATATGTAAATTTAAACATCCAACATTTTTAGACACTTAAATGCCTAAATAATAAATTTGTAACTCTAATAAAGAAACATTTTCCAAATGTTTAAATGGCTCTGAAATTGTAATAAATGAATCTTAAAAAACTAGTACTTTTGAAAAAAAAATTTTTTTTACTTTGTTTTGTAAAATGTAGTCCTGTATAGATCATGACCAGGAAATCAATTTTTCTAATTAGTGATGTTTTCTGGTCTATATTGAATTAGCATGAATTCAAAAGATAGACTGATAATTTTTTAAGTATTAAAATGCAATTACAGGTCTGTGCTCAGTCCACCGAGCCACACCAGCCAGAGCTGGTTCGGTTATTTTAGAAAGTGTTGATAAGACATTTATGGATAAACAGCTTATAAGTTTGGATAAAACATCTTCAAATATGTTATAGTTTATATTTTTTGGGCTTTCATTAAATTCATATGTCTTCCTATATTTTTAAAATTGAATGATTTAAATTTCACACCACTCTGTCAGGTAGCTGAAAGTAAAAGTGTTCCAAAATAGGAAGAATCACAGATATGTCTCCATTGTTATTTATGCCATGTTAAAAATTTTTTCCACATATTTATGTGCACATTAATTTCTTTTTTTAATTTGAACTCTTATTTTTATTTTATTTAAAAATTTATTTTTATTTTTTGTATATTTTATTGATTATGCTATTACAGTTGTCTTATTTTTTTCTCCCCTTTATACTCTCTGCTTTGCACCCAATCCCATCTTCCCTACATCAATATTTTCCTGCCACCATTTTCCCCAGCCCCAACCCTCCCCACCTCCTACCTTCAGTCCTTTCCCCATTTGGCTTTGCTCATGGGTCCTTTATGCATGTCTCCTGATGACCCTTCCCCTCCTTTTCCCCTGTTATCTCCTCTGGAGACTGTCAGTTTGTTTCTTATTTCAATGTTGCTGGTTATATTTTGCTTGCTTGTTTATTTTGTTGATTAGGTTCCACTTACAGGTGAGATCCTATAGTACCTGTCTTTCACCACCTAGTTTCTTTCACTTAGCATAAAACTTTCCAGTTCCATCCATGCTGTTGTGAAGGGTAGTAGCTCTCTCTTTCTTTCTGCTGTGTAGTATTCCATTGAGTAAATGTACGATAGATTTTTGATCCACTCATTTACTCTTGGGCACTTAGGTTGCTTCCAATTCTTGGCAATTATAAATTGTGCTGCTATGAACACTGGGGTGCATAAGTTCTTTTGAATTGGTGTTTCAGGATTCTTAGGGTATAATCCCAGTA
Source organism: Mormoops blainvillei (assembly GCA_004026545.1). Taxonomy (NCBI): domain Eukaryota; kingdom Metazoa; phylum Chordata; class Mammalia; order Chiroptera; family Mormoopidae; genus Mormoops; species Mormoops blainvillei. The sequence goes on along the minus strand of PVJD01000948.1, from coordinate 16,621 downwards.
GTGGAATTGCTAGGTCAAAAGGCAGTTTCATTTTTAGTTTTTTGAGGAAATTCCAAACTGTTTTCCACAGTGGCTACAGCAACCTGCATTCCCAACAACAGTGCACTAGGGTTCCCTTCTCTCTACATCCTCCCCAGCACTTGTTGTTTGTTGATTTGTTTATCATGGCCATTCAGACTGGTGTAAAGTGGTACCTCATTGTGGTTTTAATTTGTATCTCTCTGGTGGCTAATGATGCTGAGCATCCTTTCATATGTCACTGGGCTCATTGTATGTCCTCTTTGGAGAAGTGTCTGTTCAGGTCCTTCGCCCATATTTTAATTGGGTTGTTTGTCTTCCTGGAGTAGAGTCTTGTGAATTCTTTATATATTTTGGAGATCAAACCGTTGTCTGAGGTATCATTGGCAAACACATCGTCCCATATGGTTGGTTCCCTTTTCATTTTGCTGATTTTTCGTTAGCTGTGCAGAAGCTTTTTAATTTGATGATGTCCCATTTGTTTATTCTTTCCTTTATGTCCCTTGCTCTAGGGGATATTGGTGAAAATATTTCTGAATGGAAAATCTGAGACTTTCATGCCTATGCTCTCCTCTAGGACTTTTATGGTGTTGTGACTTATATTTAAGTCTTTTATCCATCTTGAATTTATTTTTGTATGTAGTATAAGTTGGTGGTCAAATTTCATTTTTTTGCCTGTTGTTGTCCAGATATCCCAACACCATTTGTTGAAGAGGCTGTTTTTACTCCATTTTATGCTTCTTCCCACTTTGTCAAATATTAATTGACCATAGAGCCTTGGGTTTATTTCTGGACTCTCTATTCTGTTCCATTGACCTATGAGTCTGTTCTTATGCCAGTATGAGACTATTTTGATTACAGCGGTCGTGTAATATAGTTTGAGGTCAAGTATTGTGATCCCTCCAACTTTGTTCTTCTTTTTCTAAATTGCTGCAGCTATTCAGGGTCATTTATGATTCCATACAAATTTTTGAAATGCTTGTTCTATATCTGTGAAGTATGTCATTAGTATTTTAATAGGGATTGCATTGAATGTACAAATTGTTTCAGGTAGTATGGACATTTTGATGATGTTAATTCTTCCAATCCATGAACATGGTATATGCTTCCATTTATTTGTGTCTTCCTGCATTTCTTTCTTCAGTGTTGTGTAGCTTTCTGAGTTCAGGTCTTTTACCTCTTCGGTTAAGTTTGTTCTGAGGTACTTTAGTTTTCTTGTTGCTTTGTGAATGGGATCAACAAGCCTTTAACCAGACTCATCAAGGAAAAAAGAGACAGGACCTAAATAAATAAAGTTGGAAATGAAAGAGACCATATTACAACCAATACCACAGAAATTCAAAGGATTGTAAGAAATTACTACAAACTATATGTCAAGAAATTTGAAAACCTGGGTCAAATGGGCAAATTTCTAGAAACATATGATCCTCCAAAATTGAGTCAATAGGAAGCAGAAAGCCTGAATAGACTAATAACAGCGGTGAAATTGAAGAAGTAATCAAAAACCTCCCAGCACACAAAAACCATGGGCCAACAACTTCATGGGAGAATTTTATAAAACATTTAAGTAAGAGCTAACCCTGATCCTTCTCAAACTATTCCAAAGAATCCAAGAAGAGAGAAGACTTCCAAACTCTTTTTATGAGGTTAGCATTATCCTAATCCCAAAGCCAGATAAAGACACAACAAAGAAAGAAAACTACAGGCTAATTTCGCTGATGAACATAGATGCTAAAATCCTCAATAAAATTTTGTAAACTGGAATCAGCAATACATTAGAAAGGTCATACACCACGATCAAGTGGGATTGATCCCAGGGACGCAAGGATGGTACAACATATGCAAATCACAAATGTAATACATCATATAAACAGAATGAAAGATAAAAACCACATGATCATATCAATAGATGGTGAAAAAGCATTTTAATAAAAACACCCATTTATAATAAAAACACTCAGCAAAGTGGGAATAGAGGGGGCATACCTCAACATAGTGAAGGCCATATATGATAAACCTACAACCAACATCATACTCAATGGGAAAAAATAAAAAAATTTCCCCCAAGACCTGGAACAAGACAAGGGTCTTTCACCACTTCTATTCAACATAGTATTGGAAGTTTTAGCCACAGTGATTGGACAGAAAAAAGAAATAAAAGGTATTCAAATTGGAAAGGCCGAAGTAAAGCTGTCACTGTTTGCAGATGACATGATAGTGTATATAGAAAACCCTGTAGACTGCACCAAAATACAACCCGACCTAATAAGTGAATTGGGCAAAATGGCAGGATACAAAGTCAATATTCAGAAACTGAAGGGGTTTTTGTACACTAACAATGAAATATTAGAAATGGAAATTAGGAGAAAGTGTTGTTTTCATAACACCAGATAATAGCTTAAAATCCAAGTATTACTAAATGAATGGAGGGGGCTGGGCTCTCTTACTTTAATGCAGGAATCTGTGCATCTTTCCATCTTTGGCTGAAAATACTCTTCTTTAAAAAAATATTTAACTCTAGTACTGTTTAACTCATTGAATCATTGTATTAATTTTTCATTGTTTGTTTCTCACAGCAATACTATACTTCTCATTTACCAGTAATTTTGTAACATTTTTTCTTTCTCAGATGAGACAGGATGCCAGAGAAGGCTCACTTGGGGTTAGAATTATGTGTGAATTCTCCCAGTGGCTACAGTAGACCTGCTCAAGACCTACTACCCCTGCACTGTGCTGGGCACCTGAGCCTGGGAATTTCTGTTGTGAGTGTGGTGAGGCACATATCCTTTGATTTTTTTTTTCTGAGCTCATTTCATAAATTCTGAAACTGTATCTCCTTCCTCCCTGAAGAAGGTTTGACATCACCTCAGTGGAGAAAAAAAAAAGTTCTATGTTTCGAGTTCAGAGAATGTGAACACATTGAATTAGATTGTCCTATCTCACATTTCATAAAGCTCCAGCATTTAGGATGGTAAAGATGCCAAATGCAGCATTAGACGGCAAGGCCCACGAGGGAAAGAGCTGGGCTTATTCATCATTGTCTTTCTAATAGTCACTTGACTAGTGTCACAAACAGTATGATTCAGTACCTCTTGGTTGGATGGGTTAAGAAATGAAAATGGGAAATTGAATTACATTGTTTATCTACTTCTGTTTCTTGTTTTGGTTCATCTTATATAAACCTGAGGTCTTAATGTATGAGAAAAATAAACACATTTATTGTTTATAAATAGAGGATTATGCATATGGAAATATATATGTTGTTTTGTTTATATGTCACTTTACATTGTGATATTTGCATGTTAACATTGAAATCATGGAAATACAAAGAATGCAGACAATAGCACAGCGATTGCAGGGGAAAGGGTGGGTGGAGGTGGAAGAGGGTGTAGGAATAAATTGTGATGGGAAAAAGGAATGACTGTTACAAAAATTGAGAATGAGAGATTCCAACAGCTAAACATATTTCAATTATTCTTTAACTCTCTCAAATATTAATTAGTTCTAAATTTAAGTGTAGGTTGTTAAGCCTGCACATTTCAATTACTATTAGTCTTTTAAAAAAGATGTTTAAACACACATTAAATACCTAATCACTTTCCATTTTTACTATTGTTTGCTTCTTTAAAGTGTTTTCTATAAAACAGATTTAAAAAGAGTAGTAGAAAAGAGAAAAAGGAGAAACAACCATTGCTAAACATGATGGGAGAAATGTTTCCAGTCCTATTTCAATTCATTTCCCATGAACTTTCCCTACCTGTGTTATAACACATCTCTAAGAAGCCTTTTTTTTTTTTTATGATACCCAAGCAGTTATGAAGGTTGTAAGTCCACATGTATATTCAAGTCTATGTAGTTTATTTAAACTTTGGTACATTTTATAAAACAGAGAAGGGACTTACAATGTGGCTTATTATATGGCATTGATCATGAGGTAGCTACAGTCAACAAACACAAAAAGGTTTGTTTTTATTGAAAATCTTACTGTTGATTAGCCAGGAAAAGTTTTATGAGGTAATGTCATATTATTTGTTATTTTAGCTTATTTTTTCACAGTTCTTTCATAAAATTAATAGAAAAAAATCAACCAAAAAACAATTGAAAGTTTTCTATATTCCATAGTCTTTTAGCTGTGTTAAGCTGGTATGATAATAGAAAAAAATATTCTGAAAAATTTAAATTTGTAAAAATTTAATCTCAGCTCATAGACTACTTTTCATGAGTATTATTATTATCACACATAAAAAATAGCTAAAATATATGACTATCAGTGAGTTACCTGTACTTCTAATGGAAGAATGAAAATGTCTCCCTCTCTTCCTCTTTTTTCAACAACAAAGCAGTAATCTTCATATATTGACAGTAATCTCAATATAGATAAATGGTTTGTGTTTGGCTTATCACATTGCTCCTGAGAATGCACATCTAGCATGTGCATATATCAATTAGTATTTACTACCCCACGGAAGAGACTCGTCTCTTGCAGAAATAGAAAGAGTTGAGAAGAAGTCACACAGAAATGGTTTATACATTAATGATGGTCATTGACTATCTTCATTTAGATTGTGCAATTATTTGGTGAGAGTGGTGTAATTACTACTTAATTAATAGAACTATCTAAGGTGTTCATGACAGTTATGAGAGTAGAAAATAAGGGCGAGAGGAATTTATTCATCTTTATAAGGTAGTAAAAAGTGTTCATTTCAGACTGTGTTAAATGTGTAATCAAAGCCTATTGGAACCTGAAATTCAGGTTATTAGCTTTAACTTGAGTCATTTGCTATACCTCTTGGTTTTAACAGGCACTAACACAGTGCATGAATTCAGTCTTTTACTCAAATAGGAAGCAACAACAGAATTTTATCCATATATTACCCTCTTGAATTTGGAATTATAACAACCAAATGGAGAATAAAAGAAGTAAAAACTACTTTTCCTAACGATATAAATAGGGCAGACTGATTAGCCTGGAATTCATGATTTATATTAGGCTTTTCTTTTAGAAGCTTATGGCTATGGCTGCCTCAGGGTTTGGTTTTGTTTTGCTTTGTGTTTGTTTTCATTAATTTCAATTAATACAATGTGCTAATAGCTACAATGTTATAAAAAGAGATCAGGGGAATAGTAAATACAAAATCAACCAGAGTTTTGCTAAAAATTGCTGAAGAAAGAATTTATTTAGAAAGGATACTCTAGTGTTCTCCCAACTTTATTATGTTAATGAAAGGGAAGTGTGTGTGTGTGTGTGTGTGTGTGTGTGTGAGAGAGAGAGAGAGAGAGAGAGAGACAGAGAGAGAGAGAGAGAGAGAAGGAAAGAGAGAGAGATCTGGATACGCTCACAGTTGGTCGAAGATAGATGGGCAGTAACAGCTGCCACTAGTGTCAGCAATCAAGTACAATGAAGTGTGGCAACCCCCCAACTGTTTTCCATTCAAATGAGTTATGAGTTCTCACAGTTCAGAATCACTCTTATTTAAAAAAAATCATAAGTTGAGTTGTGAGAATTGGGGAATATCCACCTGGCAGGGAAATTTTCATGCTTTGGAAAACAGTGGAAAAAAAAGATTACATTAGATCAATCAAAGTCACTAGAAAATGTTAAAGTGAGAAAAAACATCACAGCAGCAAGAAATAAAATGGCAATCCAGGGGAACCCATTAATGAGAATGAGTGTCAGTGTTTCTTGGTTCAAGGTCTCTGCTGCAATGGATTAGAACACGGAGCAGCGTATCACAAATGCACAGAGTAAACTGCACTGGGGCAAGGGGCCCACTCCACCCCAACATCAAAGCCTAACTGGAGAAAAAAAAATGCCCGGTTCCTTGTAGCTTAATCCAATATTACACACTTCTTTCAAACATCAAAAATGCTTCTCAGCCTTTGGGTTGCTGGACATTCTTACTACTAATCCAGCCTTAATTATAAAACTTTATACTCCCTCAGTTTCCTGCTCCCTACACCACCAAATGGTAGGAGAGGCATTGAAAATAGGTGAAAGAAAATTGTTGCTTATTTAGTGGTCAGAGTTAGCCAGAATGTTCTAGAGATATCTGTATGGAAAGATATTAACTCAACCTCAAGTGTCCCTTTGCTCGTTAGCAAAATTAGTTTCTTTTTTTTCTTATCTCTCCTAATAAACGAAAACTTATCCTCACTCTGAGATATCTCAAATGGCATTGGGATCTCACAGATCACGTCAAGCTACTCATATCATAAGATAAAGGCCACATATTTCTTTTCAGCCAGATTTTATCCACTAACATTGATTTGCGATCTTTTTGTGCCCTGAAGCCTAAAAGCACATGTCATTTGTGCTTATGTACTTGAACTTGAATGATGTCAAGTCACAAGTTATATAAATTACCTAGAAGGGTAAAAAGAAATTATTCTAGGCAATTCCCATGAATTTCCTAAATTTATGGCTTTCTACTCTTTTCCTAATGTTTAACATGAACTTCTACTTTCTCCTCCCGTAACAGCTCCCTGTATGCTTGTAGACAATTAACATGTCTCTCTTCAATTGTCTCTCCTCTAGCCCGAACATGCCCATTGCTCACTGGTCTGTCTTATATCCAAACCTTTTATCAGTTCAGTTGCTTTCCTTTGAACTCACTCCAGTTTGTCTTTCTATTCAAACATACGATATCCAAAACAGAACACAAACCTCAAGTAGGCCTAGATGGAGCAACTCAAAGCAGTAAAAGTGGGTTCTTTCTTTTTACATTCCGCTTAAAATCTGGGTGTATTAAAGTCTTTGCCTTTATTGGAAATAGATTGGTTTTAATCCTTCTAAGTTTATTGCCCACAATCTTTAACATCAGAGCCTTTGGTACTATTAAACTGCCTCTTGTGTTAATATGAACAGATTATTCCTTCAAATAACTATTTTACATCTGTTTTTAAGCAATTTTTCAAATACAATAAAAGTCATTATGTATTAATATCTCTCTTCAATGGCATTTATAATAACTTACTTTTTTGTTGCTCATAAATATCATTAATAATTATTTTGGGTATCTTTTGCATTCAGTTCCCAATTTTTATTTTATTATTTTTGAAAACATTAGATTTTTAAATTATTTTAAAATGGAAATCACTATTTTTTTAGTATTTGAAATATCTTTATTTTATTTTATGTATTTTTTTGCTGTTCAAGTACTGCTGTCTCCATTTTCCCCCACTTTTTTTGTTCCCAATTTAAAATACATCATTCAATTTGTTATGTGGTGGAGAAAACACTGTGTAATGTACACTTTCTTCAAACATGGCATTAGTCTATTAGCAATTTTTCTGCTACCCAAGAGATCAGAAACAATAGGCCATCCATCTTTTTGTAGTTTTCTCTAATCCATATTTCTCTGGTTTCTTTACGCCACCCTCTGCTTTTGAAAAGAGGACAGGTGTTAAATGACAGCTGCACTAGGTCTCTTATGGCAACCTTCCAGAAATGAAGATCCTCCCCCATTGCCACTCCCCAATTCTCCTCACCTCTTCACATACTGAAGATATGTTACAGTTGGAATAAAAAAGGTTATAATCTAAATTGGGGTACATAATGATTAATTATCAATAAAGCCTTTTTTATTTGCAAATTTACTAGTGAAGGCCTAGTGATGACTTCACTATATGTATTCTTCAAGAAAAGCACTACATTTCCAAATATGTTCATTCTCATTTTCAAGATGCTAAAATATTCATAAATAATGCACTTTTTAGGTATCACTTGATTTTTATAGAGTTTTATTTGATTTCAAGTTAAATTACATTTGAAAAATAGGATCCCTATGTAGTAAAGATGATCACACTGAACATTTGGGAATTGTATTTCTATAAGAAATGGCTTGAATAAGCTGATTCTAGACTTTTTAGAGAAAAAATATATTTCTGATACAAAAAAATTCACATAAATTATATCTGTGAGACATCTAAGAAACATTTATTATTTACCAACAACTGACGGTCCATCTGAACAGTGGCAAAAAATCCATTAATCTTGAGCAGCCTTATGTTAACTTTTCCAACAAGGCATTGCTTATAGTAAAAGGGAGCAAACTTTATCAGCAACCTTTTAAGGTAAAGTCTTGAGCTGTCAATTATAAGCACACATTTAATTTGAAATCTTGTATTTTATCCAAACATTCATTGGATTTTGCATTTTACTTCATAATATTCCTGTGGTTGTTTCATATAACAGTGATATTTGCATTCAATACCAGTTAAATTCTTTTTTAAAACTTCTTATTGAACCAGTCATATTCTTATATTTCTTTTTGCTAGAACTGTGAATCTAAGAAGATGGATCACATTTACCCTAATATTATGGCATGTAATAGATTTATTTATTGATTATCATATGATTCCTACCCCAACATCTAAACACTATAGGGCAAGGACCAAGAGCAGTGACTGGCATATGGTGGCTTCTAAACAAATATTTGTTGAAAAAAATAACCTCATGTGGTTTCCTATATCTCTGGTATAGGAACCCACAGAAAATTTACTCTGTCTTATGAGATGCATGCATTTAAGCACCTTCATGATCAAGATTAATCAATTAGTCCTGCAATGACTGTGCGATCTAACCAATTTGAACAAATATGCTGCATTACTCAACTTCATGTACTTTTACATAACCTTAAATACATTGCACTTAATGTCTGTTTGCTTGCTTATTTTCCTCATCTAACTGAGAGGGGAGGAAGGAAGAGAGAGCCTAGGGGCCAAAATAATTGTTTATGATTTGTCTTTCTATTCACAATAATTGAGAGGCTGAAGAAAGAATGAATGCATCGACAGAAGAATGCATGATTCCACCTCAGAGGACAGGTAAGAGACATTTATTTTTATGTGATCTGTGATATGGGCCAATGTATTTTAAGGCCTTCCATATTCTGATTATTTCTCAACCATATTTTCTACTCTGTAATATACTGACCAACATTGTAGGTTGCATTGAACATATACGGAGGACGACAAACCCTAGCTTCCATGTACACTGGTGTATGGGTGGCTGTTAGTAGTGCTCAGTAAAAGCTCTTCACCATTGCCTCGCCCTCTTCTATGACTTAAGCAACAGTCTTTACTAACCCTTCTTCCTAAACACTCTGGTACATATACCAAGCCCATGTTCACTTTAGTTATTCATCTTGTGTCTTACCTATTTTCTACAAGTAGAAAGGCTATTTTTCTTCTTCACTCATTTTTACTCATATGTTCCCCAATCTTCACTTCTTTTTTTAACCTTTTTTTACCCAAGAAAAACAATAGTTGATATCCAATATGAGTATGTCTAGCAATATGAGTATATTTAGTAATATTTAAGATGTTCACAAGTCACTACAAAGATTATTAGTCTTCTCTCTCCAGCTTGTCACATTCCCAAGGATTTAGGTCATATATAGACAGAAGCAATTACCCAAATATATTTTTGACAGATTTATAAATAGCTATCTTTCATGGTTCTTAACTTTTTTCTTTCACTGAAGTTATCTTAGTTCAAAAGTTAAGGAACACATGGTAGAAAAATAGATTTTACAAAAGTTGCTTCATGTAAATCTATTTCAAACTCCTCTAGTTTGCAAACATCTATTTGGATGCACATTGTAATGAAAAGCCCACATGGTTTACTTAAAGATTGAAATGTTCTCATACTTATTTGATCTTTGGGGTCAGTTTTGTAGTTCTGGATGACTTTAAACTTCATGGCAGTCATTTTTCAGGAAATTGTAAATTATCCTGCATCAACTTTCTTTGTCTCTTATTTGGTGCTGCCCTGACTTAAAAGGCGGCAGGACTCCTTTCTTGCCCTGAGGGCTATTGTAAATTGATTTGGGAGGAGGGGGATCTGGAGTAAAGGGGACAGCTTCTCACCATCATGTTTAAATGCCTCCTCACTTCTTGAATACCTCATATATTTGAATAATAAATGCTTTCAATTAAAGAAATTAGTTTAATTTAGAGTATATTTTCCTTATTTAAAATGTACTTCTACACATTTAAAGTTTTCAAACATGCCCCTTGTTCATATAGTCGGAATATCATCCTTTATGTATTAGTTATGTTGCACTAATACTTTCCAGAAGCTATAGTAATATCCTCTTAATGTTTATTTAGTACTTGTTTCAAAAGAAGATTTAATTAATCTGGTAAAAAGAACCTCAAGTACCCGTGTTTCTTGTCTGTTATTATACTTGTAGCAGATTGCCAATGTCCTAGGAGACAAAAAGTCCAAACTCCAAAGGGAGAACGCAGTGTGCCCTTGCCATGGTTTGGCCGGCGATAAGAGCTGAAGGGTGTAAGAAGCATGTGAAGATGCAATTTTATTTTTCCCAAAGCTTTGTTGGAGGTATAGAAGAAACAGTCTAGACATGATAGTGGATTAAGAACTAACAACAAGAAGTTAGTGGATTATAATAGCAGGAAAGAATAATCTTCTGAATACTTTGTTGGGCTTACCTTGTATGTCAAATGTCAGTTCTTTTTCTGCACATTTTCTAAAGACAATAGCATTGTTGATAGTTTGCCTGTGCATTTGCAAGGATGCCTTGTTGGAACCAGTCTGCCTCTGGCACACAGAGACGGGACTGTAGTTAAAAAAGCAGAAAGGAAATGCCAGGCAAGTTTCTCCAAAAACTATAATATCTGTTTACATTTTTGTGTGGCTGAGAGAAACGAAGCCACTTGTTAAGAGACAAAGTACTGAAAGCATAAGGTCACAAAATGTTACTGGCACAAAAATGTTAAATGTATACTATTTTGTGAAACTTGGCACAAGGTGTTTGCTCAGGAATAACCCTTTGGGTTAATCATCCTATCGGGTTGATTTGACGGAGGAGGCTTATCAGAAGATTGTATGAAAATGAGAAGAGAAAGAAAGAAGCTGAAGGATGAGTTTTCCAGGGTTGCATTTTACAAGCACTTCGAATAACTTGCCCTAGATCTTTAGAGGGATGAGCCATTCCCATGCACTCTCTTGCCAGTGCCCTCCCTGCCTCCCTCACCTCACCCTCACCCTCACCCCCACCCCCAGCCCGCCGACTTTTTCATGCTCTCCTTTTGCCATTTCTACAGTGTAGTCTCCGGAAGATGGAGGATATATGTTTCCTTTGAGAATCTTGGAGAGAAAAGGTACAGTGTTGGGAGCAAAATGTGTTCTGGGGAGTTTTGAGTATGCGATATCAGCACCCTACATGTAAGTTTTCCAAAATCTCTCATACATCTTTGATTAACTAACAGATTACAGGTGAAAAATTTCACCCACTATGGGACTGTGCCCCACTGCTTTCATTTCTTATATTCTGCCCTAGGCTATTTTCCTTAAAGCGAGTGAGGTTCTAACTATAGATAGGCTTTAAATATTACATAATATTTTAAAATGAGGAGTAAAGGCAATTTCCTGGGTAATTATCATGGTGGCTCAACTGCCCCTCTCTGCAAATTGTCTCTAAAAGACAAGGAAATTTAGTGGGTGAGTGTACTTTGTTTGACCTGTGCTCTTCCCTGATCAATATCATTTCACCTACCTTTCTGCTTGTGGAATTTCACTGTCTAAAGGTTATTCTTTTCTTCTGTCCAAATGATGTATAGGTACACTGTACGTTATTTAAAAGTTGCTGCTTTTCACTGCAAGGCTATTTGCATTCCTACGTTAGTTGAAATGATTAGGATAGCAATACTTATTTATAGCTTTGTAGGTAATACCATAACTAGCAGACATGCTGATTATAGTTTTTCTCTCATATTTCAGTTGGTCATAATTTCCTCAAACACTTTTCTTCTGGGCAACAGTTCATGCTATCTCATTTCTTTCCTCCGCTTTAACATGGTTGAGCTGGATCGCTTAAGCCATTTGACATTATTCAAATATGAGGCAAATGCATTTATTCCCCTTATAAGAAAATGGTTTTGAACTTTATATTGCTCCTTTAACTCAAAGCCAATAGAAGCTACAAACTTCAATCTTCACATGATTACAATCTTCATCAGGGAAGGAGAACAAAGCCAGGTCTTAAGAATAACAATTAAATATTTTTTAGATTATAAAGATTTTTTAAATGCTGAAAATTATAGTTTGGTGTCTTGGCTCTATAGTTAGATCATCTTACTGGCTTCATAAACCATATTATATTTTTCAATATATAAAGAAACTGAAATAAGACATGTCCAATTAAATATACTTTAAATAAAGAAAAATACCTAACCTACTTCCTGATTTAAAAATAATTTGTTAGGGGTCACTGTAGCCAGAGAGTGATGTTGTTATATATTATACATATGTTTTAGGCTGATAATGGCACCTTCAGAACATGGAATACATTGGGAGAAAAAAAACAGTCATTAGGAAATCTAATCAGTTGCTCTCGAATAGTTGGGGTACATGAGACAGGAGCCATGGGGTTGGAAATGAAGGAACTGATGAAAAATTTCTTACAAGTCAAACAGATAGGAATTAGAACCTGAACTGAGGGAACAGAGGGGAAACAGGAATTGAAGAAGACCCAATGTTTAAAGCCTGGACAACTCTGTTCATTGCGATGTCACTGATCTCTTATGGAATGCAGAAGGGGGAATGTGTTTTGAGAGAAAGATGCATTCTCTGTGAACATGATGAGTCTGAGGTACATATCATATACTGTTGTGGTCATGGATAGTCAATTAGAAATTGTAGATCAGGCATGTGAGTAGAAAAACTAAATTATATGTAATATATATTAAAAACATTTATATGTATGTATTCAAGTACATATATGTATAATATATACATAACCTACCCAAAGACTAGAGTCTATAGGTAAAAGGAGAAAGATTTCAAGGCAAGAAGATCATGTGAATGAAAGCATCTAATTTCTCCTGACACCCTGACATCACCCCTTCATCTCTAACACTAGATTCCCAAAGAAATTAGAAGTAGACATAAAATACTTTTGTTAGGAGGGAAGTTCTAAATCAGCATGAAATTTAGAAGGCATTTCACTTGCTTCTTCCTCTGTCTGTGACCTTGTTCTATTGATCTATCTAATATTTCTCATTATCTGTCAAAATACATTTACATGTTCATTTGTTTTTTACCTGACTCCTCCTCATTAGGATACATGATTCTCGAAGTTTGAGATTTATCTGCTTCTGTCATTACTATATCCTCAGCCCTCAAAAAAAAAAAAAGTTGAATGAATGAAACTTCTGAGAAACCTTAGTTAGATGTAGATTAGGCACAGGTATATTAAAAAGAACATTGAGGAGCTTTTGGAAATCCCCTCTACCGTAGAAGAGAATTTATAGACACTCACAAATGACATACTGGCAAAGGTCAATTTGTCTTCTACCTCACAGTGATGAGGTCAGAGTAGAGAACAAGCAAAGGTAAGAGACTAGAAGTAGGCCCACTGGTGAAGCCTCTACCTGGAGCAGACACCTGCAACCTGCTGTCACAGCAATGGGGTTTTCATCTGAAGGAACAGGCAGAGAAACAGAAATCTTTTACATGGTCTCCCTAGCAGAGTAGATTTTTACCCCTAGCACAAATCTTCCTTTTATTTCTAAATTAAATTTATTGCTGTGACATTGGTTAATAAGATTATGTAGGTTCAAGTGTACAATTTTATGATACGGTATCTGTGTATTGCATTGTGTCCCCCACACAAAGTCAAATCTTCTGTTGCCATATATTTGACCCCCTTTACTTTTCCTACCTACCTCCTTCCCACCCCCTTGCCTTCTCATAACCATCATACTGTTTGAGTCTATGAGCTTATACTGCTGTCTGTGATTATGAGTTGTTGTTTGTTTGTTGTTCTTGTTCATTTGTTGCTTTGTTTTATATCCCACATATGGGTGAAATCACGTGATTTTTAATTAACTTTTTCTGTTTGACTTATTTCACTTAGCATGCATATTCTCCAGGTCTACCCATGTTGTCGTGAATGGTAGAATTTCATCTTTTCTTATAGCTGAGTAGTATTCCATTGCATATATGTACCACATCTCCTTTTTCCAATCATCTAGCAAAGGACACTTAGGTTGTTTTCATGTCTTGGCCACCATGAGTGCTGCTGCAATGAACATAGCGGTGCATATATATTTGTGAATAAATGTTTTCAAATTTTTGGGGTAGATGCCCAAAGAGGGGTTGCTGGGCCATTAAGTAAGTCTATTCTTAACTTTTTGAAAAGCCTCCCTACTGTTTTCCATACTGGCTGTACTAGTTTACATTCCCAGAAGCAGTATGTGAGGGTTCCTTTTCTCCACAACCTCTCCAAACTTTATTACTTGTCTTGTTGATAATAGCCATTCTAACAGGTGTGAGGTGATATCTCATTGTAGTTTTCATTTGTATTTCCCTAATAGCTAGTGACATTGAGCATCTTTTTACATATGTGTTGGCCATTTGTAGGTCTTCTTGGGAGAAGTGTCTGAAGTATCTGCAGAAACTTTTTCAACTCCCTCCAAACAGAGCAACAGAAAATATCAGAAACTCTGCATCATAGGTCCCCTTACTCCAGGGAACTAGAATAAGACAGTTACAGAAGGAAAAGTATCAGACCATCCAAAGATATAGGACTAAGAACTTGTACACCTAAGTACTCAAGGGGACATTACATTTATGAAATTAAATCTGGTGTCTGATGAAAGAAAAATGTGTAATTGGTCAATGTTGCACAGTGATGAAAACACATATTGTGGAATTTAAAACTGTATGAAGGCTTCAGTGAGGATATTAGATACTTGCAAAAATAGAATTAACAAAAATAAAAAGTAAATTAATAAATTCTTTCACTATATAACAACAAAAATGATGAGTGAGAAAGGGAGAAAGAGCAATTAGGAAAAATAATGCATGTATAATAAAAATACCAAAAAGAAAATAAAATACTTTTGAAAAAGAACAAAAATATATGTATAATGAGTATTTCAACCAAAAAATTAAAAGAATGAAAATGTAGTACAGCTAGAACATAAACATTATTTAAATACATATAAAACCAATTTTGCTAATTTAAAGACAAACCTGTGTGCAGATTCAAAGTGTGAAAATATATTTTTGCTAGTCATGTACAAAAAAAAAAATTTTGATATTGCAAATCACTGACATGCCTTTAAAAAATACTCAAAAACACACTACAGTTGATTGAGTTATAAATGAAAATAAAGAAGAAAATTATAGGGGGAGTACAAAAAGACTATAGAAGCAGCAATGAAGTCAGCACAATAAAGAGTGAGTTTTTTAAAAAAAATAGTTGTTAGTGGGATTCTAAATATTTTTAAAAGTAGCCATAATGTTTGAAAGAAAAATATATAAGGTCAAAACCAGACTTTATTTTTGATCAGCAGGACATAAATTCCAAATTATATGAATGATATCGGGTAATTTGTGAGAGGAAGTTAGTGTGGAAACATAAAGTATACTAATTTTTTAATATTTTCTGAATTTTAATAGATATTATTCCTTTTTTTACATTTATATTAAAGAAAAAATTAAAGGAAACTCTTAGTGGAATAAAAATAAGCTTTTAACTTCAAATTATTAGAGCAAAGGGGACATATATCAGAAGGAAGGAAGGATATTAAAAAAGAAACATTTGGCATAAAAATAAAAAGAAATAAAAGCTCAGAGACTGGCTAAATGTGAAATCTCTAGTATTTGAGAAAAATGGTGATCAGAGAGCCCGTGGAGTGGTTTTGGTCAACTGTCAACACTCTTATGGCCTAAAAACCATTTTAAGGAATGTCAGGAACCCTTGGAAAACACAGTGAAATGCTACAGCTTATATAGATAGTATACTTTACTTGATTCTTCACTAAAGAGTTCTAGTGCCATTTACAAAGTCACTGTGATCTCGTGAAATATATTCTTATGGAAGCATACTCAACAGGATAAAATAAGCTGTAAGAAGTAGAGGAGTGATGTAGAGAGATAGTAAAAAAAAAGTCCAAGAATGACTACTTAGTCAGACGTTTAGAAACCAAACTGTCTGACCAAAGAAGACTGAAGAATTTTGCAGGAAAATCTCAAGGAACTAAATGATGAGTTTAAGCATTTGGAGAAAAATATGGCTGTGAGAAATTTGACAATTGTGATAGAACATCTGTTAAAACAATATACACACATGTTATTAATCAAAATAAATATATAAAGTCTAGTAAATAAAAATATATAATTAGATAGTATTCACTTAAGAATAAGTTAACATCATGCAAAACAAAAATAATCACAAACCATTTCTTGATGCCATACTAAAATTTTTATATAGTCACAAATTAATAAGTAGTAATTTAATTAAAAGCTGATATAAAAATACACTTAAAAACAAAGGAAGGAATTTTGGAATAAGCTAGCTAATATCTACCACCTGTTATATAGAAAGTGATTTATATTTACTAAGGATTTTTTTATATTTCTAAAATATATACATGTGTCAGATATATATAATATATTAGAGATGTATATATTATATTATATATAATATAAAATATAAATATATAATAAAATATAAAAGATAAATATAATATAATATGTAATTATTTTATATAAAATATATAAAAACTAAGATACAAAGATATATATATATCTATAGTTGATGTGCACATTTATGACTTGGTGTTTATT